>CM045744.1:40271475-40296475 GCA_024760905.1 Plotosus lineatus | reverse complement strand
TTGGCGGATGAATGAAAATAAGGTGTATCTACAAAAGGTTATGAAGAAATCTTAGCAAATCATCCTCACACATTTAAATTTATGCTAATGTATACAATTTAAGTATATGATTGTGTTTATGGGCAGTGATGGCCTGGTGGTAAAAAGTGCTGGATCAGTGATCCTAAGGTTGGGGGTTCAAGCTCCACTCTCCACAAGGTTATCACTGTCCCCCCAGTGCAACTAACTGGGTTATCAAAGGCCGGCCATGTCTCTCACTGTCTATGGTGAGAGGTTCATGTAGTAGAACCTTTTCTGACTTTCGTAAAGAGTAGCTGCATAGCTGTCAGTGTGTTTTTGCCCTGCGATGGCCTGGTGAGCTGTCCATGGTGTACTCTCTTCCCTCGTCCAGAGTCAACTGGGATAGGCGTCAACCTCCCCATGAGCCTAATTGCGATTAAGCGGTTACAGAAAATGAATTTTGTTCATTATTTCCAGTAACAAACAATTAATTTTTTTTACAATTTTACAAAATGATAATACTGCCCATGTTTTATAAATAAATAAGTCCTGGTTTAGGTTTTCAAGTTTTATATGAAACACCAGTCAAAAATGGCTGGTTTAATACTTAATTTCCTTTGATACAAATTTTCTCCAAATCTATCGTGCGGAGTGGGTGGGCGCTTATTAAAATGTTACCAGCAGAGTGGAACGGTAAGTGCTTATTTCCAGGATGAATAATAACAGGACAATAAAAGAGTTTTACTGGTATTTGTGTTATTCATTTTGTGATATCAACCAAACTACTTACATGAAAGCTGAAAATAAACAGAAAACAGCATAAATAAAAAAAAAAGACGTTTCCTTCCCTTACTTTTCCCACCCTGTGTTTTTCCTTTAAACATTTCCTTTAAATATTTTCCCAAGTAAAATGAACCAATCAACACAAATGTCAACTTTAGCACATGGCACCAATCAACGCAAACATAAACAAAAGCACATGGCCAGGAACGTCTTTAAATTTATGAAGTTAGTGAGTAGGAGAATCTGTGAAAAATACTCATCACTTTCTGATTGGTCCATATCTGGTTCATCCCTCCATTCATTCAGAACATCCCATAGTTTTGCTGTAACAGTTTCTAATGGTTCATCGGTTGTTGGACATTTACCAAGAGAACACAGCAAAATATTTTCCTGTTTTTTAAAGCACGGCGGAACAATCAACAACAGTGTTGTTACTGATGAACATTATAGACATTCCCCAGTGGCAGGGGGTCTTGAAATACCGTGTAAACTCACTTTTACAGGCAGTGAATGCCTCATTTTACCGTTACAGAGACTGATTGAATAAAATTGGAAAGTTTGATGTACGATTTTGCTTCCAGTACACATGGGCGGTTATTAGACCTAAGATAAAAAAGAAAAAACCCAACAACAACAAAAAAAATATTTGGGCTATTGGAGCAGAGCGCTTATTACGTCGTATACGGTAGTTATGCTACCATAACATGCTAACTGTCTGTCTATCAGTATTACATATATAAATTTAAAACCTGCACTCGTGAAAATTATACAGAGAATTAGTTCTGTTTGGAAGGAACCCAAGGAGCCTGACATCTTGAAAACTTCCCATTAGACAAGTTTTCCGGTCTGTAGGGTTCAAGCAATGGAAACCATAAAATCCTCCTGGACAATATCCCTGCCATGTTTTCAAGGAATCATAAAAATATTCTGTACATTGGATGCACGAGAGGACGGACACCTTTCTGTATAGTTATTTCTCTCGTTGTTGCCTTTTTTTTCTTTTTTTTGAATATCTGTTATTCTGTGGTCTGCTTTTTGTTCAGATGTCTGCCACATGTGCAACAAGGAAGTAATAACCAGCCGTGTATATGTAGGCCATACAGCACGTCTATTTTTGCTGATCTTGGCTTCGTTTCTGGTTGTTGACTGGAAAAGCTGCTGAATGGAAATGAACCATATTCCAGCTCTTATTCAGGGATTACGTTCTTAAAATGGAAGACGAAGAAATAAAAGTGAAGCGTGCAACGTGTACGCACACCAGAAACGTGAAGATTCATTCATACGTTCATTCATTTTCTGAACCGCTTTATCATAATTGGGGTCACGGGGAGCTTGGTGCCCATCTCAGCTGATTCAGAGAGGGTGGGGGTACACCCTGGAGAGCTCACCAGGCCATCCTTGGGCCTGTGAAAATTCATGCAGAAAGTAAATCTAAAAGCCCAAACACGGTGATGAGCTACTTGTATGGTTTGTTATAAGTCTATCCGTACTATGCTATTGTATATTCCACCCTGAAATGTTACCGACGGATGTTATCAGAGTGAACCTCGTTCCTGCTGCTGCTGATGATCCATGCAGATCTAAACGTTCACTCAGAAAGTGTAATTAGGACTTCAGACTGTTGTAGATATAAATTCTAAAATGATTTAGGACCACAACTATTTTCAGGTGGGGCAGTGGTGGGAAGGTGTTGGATGACTGACCAAGGTCAGGGGTTCTGGCCCTACTATCAACGGGTTGTCACAGTGGCACAGTGGCGTAGCGTTGGGCACGTCCGCCTCATAGCAAGAGGGTCCTGGGTTCGATTCCCAGCCTGGGTGTTTCTGTGTGGATTTTGCATGTTCTCCCCGTGTGCTTGTGTGGGTTTCCTCCGGGTACTCTGGTTTCCCCCCCAAAGTCCAGAAACATGCACAGGAGGTTAATTGGCTGTTCCGAATCCCCCTAGGTGTGAGTCCGAGTATGAATGGTTATGTGAGTGTTGTTCCCTGTGATGGCCTGGCGAGCTGTCCAGGGTGTACCCCGCTCTTGCCCGGAGTCGGCTGAGATGAGTACCAGCTTCCACCCCATGACCCTAATTAGGATAAACCGGTTCAGAAAATGAATGAAGGAGTACGTGCCAGCTGGGGGCATCATGTGTCTCTCCTGCCCCACTTATTTCATAGAAGTGTATCTGCTCCTGATCACCAGACCATTAGAGCTACTACACTTCCTGTTTAACTATAGGAGAATTTCCTGCTGCGTGGTTTCTATTTCTGTTTAAAGTCACCAAAATGATGATGGGTTTCCCTTTTGAGTCTGCTTCCTCTCAACGTTTCTTACACGTTTCTTCTGGGGGAGTTTTTCCTTGCCACCGTGACCACAGGCTTCCTCATTAGAGATTCATAGAGAAATGATAAAATCATAAAGTGACATTTTTCACCAAATTTGTTCACTATAATAAAGCTGCAATTGCAACTGTAAAAACTACAAATACGACATGTACTCAAAATTAATTGGTATTAAAAAAACAGGTTAAAAAGAACGACGTCATGGTGTGTGCTTTATTTAAGCTGGGGACATATTCACACTGTGACATGGTGGCGTCGTGGTTAGCATGTCCACCTCATAGCAAGAAGATCCTTAGTTCACGTCCTCAAGTCTGTGGGGAGTTTGCATGTTCTTCTTGTGCTTGAGTAGGTTTCCCGTTACAGTCCAAAGGCAAGCACATGAGCCGAATTGGTGGTTCCTATTTGCACCTGTGGGTGGGTCTTTTGGACCTGTGACGGGGTTCGGCATTCCAGACACCATGAGTCTCCACTGTCAACTGACAGTCGGTAAGAGTAGGACCTGTCTACCTATGAATGCGAAGACTGGATCCAGCTGATTGTGTAGAAAAAAACCATCAAATTGGTTCAATGGACAAGAAAGTGGATCCAGCAAAGCATCATGGAGGGCAACTAGGGTACAGTGACACACACACACACACACACACACAGGACACTGGTGGCCATCCTATGAACCATCCTATGAACCACCGGTGCTTATCCCTGGTTTCCGTAGCATGAAGCTACCAGGAGTTAAGCTCCTCCTGGATGGGACGCCAATCCATCGCAGGTTACCTTCCCAGTATATTTTACGTATATATTGAGACCTTGTATATTTTGTATATTTTGAGACCTTGCCCAGGGGTCTTAGCACAGTAGGGGTCTAACTGGGATTTGAACACACAACCTCCTGATCATGAGCCCAACACCCTAACCACCACACCACCGGCCCCAACTTCCTATGCCTTTGCCCAGTGTCAATTGAGAGAGGCTCCAGCCTCCTCACAACCCCAGTAGGATAAACTGTTACACTGCTGTTTTTCTGTACTATGCATATACAGTGGTACTTCACCTTACGAAATTAATCCGTTCCAAAGGTGGTTTCGTAACCTTATTTTTTCGTAAGTTGAGTAGCATTTTACATGTAAAAGGCCTGATTCGTTCCAAGGCCCTCAATACTACCCCCTAAACCAGGGGTGGGCAATCTTATCCGCAAAGGGCCGGTGTGGGTGCAGGTTTTCACTTCAACCAAACAATAGCCACACCTTCCACCTGTTTCCACCAATCACTGATCATCAAAAGAAAAGAAAAAAAAAAAAACCTAGATTGTGATCATTTACCAGTCTTTCTTTTCCATTGGGAATATTTATAACATAAGGCCAATTCTAACTAATTTACAGCCGTTTGTTATGCTATGTATGGCTCGCCGCATTTCGAATACAACAACCTGAGACTAAAAGTTAAGCATTTCAGAAAATAAATGAATAAATTAACATATTCTGACCATTTTTAAAATGTAAACTACTGCATTGAAAATCTAAGCCTGACAGGGCAGCAGTTTTTGGAGCACAGTGTCAGTTAGAGTTTGGAGGCTCAGCTCAAGAACCCAACAGCAGTTGCTTGGCAGTGCCTGAATGTTAACTGCCAACCTTCTCTTCTCTCTCCAGAGCTTAGCCATCACTGCCCCATAAAATAACGCTCGAGAAAATCCTGTCCAAATGGACCATACAAAAGTGCTTTGAGCAATTCTTCAGCAATATATTAACACATGGCACCACATAAAAACATTTCTGAGAACTTATAAATGATCTTAACTCATTATAGTGTTGCTTAAAAGTTTGTGATTGCTTTATAATGTTCTTATATTTCTGCACACGTACGACCTGAAACACCATCAAATGTTCATACAAGTTCTGAAAGTAGATCTAAACAATCTACTTTGACTAATGAAGCAAAACTGTGATACTTGTGTATTGGTTTTTGGGGGAAATCATCCAATATTACATCCTTTGATGTCAAAAATGTGTGAAACTTTACGTTAGCAGTTAAATTTGAAAGTGAAGTTATGGTCGACTGTTTTTAATCAATCAGATGACAATCAAGTGTGCATGAGAGCCCTGCTTTATTTAAAGAACAGGGATCTGTGGGCAGGGGTGGCCTGGTGGGAAAGGTGCTGGATCGCTGATCCTAAGCTTGGGGGTTTGAGTCCCACTCTCCACAACGTTGTCACTGTCCCCCCCAGTGCAGCTAACTGGGTTATTAAAGGCCGGCCGTGTCTCTCACTGTCTATGGTGTGAGGTTCATGTAGAAGAACCATCGCTTTCTTTCGACAAACTCGACAAGAGTAGCTGCAAAGCTGTCAGCGTGGTTCCGCCCTGCGATAGCCTGGCGAGCTGTCCGGGGTGTACTATGCCCTCGCCCAGAGTCGACTGGGATGGGCGCCAGCCTTCTCACGACCCTAATTAGGATTAAGCGGTTCCAGAAAATGATGAATGAACAATTCATCAGACATAGGGAGGAAATAAAAAAAAACAAACATAGATACTCTTTCCAGGAGAGACAGACCAACAAAGTCTAACATTCAGGTGCATAATAATCCAGGAAGTCTGAAAAGAATCATGGGTAAATTTTAAGCAGCTAAAGAGCTCTCTCACATTGGTTAATGTTAATGTTCTTCAGTCCATTTCTGAAAGAACTTTGAACAAATTTAGTGTGGATGACACAGCTGCAAGTAGAAAGCCACTGGGCTTTAAAAAGAACATTGCCACCTAGTTTGCTAAAGATCGCATCGACAAGCAAGAAGTCTACTGGAAAAAATGTTGTGCATAAATGTGACCAAAATAGAACTTGAATGAGACATTTTTTTTTGGAGAAGGACAACACCGCATTTCAATGTAAGAAACTTATCCCATCTGTGAAACCAGTTTTCTATTAGTATCGCGGATTGGGCCTGTTTTGCTTCATCTGGGCCAGGACAATTTGCCATCATTAATGTAACAATGCAATGCATTCTAATTGAAAATATCAGGACATCATGACATATGTCACGTGGAACATGCAGCAAGATAACTATCCTGTGTTAATGTATACATCATCGTACCAAAGAATGGTTAAAGAGAAATGTCACGTTTTGGAATAGCCAAATTAAAGTCTTATGTTTATGTGAGGAAAGCCCGGAGCATCCGAAAATTTAAACTCTTCTGTACAGGGGAATGGACTAAAATTCCACCAAGATGGACTACAGAACTAATCAACAGTTACCACAAATCTTTAGTTAGAACCATTAGTACACAAAACCAAAGCTTCACAAACTCTTAACACTCACAGATCTGTAATACTGGACCATGTCCTCAATAAATAAACGAGTGTAAAATGCAAAGTTAACTGTCAAGCTCCAGAGGTCATGTTAGGAGAGTAATGCGTGTGTGTGTGTGTGTGTGTGTGTGAGTGAGAGAGAGAGAGAGAGAGAGAGAGAGAGTGTAACTCGATGTGATGAGTCCCATCTGGCATAGCACTGACATCTGGGCAAACATACAGATGTGATGTCAGGCCACAGGGTATGTGTGGGAGAAAAGGTCTATAATAAGGGACAGAAAAGTTTGGGTTTGTTTTTTTTGTTTTTTTAATTTATTTAGGAACATGCACCAGTTAATAAGTTTATAAAGCATTGTTAGTTGATGTATACTATTACCATAGATACCACATGTATACGCATGTAAAAAAAAAAAAAGGTAGAGTCATTCAGAAGCAAGAATTTGAGTGATGGGATTTTAAGGTGCTGGAAAGCAAAGATGCAACGCAGCTGTCATGCACTGGTTGTTTATTTTTGCTGTGTATGGTGTTGTGCATGATAACGATACAGGTGCATAATTGCCTTGTCTAATTTGGGACTTTCTTTTGCCTTTTTCAACCACCAGGGAAAAAAGGTACAAGCAATACAGCACCTCGAAAGTTTACCTTGCTGAGAGTTCCATCTGAGGCGAGGAATATTTACCAATTATGCACTGAAGGCGAGGTGGATGTTGCTCAGTATTCCCCAAGCCTGCTAATCCAGGGGACATCCATTATCCCTGAGCTGCATAATTGTTATTACACATTATTGCTGTATGGTTCGGGAAATCTTTCTGGGATTCTATAAGTACGTAGAATATGCTGGTACCAAATATTAGTAATAAGGAAATACCCTGAGCAATCACACACACACACAAAAAAACCAACCTTGTGGAAATGGGTTCAAAGGAAAAAAAACTGTCTGAAATAGGAAGAAACCTTAAGAGGAACCAGACTCAAGAGGGAAACTCATCAATTGGAAGATAGCAAAGAAAAGTACAAACTGTGTAGTAGGAAACTGAAAAAGTTTTACATGAATAAAGTGTCAATCTTAGAACTGTGATGGAATGTAGTCCTAAATTAGTTTAGCAAAAACATATACATATCAACAGAAGTCTAAAACTATTGTCACATTTTCTGTGCATGTTTAGATCCAAATGGAGCCTTCAGCAGAAAAGGAAGGGCTTCCAAGAGGAGAACTCAACCCAGCAGTAGGACACAGGACTGGACAGCAGATGAATCAGGATAACTGGTGTCTTAGAAGTATCATGTGTAGCTCAACAGAATACACACAAAAAGTGTGGGAGGAAAAAGAAAGAGAGAGAGAGAGAGAGAGAGAGAGAGAGAGAATGTGATGTGAAAGGTAATATATATATATATATATATATATATATATATATATATATATATATATATATATATAGAGGATTTTCTGAGTAGATCCTTCCGTAGGAGAGTGCTCAATACTTTTTGGTAGAGCAAATAACAAAAATAAAAGGACAGGACAAAGACTTTCTATTGAAACTCCATTTATCACTACAGATCTGTTTCGAGGGGTGGTGAAACCATTCTCTCTCTCTTCAGGTGATTATAGAAGAATATAATATATTATATGGTTCTTCTATAATCACCTGAAGAGAGAGGATGGTTTCACCACCCCTCAAAACAGATCTGTAGTGATAAATGGAGTTTCAATAGAAAGTCTTTGTCCTGTCCTTTTATTCTTTTATTTTTGTATATACACATATATATATATATATATATATATATATATATATATATATATATATATATATATATATATATATATATATATATCTGCTTCTTTTCCTTTCGGCTTTTCCCTTCAGGGGTCGCCACAGCGAATCATCTGCCTCCATCTCACCCTATTCTTTGCATCTTCTTCTCTTACACCAACGACCTTCATGTCCTCCTTCACCACATCCATCTTTGGTCTTCCTCTAGGCCTTTTGCCTGGTAGTTCCAGCCTCAGCATCCTATTACCGATATACTCACTATCCCTCCTCTGTACATGTCCAAACCATCTCAATCTAGCCTCTCTGACTTTGTCTCCAAAACGTCTTACATGTGCTGTCCCTCTGATGTGCTCATTCCTAATCCTATCCATCCTAGTTACTCCCAAAGAGAACCTCAACATTTTCATCTCTGCTACCTCCAGCTCTGCCTCCTGTCTTTTCCCCAGGGCCACTGTTTCTAACCCATACATCGTTGGCCTCAACACCGTCTTGTACACTTTTCCTTTCATTCTTGCCGATACCCTCCTATCACACATCACACCGGACACTTTTCTCCAACCATTCCAACCTGCCTGCACACGCTTCTTGACCTCTTTTCCACACTCTCCATTGCTCTGGATTGTTGAGCCTAAGTACTTAAAATCCTCCACCTTTCTTATCTCTGCTCCCTGTAATCTCACCGTTCCTCTTGGGTCCTCGTCATTCATGCACATGTATTCTGTCTTACTGAGACTAATCTTCATTCCCCTCCTTTCCAGGGCATACCTCCACCTCTCTAGATTTTCCTGCACTTGTTCTCTGCTCTCACTACAGATCACGATGTCATCTGCAAACATCATAGTCCATGGGGAATCTTGTCTAACCTCGTCTGTCAGCCTGTCCATCACCATAGCAAGGGGAATAACAAGAAGGGGCTGAGAGCTGACCCTTGATGCAGTCCCACCTCCACCTTGAACTCTTCTGTCACACCGACAGCACACCTCACCACTGTCTTACATCTCTCATACATGTCCTGCACCACTCTAACATACTTCTCTGCCACTCCAGACTTCCTCATGCAATACCACAGTTCTTCTCTCGGCACCCTGTCATATGCTTTCTCCAGATCCACAAAGGCACAATGCAGCTCCCTCTGACCTTCTCTGTACTTCTCCATTAACATCCTCAAGGCAAACACTGCATCTGTGGTGCTCTTTCTTGGCATGAAACCAAAGTGTTGTTCACAAATGCTGACCTCTGCCCTTAGTCTAGCTTCCACTATTCTTTCCCATAACTTCATCGTATGGCTCATCAACTTTATCCCTCTGTCGTTGCCACAACTCTGCACGTCTCCCTTGTTCTTAAAAATGGGCACCAGCACACTTCTCCTCCATTCCTCTGGCATCCTCTCACTCTCTAAGACCTTGTTAAATGTTCTTGTCAGAAAATCTACTGCTACCTCTCCTAGACACTTCCATACCTCCACCGGTATGTCATCAGGACCAACTGCCTTTCCATTCTTCATCCTCTTCAATGCCCTCCTCCCTTCACCCTTACTAATCTTTGCTACTTCCTGGTCCTCAACAGTCACCTCTTCTACTCTTTTTCGCTCTCATTTTCCTCATTCATCAGCTCTTCAAAGTACTCTTTCCATCTTCCCAGCACACTTCCATCATCAGTCAATACATTTCCCTCTCTGTCCTTTATCTATCTAACTTGCTGCACGTCCTTCCCATCTCTATTTCTCTGCTGTGCCAACCTGTATAAATCATTTTCTCCCTCCCTGTGTCTCCCTGTACTCCTGTTTACTCTCTTCGGTTTTCTCAATGTCCCACTTCTTCTTAGCTAACCTCTTCCTTTGTACACACTCCTGCACTTCCTCATTCCACCACCAAGTCTCCTTATCTACTTTCCTTCCAGATGACACACCAAGTATTCTCCTACCTGTCTCCCTGATCACATTAGCTGTAGTTGTCCAGTCATCTGGAAGCACTTCCTGACCACCCAAAGTCTGTTTCAACTCCTCCTTGAAGACAACACGACACTCTTCCTTTTCCAACTTCCACCACTTTGTCTTCTGCTCTGCCTTTGCCTTCTTCACCTTCCTCACCATCAGCTTCATCCTGCACACCACCATCCTATGCTGTTTGGAAACACTCTCACCCGCTACTACTTTGCAGTCACTGACTTCCTTTAAATTACATCGCCTGCACAAGATGTAGTCTACCTGTGTGCTCCTACCTCCACTTTTATAAGTCACCCTATGCTCCTCTCTCTTCTGGAAGAAAGTATTCACCACAGCCATTTCCATCCTTTTTGCAAAATCTACCAACATCTGTCCTTCTGTGTTCCTGTCATGGATACCAAACCTACCCATCACTTCCTCGTCCCCTCTGTTTCCTGCACCATGTCCATTGAAGTCTGCCCCAATGACCACTCTTTCACCTCTGGGGGTACTCTGCATCACTTCATCTAACTCCCTCCAGAATTTCTCCTTCTCTTCTCGCTCACATCCTGTCTGTGGGGCATAAGCAATAACAACAATGACCATCACACCAATTTCTAACTTGAGACTCATCACTCTGTCTGACACTCTTTTCACTTCTAGAACATTCCTGACAAACTCCTCCTTCAAGATGACTCCGACTCCATTTCTCTTCCCATCCACACCATGATAAAACAGCTTAAACCCTGCTCCTATGCTTCTAGCCTTGTTACCTTTCCACCTGGTCTCCTGAACACACAGTATGTCCACCTTCCTCCTCTGCATCATGTCAGCCAGCTCTCTACCTTTTCCTGTCATAGTTCCAACATTCAAAGTCCCTACTTTCAGCCCTAGACTCATGCCTTTCCTCTTCTCTCTCTGGCAACGGACACGCTTCCCGCCTCTCAATCTTCGACATCTTCGACCAACAGTAGTCCAATTTCCATCAGCACCCTGTTGGTTGACGGCACTGATGGCGGTTGTTGTTAACCCGGGCCTCGACCGATCCGGTATGTCATTCTTTCTTGTGATTCGCATAGTTTATTTGGCATTTGTTTTACGCCGGATGCCCTTCCTGATGCAACCCTCTGCATTTATCCGGGCTTGGGACCGGCGTGAGGGAGAGACACTGGTTTGTGCCCCCCCCATGGCTGCATTTTATATATATATATACACAAAAATAAAAGGACAGGACAAAGACTTTCTATTGAAACTCCATTTATCAGTACAGATCTGTTTCGAGGGGTGGTGAAACCATCCTCTCTCTTCAGGTGATTATAGAAGAATCTATAATCACCTGAAGAGAGAGAATGGTTTCACCACCCCTCGAAACAGATCTGTAGTGATAAATGGAGTTTCAATAGAAAGTCTTTGTCCTGTCCTTTTATTTTTGTTTATTTGCTCTACCAAAAAGTATTGAGCACTCTCCTACGGAAGGATCTACTCAGAAAATCCCTATATATATATATATATATATATATATATATATATATATATATATATATATATATATATATATATATATATATATATATATATATATATATATATATATGTGTGTGTGTGTGTGTGGGGGGCTTTTTCTGCAGACCTCCCTACTCTTGTAAAATGCAGATATCCTGTTATTAAAACGGGATGAAGGATTTTAAATGGCTTTAAGTACAGCTCATTGGATTTTTTTTTTTGCACTAAAGAATGTAGGCTAAAAAGGAGTGGAAAGTGGGCCCTTCTGTGGTATTTTCCCAAATACTTTTGACTCTCAACTCCCAATATTTTCACTTTTCACAAAAAAGCATTCTATGTCCTTTGTCCTTCATCTCAAGTAGAAATCAGTAACATGTTTAATTTTTATGCTTACATGCTCCATTTTCTGTTGCACTGACTTGAACCTATTCACTCCTTACCTCGCACTTCCTGTTGGCAGGGATGATCAAAACCTCAAGAAATCCTGGTGGTCTGGCGGAATTGGATGCTGCCACCAGACCCGGTCAAGGGTACTCGCCAAACCTCAGCAATAATCCGAGTCATGAGTCAAAAGAGAAAGAGTAGGACAAAGTTAGTGAAGAAAAAATGAGAAGAAAGGCCAAGTGAGAAGTCTGTTAGAAAAAAAAAAAACAAAAAACTTTCCTTTGCTCAAATAACTAAATTCCATAAATGTATTAGAAACTTTACACTGTCTTAATTAATCATTATTTTGGTTTTTGTTTGGTAACATTTAAATGTAATACAGTATTGTAGTAAATTAAATTTATCTAATTTTGAAAAAATTATGTACAATTTAATCTCTGGTAAATGTTACACTGTGCAGGCCGTGGTGCCTGGTGGCAAGGCGTTATATCGCTGATCCCAAGGCTGGGGGTTCAAGCCCCACTCTCAATAGGTTGTCACTGCCTCCCCCAGTGCCGCTAACTGGGTTATTAAAGGCCGGTCATGTCTCTCACTGTCTATGGTGAGAGGTTCATGTACAAGAACCATTGCTGACTTTCAACAAAAACAGCTGCATAGCCGTCAGCATGTTTCTTCCCTGCGATGGCCTGGTGAGCTGTGAGCTGTCCAGGGGGTACGGAGTCAGCTGGGATGAGCACCAGGCTCCCTGTGACCCTACGGTTACAGAAAATGAATGAATGAATGTTACACTGCTCTTACACACATTTTCATTTGAGTTTCTTTTCCATGTTCTGGTCAGTGGTTCAATTCCCACTGACACCACTTTTGGGTCCTTGAGCAAGGCCCTTAACCCTCACGTGCTCAGTTCTATCAAAAATAAGTCATTCTAGAGAAGACTATCTGCCAAATGCTATAAATGTAAAGATGTAATTTACTTGTCTCAATATTAGATGTCATGATGTCATGTGATTAGGTATACAGAGATCCTTCGCTACTTCGTGCTTCAATTCATGCGGCTTCAGTGCATCGCGGTTTAAAAATTTTTTTTTTTTTTTTTTTTTAATTAATCGAATTAAAAATAATGAAATTAAGGAAGAATAGGGGGAAGTAACGGAAAATGCGAGGGATCCCTGTGTATATATATATATATATATATATATATATGGTCTTCGCAAAATACAGAGAAATTTATTAAGTGTACGTGTGTGTGTGTGTGTGTGTGTGTGTGTGTGTGTGTGTGTGTGTGTGTGTGTGTGTGTGTTTGAGTCTTGGCCTTGAGTGTTTTTATCATTGTCCAGAAATAACTCGAACATACATTCTGTCTGTACATGTAAAAAGGATGTGAAGTGTGTGGATGCGTGTGCACGTCTGCGCTTGGCGGTGTTTACACATATCCGTCTTTTCCCCAGATGACTGGTTTCCAAGGCAGTAAGAAAATACACAACATGGGACTAGTGCAGGAAATATACCTCAGCGCTTTGTATGCTGGGTAAGTGCGTTTTAATTAGACGCTGGATTCACGTATAGGTAGCTTCAGTTCTACAAAGCGTCTACGGATGAGTCTCAAAAGTACCCAGAGACAGCACCATGTCCCGATTTGGACAACCCTGAATAATCCGTTTGCATACAGATAGCATTGCGGTTTAATGATGTTGTCAGACATCCAGCCCCACCCCCCCAAAAAAACCCACCCAAAACTCTTAAACTCAGAACATTATACAATCGCCACAGGAGAAAAAAAAAAATTATAGTCACACATAAGCAAGTCTGAGGGGCAATGGTGGCCTGGTGGTGGAGTTCTGACCGCCCCAATATATACAGATAATACAATTATAGACAGATAATGTCCCAATATATGGGACATAAAACATGTAGGTTATTCACTCATGAGTGGTGACTTTTAAGTAATCACATACCTTTGTGGGGGCCATGGTGACCCGAGGAGTGTCCAAGCCCCACTGTTGACGGGTTATGACCGCTGCCCCCCCCCCACCACCACCACCATGCGGCTAACTATGTTATCAATAGCCAGCCGTGTACAGAGACATATATCAGGCCACAGATGTCTAAGAAGAATTTGACTTGCTTTGAATAATTAACCAACATGTAATTGTAAAATACTCCCACCACGCCCAAAAGAGAACTCATGACCAACAAGAGTAAATTAAATAAATGAAGATGATTACAATACAAGACAACAGGATCCTAATAAACGAGCCTGTGGAATGCTGCTGAGAATCCAAAGACTCCAAGCCAGCTTGCCATTAGTCCATCTCCACCTTTCCCACCAGTTAACTTTCTGTCCCTGCCATGGAAGCTACGTACATCCACCAGCATGCTTGGTCCACCGCAAGCTGGGAAAAAAAAAAAAAAGGAATGGAAAGGAGTACCGGTAATCTTTTTTCCTTCGTTTTGAAGGTTGGAAGAGAGCAAAACAAAGAGGAGAAGCAGAGGGAGGAAAGCACCTGGTGGCTGAGTCAGGAATACGGGAGAGAACAGCTGTAATAACATGAAGGAACAGCGTCTGGAGTGAAAATTCACACACACACACACACACACACACACACACACACTTCCTATGTACACATACTGTAAGTTCAGTAAAGTCCAAGTTTGAATCTATTTCATCGTTCATTTCCTGTAACAGCGTAATTCTAATTAGGGTCGCAGGGAGGCTAGTGGGCGAAGGCAGAGTACACCCTGGACGGCTCACCAGGCCATCACGGGGCAGAACCACACTGACGGCTATGCAGCTTATCTTGTTGAAAGTCAGCAATGGTTCTTTTACATGAACCTCACACCATAGACAGTGAGAGACATGGCCGACTTTGATAACCCAATTAGCTGCACTGGGGGGACAGGGTCAACCTGTTGAGAGTGGGGCTTGAACCCCCAACCTTGGGATCAGTGATCCAGCACCTTTACCACCACCACTACCCACCATTTGAATCTACTTTTTAATTTTTTTTTTTTTCTTTTACCAGATGATGCTTTAAAGGGGCGTGTTCCCTTCCCGGGTACATTAAACATGAAGATCGGTGTTATTTCTTGGAAATAAAGTGGGATTTCCCTTGATGTCTCTGAAAGTGTTTGCTCACCATTAGTATGCGAGTGTCAATGATGTCAATGATGTCAATGATTCATTAAACATCACCATATTGAAATGTGCACAGAATTATCATCTTCAGAAAATGGCTGCCGTAAGCATAAACAATAAAAATCAGCAAGTTTAAGTAACTTCATGTGTGTGTGTGTGTGTGTGTGTGTGTGTGTGTGTGTGTGTGTCATATGCTTTTATTTTTTAATGCGTGATCTCGAATTTTTCCACTTTCTACCATCTGTGTAACATTGCTGAGTCATATACACTCATTCCTCTGCTCACACGATCTTACTGATTTTATTTGACTTACATTGACTCGCCTCACATCAGGAAGGTTCCCGTGCATTGACCGTTCCTGTGTGTTGTTTGCATGTTCTCCGTGTGATCGCTTGGTTTCCCTCTGGGTACTCTGCATTCCACCCACATTCCAAAAGCATGAACGGTAGGCCTATCAGTTCCAAATTGCCCTCAGGTCCTGAACATCGGAACACCACAAGGTTGCGATCTGAGCACCCTCCTCTTCTCCATCTTCACACATGACTGTTCCCCCTACTCCCACCAGCAACACTATCGTAAAATTCACCGACAACACCACCATCATAGGTCTAATAACAGAAAGCTACGAGTCACCCGACAGGAAGGAGGTCAGGCATCTGCAGTGATGATTTGATAACAATAACCTCGACCATACCACAGAGCGAAACAAACTGAGCACCCGGCTCCCAACAGTGACCGAGAAGAAGTAGCGAGGGTGGAGTGCTTTCATTTTCTTGGTGCCTGCTCATTTCACCTGGACCACAAACATCTCCCACCAGGTGGGGAAGGGGAAACAAAGGATGTATTTCCTCAGAAAGCTCCGATAAGCCCGCCTACCCCGACCCCTCGAACGGTTACTGCTCCGCTATCGAGAGCCTCCTGACCTAGGTGTGTACAGTGTGGTTCAGCAGCTGTACTGCAGAGGACAGGAAGGCCTTGCAGCAGGTGATGAGGATGGAAGACACTGTCCCCCCTCAGTGACATTCACTGGCAGACTTTAGAGGGGAGCCACCGGCATTATCAGGGACCCTGGACACCCGCTTTTATAATATGTTAATCGTTGCATTCAGTCATTTTCTCAACTGCTTAATCCTAATTACGGTCATAGGGAGGCTGGTATCCATCTCAGCTGACTCTGAGCGAGGGCAGAGTACACCCTGGACAGCTCGCCAGGCCACCACGGGGCAAAAACATGCTGACGGCTACACAGCTCCTCTTGTCGAAAGTCAGCAATGGTTTTATAGATGGACCTCACACCATAGAGTGGGGCCGGTGGTGTAGTGGTTAGGGTACTGCGCTCAGGATTGGGAGGTTGTGAGTTCGAATCCCACTGAGACCCTCACTGTGCTAAGACCCCAACCACAAGTGTGCCTCAGTTCACCCAGCAGTATAAATGGGTACCAGTAAAAATGTACTGGGAAGGTAACCCGTGATGGACTAGTGTCCCATCCAGGGGGAGTTGAACTCCTGGTCGCTTCACGCTACAGAAACCGGGGATAAGCACCGGCCTGATGAGCCACGAGGCTCGGGTCTAAAAACCCAACAGACTTTACCTCTACCTACCTCACACCATAGACAGTGAGATACATGGCTGGCCTTTGATAACCCAGTTAGCGGCACTGCGGGGACAGTGACAACCCATTGAGAGTGGGGCTTGAACCCTCAACCTTGGGATCAGTGGAAGCTCCAAAGATCACAGGCATCCGATATTGTTTGGTATTGCCCCCTGCTCACATAGAAGATTTCTCTAGATTCTCAGTAACGATGATATCGTGTGTCCCAAATCAACAGATTTTCAAAGTCGGGGATTATTTTGAAAATCTCTCACAATTCGTAGCCACAGTTTGTGTAGATTGGTGAAAAATGACCAGAAGCGATCTTTATACCGAGGAGTCACCGACCTGTTTCCAACCAGACAAATTAGTTGCTTCTGTTTTTTGTTTTTTTTTCCCCCCTGCCTTTTGTTGCCCCAGTCCTAACATTTTTGAGAAGTGTTGTTGCCAATATTTTTCAAAATGTAAAACATCTCACCGATATATGTATTTAGATTTATAAGAATATTAAACCACTGCATTTTAATTTACATTTAACACAGCACACCAACTTATATATATATATATATATATATATATATATATATATATATATATATATATATATATATATATATATATATATATATGACGTTTTGGAGACAAAGTCAGAGAGGCTAGATTGAGATGGTTTGGACATGTTCAGAGGAGGGATAGTGAGTATATTGGTAGTAGGATGCTGAGGTTGGAACTACCATACAGAAGGCCTAGAGGACGACCAAAGAGACGATTCATAGATGTGGTGAAGGTGGACATGAAGGCAGTTGGTGTAAGAGAAAAAGATGTAGAGGATAGGGTGAGATGGAGGCAGATGATTCGCTGTGACGACCCCTGAAGGGAAAAGCCGAAAGGACAAAAAGAAGAAGATATATATATATATTTAAATTTTGGTTGTTTACATTAGAATACATAGAAAACAAGACAGTTCGGTTGGATTGGTGACGGTGATGTGTATAGTTTAGTTTATGGATAGTTGTTCACATAGCAAAGCAATAGCATGGCATTGGTGGCCCAGTGGTCAGGTTCTGGATTACTGATGTGTTCACTAATATACAGAAATTTACTGGAAATGTATAAAAGGCAGAAAGCATACTCACTCACACACACACAGAGAGAGAGAGAGAGAGAGAGAGAGAGAGAGAGATGTGAGAGATGTGGGTCTGGTTCTGATTTAGCTGACACTGGTTGTTTGAACCTTCCTCCTCTGTATGGTAAATGTGGTCAAAATGGCTCTGCAGAAACCAGAGCCTTAAGCCACGTCTCAGTACTCAGACATCTGCTGTCTACTGTCTCACGCCTACACTCTCTCTCTCTCTCTCTCTCTCTCACACACACACACACACACACACACTCACACACACACCTATAGTGTGTTTAACTGTTTGAGTTAAAATTGCTGAAAATAAAACCAGGGTTCCCACTATAGCCAGAAATGTTTTGTAAGTGGCAGTGCGCTTTCTAAATGAAAACGCTTATCTGTGACCCTCAGGCAGCCGTTGCACTTTCATTTTTCAACGGCTGTCTCTTCTCAAAAACATCAATAGGAAGCACATATGTTGCAATGTGTGAAATATTACCACCTCCTGTCCAAATAAATGAGACTTCTGTTGAAGTTTTCTGCTTGAAAATGCTTACAAAATTCTTCGGAGAAATTTTGCATAGCTGTCTAGACCAAAATTGCTTAACATATGAAACTATGATGTCATTGGCATATAGTTTTCCTCTTTTAATTTCAGTAGTATACCACCCAAGAGAGGGAGCAGCCTTCACCCTGACTCTGCGTACCAGCTGCACAGGAAATCTCCTTCTGAGTTTTCGAATCTAAAGGAACATCAACAGACGGTTCGGTCGAGAAGCATCTCGAAAATGTTAGCGGTCGATTTTTACCTTTGCAACGACACCAAAACTGTTGGAAAGAACATTTTTAACTTTGTTATGAATATCAAAAATAAAATACGTTTTAAAACATAATAGTGATGTAACAATAATCAAATACTTAAATACTCATCTCATTTCTGCGGGTGCGCCTTGGTTAACCTACAGCCCCCTTATTACCGGGCACACAAGCATTCGTTCATTTTCTGAAACGCTTAAACCTGATTAGCGTCACGGGGAAGCTAGTGCCCATCTCAGTCGACTCAATACGAGGGCAGAGTACACCCTGGACAGCTCACCAGGCCATGGCAGGGCAGAAACACGCTGACAGCTCTGCAGCTCCTCTTGTTGAAAGTCAGCAATGGTTCCTTTACATGAAGCTCCCACCACTGGCAGTGAGAGACACGGCCCGCATTTCATAACCCAGTGAGCTGCTAGAACTGGGTGTGGCCTAGATTTTATGTATTGCAATACGTACATTGTGATTTCTTGCATGTACTGTGATATGAATTTTAAATCAAAAGTGAGCCTGTTCTTGACAATATTTAATCTTTATTTTTAAAAAAGACGTAAACAACATTAAAAACATTGGTTTTAGTCATTAAAATAAAAAATTTTAAGCATGAGAAAAAAATCTACTTGTGAAAATTTAATGTTTTAAACTTTGGCACGGATATTAACACTGAAATAGAACTGCATATTGAGCAAGATAAGATATTTAAACATATTAAATTCACATAAACGTCAGAAGTGCATCTAGTCCTTTATTAGCATATTGTGAAGCCTTAATCATTAGTGCATGCATATTAAATTTTTAAGGCGGGATTAAAGGATCATCCACGCATGCGCAGAACTGTATCAAGACCTCATCAGGCCTGTGACCCTATGAGAGGTAGATTGATATATTTATATTACATGTATATACCGTACTCTATATTAATGCCATCATAGCGACGCCCATAGGCCTGATGGGCACGTGCCGCACGTATAACACTTAGTGACAGACGGCTCAGGAAACTCCGTCAAACTTTAGAACTTTACAATAATAACATGCAATATTGTTTGATGCTCATTATGCTGGAGAGAAGTGGAATGCAATTTACCGGAACCTGGACCGATTTGGCGCACGTTGAGCCTGAGGCGGAGTCCGCAAGGTGTGTGACGTCATTTTTTTCCGCGTTGACAGAGATATTATTGCCGCATGAAACAAACAAAACAAAAACAAAACATGCCTGGTTGACGTGCGTTGTTGGAGATCAGGTTCATGGGATCGCTTCCCTCTTCTGCTCATTTTATATGAAATGTTTAAGCAAAAATATCGATGTTGGTTATGTATGGTAACCCACAGTGCTCGATCTGGTGACCCGAGAGCTTGTCCAGTTAAGTTTTTTTTTTTTTTTTTGGATGCTACATTTATTTAAAATTCATTTATATAACAGAAAAAAAAAAAAAAAAAAAAAAAAAAAAAAAAGAAGGAAAATAGTTTGGTCATGCTTGTCTGCCTTGTTGCTGTATGTGTATTTCTGAAGCTGAGGATTTCTGTTATGCACACAGTGTTCTGTTCTGTAGAGTATAGAATGGTGGAGAAAAAACAAAAAACAAACAAAAACCCCAAAATGGAGAGTGCAGCAGCTCTGCAGTAGAATCACACTGATTACAGATGTGAAGAAACAACTGGTTTATGCGACTGTAAGTCAAATTCCTTACAACTATAATGTAGAACATGCCAATCTCGAGGAAAAGACAGAACACTTGAAGATTTACAAACCTCTCATTGAGGCACATCATAATAATTAAGATTTATTAGATCCATGTTTCCAGTATTCAGTCGTCTAGTTTTGGAAACGTTTGCTCGGTGTCGCCTCGGGTTTCTGTTCTGATCTGCTGCTAGTGTTGTGATTATACCGCAGATTGAGGCTGTTTACCCAATTCTACAGAATCAATAATAATGTTCCTGCCAGCTTGAGCCCGTCTGGTTATTCTCCACTGCGGTATCAACAAGGCGCCTTCATCTGTAGAATCCCACTCACTTGATGGGTTTTTTCTTTTCTTTATCGCATCAGTCTTCATAAACTCCAGTCTATTATACATTAAAATTATTCACACACACACACACACACACACACACACACACACACACACACACACATACCCACACACACACACACACACACACACACACACACACACAATAAATACAGTCGGCCCTCTACTTACGAAAACCTCTGAATACAAAAAATTCAGGTTACGAAAAACATTTTCCTAAATTTTCGCCCTCTGCAGAGGTGATGGTGAGGAAGGTGAAGAAGGCAAAGGCAGAGCAGAAGACAAAGTGGTGGAAGCTGAAAAAGGAAAAGTGTCGTGTTGTCTTCAAGGAGGAGTTGAAACAGGCTTTGGGTGGTCAGGAAGTGCTTCCAGATGACTGGACAACTACAGCTAATGTGATCAGGGAGACAGGTAGGAGAATATTTGGTGTGTCATCTGGAAGGAGAGTAGATAAGGAGACTTGGTGGTGGAATGAGGAAGTGCAGGAGTGTGTACAAAGGAAGAGGTTAGCTAAGAAGAAGTGGGACATTGAGAGGACCGAAGAGAGTAAACAGGAGTACAGGGAGACACGGCGTAAGGCGAAGTTAGCGGTGTCAAAGGCCAAACAGAGGGCGTATGATGACTTATATGCTCAGTTGGAAAGTAAAGAGGGAGAAAATGATTTATACAGGTTGGCACAGCAGAGAATTAATGATGGAAAGGAGAGGTGAGAGAGAAGAGGAAATGCGTGAGCCTAGGACTGAGAGTAGGGACTTTGAATGTTGGAACTATGCAAGGAAAAGATAGGGAGCTGGCTGACATGATGCAGAGGAGGAAGGTGGACATACTGTGTGTTCAGGAGACCAGGTGAAAAGGTAGAAAGGCTAGAAGCTTAGGAGCAGGGTTTAACCTGTTTTATAATGGTGTGGATGGGAAGAGAAATGGAGTCGGAGTCATCTTGAAGGAGGAGTTTGTCAGGAATGTTCTAGAAGTGAAAAGAGTGTCAGACAGAGTGATGAGTCTCAAGTTAGAAATTGAAGGCATGATGGTCAATGTTGTTAGTGCTTATGCCCCACAGACAGGATGTGAGCGAGAAGAGAAGGAGAGATTCTGGAGTGAGTTAGATGAAGTGATGCAGAGTACCCCCAGAGGTGAAAGAGTGGTCATTGGAGCAGACTTCAATGGACATGTTGGTGTAGGCAACAGAGGGGACGAGGAAGTGATGGGCAGTTTTGGTATCCAGGACAGGAACACAGAAGGACAGATGTTGGTAGATTTTGCAAAAAGGATGGAAATAGCTGTGGTAAATACTTTCTTCCAGAAGAGACAGGAGCATAGGGTGACTTATTAAAGTGGAGGTAGGAGCACACAGGTAGACTACATGTTCGACTTATAATAATAATAATAATAATAATGATAATAATAATAACCTAATATTATAACCTATTATTACTACTATTATAAATATAAACCCAGACCAAACCTATAGGAAAATATCGCCACCCACCAAATAATAACAAACTTTCACTGAGATCAGAACCGCTGCCCTCATTAGAAGAACTGGGCCACTCTTGTGCACATCACTGGAAGTCAGAAGTCGAAAACGTCACTGCAGTATTGCATGTTCTGTTTTTAATTGGCTACCAGTCTCTCACCTGTTGAAAACATTTTCCACCATCTGATCCAGCAGCTTGTAAACAGTCTAGTTAGCCACATTTTTATAAGGTCCATTAACCTTAAAGTGTTCTTTTCCTGTGTTCTGGAGCTAAATATATTCACACACTCCCAAATATGCCAGAATTGATTGGCCTATTACAGGCAAAATTTACACTCGGAAGAAGAACAAGCACAACAGGGATCAACTACTCAACTCGTGTAATTTACACAATATATCAACAATTTTTTAAATTGACTTTTTGTTTTATTTTTTTTTTTACAAACCTCACACAGCCCATGTGGATCTTACCCAAACTGTTACCGCAAAGCTGGAAGGAAAGTTGAATAGGATGTGTTTGTACTGTGTGTTATTTCAATACATAAGGAGCCCATGGATAAAGTCCATTATTAAGATCGTGAGCCAATCAGTTCCCACTGTTCCCATGTACTGTACACTTTAAAATACACCATTACAAACATTTTGAACACTGAAGCAAATAATAAACAATTACTTGACAAAGGACGAGGCATATGTGACCGAATAGTCACTGAGACAGAATGTCAGGCTCAATGGATGTCACCAAATATTATAATCCCTCTGACATTTTTATTGAACCCTTTAATGCCCAGCAGGACCATATGGTCCTCTTTCAAAATATGCTAACTACTAGACGGATTCTATACTTGTTGTTGCGTCACCTGATGCAACACAGCTTTATCCCACTTGTCTCAGTCAGCTGTGGGACGACCTTGATTGCGCAGGATTGTGTTGTTCTCGAATTTGTGGGAGTATTATTTGTTATTATTATCTTTTATTATTATTAGTGATGTTATAATCTTGTTTCAAGAAATGTGTTCAGGGTGTTTCCTTACGCCTTTTTGATTCGGAAAAAAAAGTAAAGTCTTTTGAGCTTTTTACATGACCTAGTGGCTCATCAGGGTGGTGCTTATCCCCGGTTTCCGTAGCGTGAAGCTACCAGGAGAAAATTAAATGAAGTGTAAATTGGTCTAAAAGAAACAGTTTGTAGGGCAGTGGTGGCCCAGTGGTAAAGGTGCTGGATGACCAGTCCCAAGGTTGGGGGTTCAAGTCCCACTCTCAATGGTTGTCACTGCTGTCCCCCCAGTGCACTAACTGGGTAATCAAAGGCCGGCCATGTCTCTCACTGTCTATGGTGGGAGGTTCATGTAAAAGAGTTATTGCTGACTCTTGACAAGAGGAGCTGCATAGCCGTCAGTGTGTTTCTGCCGTACGATGACCTGGCGAGCCATCCAGGGTGTATTCTGCCCTCGCCCGGAGTCGGCTGGGATGGGCACCAGCCTCCTCGTGACCCTAATGAGGATTAAGCGATTCAGAAAATGAATGAATGAAACAGTTTGGAAAAGACAACTTCCTTTCTGAATACGCCTTTCAAGCATATCTGGAAATTTCCCAGTTATCCGTGTTTTATATCTGAATGTATCGAAATAAATTAAGCCTGAATGAATCGATTGCGTGGTCCATCAATGCAGGAATTGGACAGGCATCGGATTTCGACTTCGGGTCGACTTTGGGTCACTATCTGGGAGCCTCATATTAATTTTGTTATCTGCATTAAAAGCTTATTCATTCATTCATTTTCTGAACCGCGTAATCCTAATCGGGGTTGCGGGGAGGCTGATAATATCCAATTATTATTTTATTTAATAATTAATAATATATTAATTCATTTGTGTAGGCAGTTAATTATACTTATTTTTGGAATATTTCTGAATGAACTGAAGTACCCAGAGGAGGCCCATGCAAACACATGGAGAACATGCAGACTCCACACAGAAATTCAGGACGCAAACCCAGAACCTTCTACCACTGAAACAGCCACGAATACCAGAACCATCAATACAGTTTTACATCAATCATCATCATCATCATCATCATCATCATCATCATCATCATCATCACAATCATCATCATCATTTTCATCACAATCATCATCATCACAATCATCATCATCATCATCAACATCATCATTACGTCATCATCATCACAATCATCATCTTCATCAAAATCATCACCACAATCATCATCATCAGTATCATCATCACCATCTTCATCACAATCATCATCATCATCCCAGTTATCATCGTCACAAACATTATGTCATCATCATCACAATCATCATCATCATCACGTCATCTTCATCACAATCATCAACATCTTCATCAAAATCATCACCACCATCATCATCACAATCATCATCATCAATATCATCATCATCATCTTCATCACAATCATTATCATCATCATCATCCATTATCATCATCACAAACATTGTCATCATCACAATCATCATCATCATCATCACATCATCTTCATCACAATCATCATCACAATCATCATCATCATCATCATCACAATCATCATCTCATGTATGTAGAGGCTGAAAGTTGATTTCTACACTAGAAAGTATACAGCGCGTGCCACGCGTGTGTGTGTGTGTGTGTGTGAGTGTGTGTGTGAGAGTGAGAGAGACACTGTGAGTGCCTATGAAAACCGGTTCCACCTAAACCTTTTCAAATGTAGAAAATGAATAAGGATAGTGAGTCTGTCTGCTATTATCAAAGGGGTTTTTTTTTTTACAGGATGTCTGGCTTTTGTAACTCTGATGTAAGAGAGCTGACCCTGAAGGCTGGAGTTATAAAAACTAGACGAGATA
>CM045744.1:40258975-40266475 GCA_024760905.1 Plotosus lineatus | reverse complement strand
TATATACACATATACGTGTATGTATACGTCAGTCGGGGGGTTTGAGGTGTGTGTGGGGCGGGTGATCCTACTTCGTGGATTTCGGTAGTTGCGTGGGGATCTCGGTCCCAATTAACCGCGGAAAGTGAGGGATCCCTGTACAGTGGTACCTCACCCTGCGAAAGCCCCAACAAATGAAAAATCCAGGTTACGAAACGCATTTACCTAAAATTTCCGTCTCTGGATACGAAAAAAAATCACATTACGAAAGCGCCATCTCAAAAATTCAAACAATGCACAAGTTGCTCTCCCATTGGCTATCTCCCAACATCCTGCCCTGCTGACCTCCCATTGGCTAGGAGGGATGATGCAGCTCCCTCCCATTGGCTATTATGGAGCTGCATCTCCATAATACCCATGATGCTTTTCATGTAAAGGACAGTGTTACTGTTGTTTCATGAGTTTTTTGGGTGTGCTCATTGCAACTTTATTTTTTGGCTCAGGCTTTTAACCTTGCATAAACATTCATAAGATTATAACTCTACTAAGAAGACATGATCAACACACATGCACACACACACACACGCACACACACGCACACACACGCACACACATACACACACAAACACACACACGGCACGCTCGTGTGATTCCTAGTGTGAGTGAAAAGAAGAAGCGGGCTCTTGGCATGCGGTTGAGTGATATCGCAAAGGAATATGGCCAAACCCGTCTACCCTCGGTATATTGAAGCAGAAGGAGGCCTTAAAAGGGATACTTTTATAATTTTTAAAGGGTTTAGGGACTATTCTTGGAACGAATCACACGTTTTACATGTAAAATGCAGTTCAATTTACAAAAAAAATCCAGATTACGAAACCACTTCTGGAACGGATTAATTTCGTAAGGTGAGGAGGTATCACGGTACTTATTTTTTTATGTGAGGTGCGCATCTGAGTTTGTGTGCACGTGTCAGTATGTGTGTGTATTTATATTTTATTTGCATATTATGCATTATTTTTGAATGTTTGTTATTATACGCATGTACGTATAGTGTTGAATATGTATGTATTGATATTACAGTATATACACACACGTAGGTATACTTCAATCGGGGAGGGTCGATCCTACTTCGTGGAAATTCGGTGTTCGCGGAGGGTCTTGGTCCCCATTAACCATGAGGGATTAAAGTGAGGGATCACTGTACTAGAATTTAAGTTGTACGTGTTTAGGAAAGCAAAGAATTATTTTCTGGCCCTGATGGCCCACCACTCCTGTTAAGGACCTCGATGGCTTTCTGAAGTTCATGAACTTCTACAGGTGTTTTACAACAAGATCCGGTGTCATTCCTACCCTACTCACCCATTTACTTAAGAAAACTGAAACAACTCCTGGAAGACAGTGTTTAACACTCTTTCATCACCCAGACCCCACCATGCCATTTGTGGTGGAGGTGGGTGTGGGGGACTATGGTGTCACAGTACATTGAGAAGAAATGTGGACTACATCCTGTAGCGTATATTCTTACCATAAACTTTCCCCAGGAGAGTAAAACTATCGCATTAGGGAAAAGGAAACTGCTGGCAGTTGAATTGACTCTGCAGGAGTGGGATCTTATGTCAGGGGAACTCACACAGCAGTCAGTGCTAACTGATCATAAAAACCTGGAATATCTCTGCACAGCCAGGCGGCCCAGTCCATACGAGCTGGTCCTTCTTTTTCAGGCACCGATCGGGTCACTGCCAAATCGCCCCCCCCAAAAAAAATGACCAAAGCTGATTCAATGTCCAAGGAGTATTCCAGATCCTGAATTTAACCTGGTTCTCTTTAGCTTGGACAAAGCAAGTATCAAGTGTGACTTTGATGGACTGTTATCCAATGCAGGTCCATTTCATGTTCCACCACTTTAAATATGTACCCCAACACCTCAGGTAGAGACTTAATCTCATACTCTAGATCAGGGGTCTCCAATCTTGTCCACAAAGGGCCGGTCCACAAAGGGCCGGTGACCTTCCACCTGTTTCAATCACTGATCATCAAAAGAAAAGAACAAAAAAAAACCTAGATTCGACATTACTGTTTCAATTCTGAAGTGGAGCCATATTGGTGAGATCACCTTGCTTTAAGACTTAAAGCAAGGTGATCTCACCAAGATGGCCCCACTCCAGAGTTGAAACATGGATGTGGAATTTAGGTTTTTTTTTTTCTTTTTTCTTTTGATGACGAGTGATTGAAACAGGTGGTGGAAGGTGTGGCTACTGTTTGGTTAAAGTGAAAACCGGCACCCACACCGGCCCTTTTTGGACAAGATTGGAGACCACTGCTCTAGATCGTCTCAGAACCCATCACAGAAGTGATTAATAAATTTCCCATCATGCTCATCCTGCATATACACACAGGACCTCTGAACTTCCCCTGCTGGTTAACTCCTGCCGTTACCCATGCAACAGTGACTCTGGTCCCAAGTGTCATCACAAAACTTTGAAAAACGCAGGACTGAAGTTTGAACTTTTCTTCTGATATTATGGTAGTCTGGAGACATTGTCAGTGATTGGGAGGTCCGGTTCAAGTCCCGGGTTTTGTCAGGCTTCATGGAGAAATTAGGAGTCACTGTCTGTCTCACATCTAGCTATCACTAGCTATAGAATGGACAGGTATAGCATGCAGGCTTGAGTATGTCCGACCCCATTTCATTGTGTGCCATGAAACGCTGGCTAATTGCCAAAAGGACAGAACTCTCAGTATCAGCCCAATGTTTGGATGGTTACCAAAATTATCAGATGGACAATATACTGCTGGAAATTAAATGGATGTTAAAGTATATGGACCCATTTGTGATCAATGAGGTTGCGTGCAAGCTCCATCTACACAGGTAGTGCTGGCTACCGTCCTTGTTTCATGGGTCGAAACCGGACTTTATTGTTCCTGAATATCAAGTGAACACCGTCTTCACCCCCCCACACAAGATAAAAGAGATATTCACCTTTCACTGATCTACCAAGCCACGTAATCCTGCTAGAATCACCGGGAGACTCGAGCCAGTCTAAGCCAACACCGGGTAAAGATGTGGGACACCCTGAACAGCTCGCCAGACCATCACGGGGCCAACACAACAGACACAATCATTCGTGACAGGATACTGGACTATTTGATACATTGGGAAAGTGATGGATCAGAAGTTTTTCATGCCTCACACCCCAAAAAAAATATGCACCCCGACTGGATCCACTGGATCTCTTCCTAGTTTGTCCTCTGGGCTGGCGGGACATATTTTTTGGGGTCAGCTTACTGTTCAGACTTACCTGAACTTTCCTTTTGTTTTGGCCCTGATTGTCATTCATTTGATAACCCAGTGAGCTGCTCTGGGGGGACAGCGGTGACAACACGTTAACAGTTGGGGTTGAGCCCGAGAACTTGGGATCAGTGACCCACTGGACCATCACTACCAATCAGAAATCGACATATAGCTTCTGCTTTTCTCTTCCAGAAGACCTTGATAGGTCTTGATGAAAGGGTTGCTATCATTTAAGTGCATATGCAGTAAAATGAGTTGATCAGTCTGTGGGACCAATACACAGGCAATTCTAACACCAGGGCAAATAAAGGTCACCCTGAAATGTGGACTTTTATCACGAGTCACAATGCCACGGATGACACAAGTCATGAGGGATCACGATAATGTTCGGTCACACACACTGCCCAGATCTTCTCTGAATATTTTGATGGTGGGGATGTCATTGTTTTCGATTGGGCAGCATATTTGCCTGATAAATCACCAAGTGAACACCATTGGGATGTTCTGGGTCAGCGGGTGAGACAAACATAGCCCAGCTCTGTGTTATACTGCAGGAGGGAGGGGACAACATTCCACAGACCCCTATCGATCATCTTGTTAACGCTATGTGTCGCAGCGATATTGCTTTAGGTGATGCAGATGGTGGACACACTTGGTACTGAGTGCTGTGACCTTTGCCCTCTGAGCCATGCATGGTTCACAAAGTCATAACTCATGAATTTTGAACAGAAGATTGTTAGTAATGTTTGTTTTGGTTCAATATTGAAGTAGGAATAAAATAACTGTGGCGTAGTGGTTAGCACCTCCGCCACACAGCAAGAAGGTCCTGGGTTCGATTCCCAGCTCAGGTGTTTCTGTGTGGAGTTTGCATGTTCTCCCCGTGCTTGTGTGGGTTTCCTCCAGGTTCTCTGGTTTCCTCCCACAGTCCAAAAACATGCACTGTAGGTTAATTGGCTGTTCCAGATCTACTCTTGGTGTGAATGTCAGTATGAATGGTTGTGTGAGTGTTGGCCCTGTGATGGCCTGGCGAGCAATCCAGGGTGTATCCCGCTCTCGCTCAGAGTTGGCGAAGATAGTTGCCAGCCTCCCCGTGACCCTATTTAGCATTAAGCGGTTCATATTTTCATTCATTAATTTTCTGAACTGCTTAATTTTATTTAGGGTCGCAGGGAGGTTGACGCCCATCTGAGTCTGAGCATGATGGCAGAGTACACCCTGGACAGCTCTCCAGGTCATCGCATGAAATATTTCCATATTGTTTATTCATTGTTCATTCTCTGTAACCGTTTAATCCTACTTAGGATTGCGGCGAGGCTGGCGCCCATCTCAGCCGACTCCGGGCAAGGGCAGAGTACACCCTGGACAGCTGTCCAGGCCTTCGCAAGAAATATTTCCATATTGTTCATTCATTGTTAATTTTCTGTGACCGTTTAATCCTAATTAGGGTCGTGAGGAGGCTGGCGCCCATCTCAGCCGACTCCGAGCAGGGGCAGAGTACACCCTGGACAGCTCGCCAGGCCATCACAAGAAATATTTCCATATTGTCTAAAAATATTTTGAATAAAAAAATTATTTGGGCATTTATATTTTTGTTCAGTGTAAATTAATATGTTTTAAAAGTTTTAAACTCAGGCGGCACGGTCGCGTCGTGGTCGGCATGGATTTGATTGCTAGCTCGGGCGTTTCCGTGTGGAGTTTACATGTTCTCCACTTGCTCGTATGGGTTTCCACCAGGTACTCCGCCCAAAAACATGCACAGGTGTGAGTGCGAAGGGTTGTGTGATCTCATCTGTGATGGCCTGGTGTGTTGTCCAGGATGGACCGCACCTTCGCCCAGACTCGGCGGACATGGGCACCAGCCTCACTGTGACCCTGAATAGGAATCAGTGGCTTAGGAAATGAATGAATGAAAGTTTTAAAGTCAGTATTGTTATCCACATGTCTCCACCTGAAGTTAAAATTAAATACAATTATAAAACGTTCTATAAACATATTATTACGTTTATTATTAAAAAAAGGAAAAGTTTCATATTTGGTAAAATAAATAACATCACCACACCACGTTCTGAAGCAGAAAGGCAGCCTCCTGTGATTCTTATTGCAGCAGCCCGATCTTTCTGCTCATTCAGTTTTGCCCACAGTTTAGTGCCGCCATCACTCGAGTCTAATCAGCACAAGCAATCAAATAACAGAACTGCATCATGCATTCAGTGAGCAGAAAAGTGGTCTGACAATGGACAGATTGATGCCTACACATTCATGCATGAGTGGTTGAAGAATGACGTTGGCAACGAACAAGGACTCCGATTCATGCAGTGATTCGGTCATTCAGAGAAAGTTAAATTGTGACATTTGTAGGATTTGTGTGTTTTTCCAGCCGTCTACACGACCATTAGGCATCAACTCTTGATTTTTTTTTTTATGCTGACGCAAGTGTAACCGAGTTGAACACAGGTGCGCTGCGTTTGTTTCCTTGAGTACAATTACTTTCACCCCATTTGTGAACATTTCCAGGTTTTTCGGACAGGAAATGAAAGCAGTCACAGTGGCCAGTGCAGACGTCTGAACTGAGAAGTCTCGCTAACCTTTAGCCTGGAGGCCGCAGTGTCCGTGATTTACAACACGATTTTCTAAACTCTTCTGGCCGCGGAACAGTTTAACACGTTACCTCTGTCCATTGTAAATAGATTTTGGACCTGATGGGGGGGAAAAAAGTAAACGATTCTTGACCACGTGTTTTTTTTTTTTCTTTACATAACAGAATGTTCACCACGTGGCGTAGTGGTTAGCATGTCACAGCAAGAAGGTCCTGGGTTCGATTCCCAGCTTGGGTGTTTCTGTTATGTTTCTGTGTAAAGTTTGCACGTTCTCCCCGTGCCTGTGTGGGTTTCCTCCCACAGTCCAAAAACATACAGAGTAAGATAATTTGCCTGTTCCAAATCGTACCTAGGTGAAATTCTGAATGGTTCTATGAATGTTGGCCCAACAATGGCCTGGCGAGCTGTCCAGGGTGTACCCTGCCCTCGCCCAGAGTCAGCAGAGATGGGCACCAGCCTCCCTGCAAGCCTAATTAGGATTGAGTGGTTCAGAAAATGAATGAATGAATGTATGAACCTTCACCTGTATTCGTGAATAGCACAATGCACTGTGTTTGCAAGATCACGATTACTGGAAGTGTTCCTGAGCCTATGCAGCGCCTCCTATTGAATGATGATGCCTGAGGACGGCACGGTGGGTGGCCTTAATAGTGAGCACGTCTTCCTCACAGCAAGAAAGCCTGGGTTCGGTTCCCATCCTGGGCGTTTCTGTGTGAAGTTTGCATGTTCTCCCCATGCTTGCGTGGGTTTCCTCCGGATACTCCGGTTTCCTCCCACAGTCCAAAAACATGCACAGTAAAGTTAATTGGTTGTGAAATTGGTTGTGAATGGGTGTGTGAGTGTTGGCCCTGTAATGGCCTGGCAAGCTGTCCAGGGTGTACCCTGCCCTCATCCAGAGTCGGCTGAGACGAGCGCCAGGCTCCCTGCAACCCTAATTAGGATTATGTGGTTCAGAAAATGAATGATTATGCCTGATTTTAATGTAGTGCCAAAAGAGAGCTGAAGCAGGACCTTTTGGTCCGTGTGGCAGTGTGGGATTGGGCTGTGTTCCCTTTCCCCACACTCATGACTGAAGTGTCCCTGAGCATGGTGCCTAATCCCCAACTGCTCTCTGCGCACTGCAGTGTGTCACGGCCCACTGCTTTGACCGCGTGTGCTTACTTTGGAAACGTTATATGCAGAAGTCCCTTGTGAAACGAATACAGTATAAAATAATTAAAAAGATCACGGGAATCCAATATCGGTTTTTGACTTTGTCCCTAGCGCACTAACTAGGGGGAAAAAACGAAAATCGCGCAGTTTGTTAGTGAAAGGGGCTTTTAAGAAAGGGTACGAAAAAGATGTTTGTTCGACATGGTGTCAGTCGAGGTCAGGCCATGTTCCATTCAGGCAAACGTGCAGCTGTTCATAAACCAAAAATCATCCATATGGATCGCCTCAAAATGAGTGGAAAACAAAATCCATTTGATACGGGCACAAAACCACCGTGTGAACGCGATGGCTTTGCAATTTGTACCAGCAATAAAATCCATGTATATAGAGATGAATAGAGGGGCAAGATGATTATTATTATAATTATTAAAGGCACCTTCTGCCTCAACAGATCCTCCATGACTAATGCTGCAGTAACGA
>CM045744.1:40246475-40253975 GCA_024760905.1 Plotosus lineatus | reverse complement strand
GCAGTCAGATTCCTGACGACCAACCAAAGCTACTAAGTGCTCGCAGAAAACTTGAATCACGTCCGACAGCTGCCTCGACAATATTGCTTCACCAAGCATAAAGATAAAACTACCACTTTTCCATTAAATAAGAACGTGAGTCAGCCTCGAGTCAGCTGGGATTGGCTTGAGAGTCCCCGCGACTCGAAACATTAGAAGCGCAGATGATGATCGAAGGAACGAACAAATAAAGTTCTGCTGGGTCACTTACAGAGCGCGATCTCCTTTCTTCTCCGATGTTCGCTTTACGCGTCAAAGTATCGTATTACAAGTCGTGTTATTTTTTCCATGTTCTGTTGGACAGATGTCACCAAAAAAAAAAAAAAAATGACTTGTCCGTCATGTAAAGCTATTTGACGGTATAAACTTGCTGTAAATGGTAATAAACAGAACTAGAAATATGCCGGCTATTCGTTTTCTAATCCGCTTAAGCCGTATTAGAGTCACAGGGAGGCTGACGCACATGTCAGTCAACCCTGACTGAGGGCGCAGTACACCGTGGGCAGCTCGCCAGGCAGTCGCAGGGCCTACACTGGCCTCATACAAACATTCCTACTCGCACCTCGGGGTGATTTTAAAACAGCCGATTAGCGTACTGTGCATGTTTTTTTGGACCGTGGGAGGAAACCCATGTAAGCACGGACTCCACACAGAAACAGCATGAGCTGGGAATCAAACCCTGGCCTTCTCGCCGTTTGGCGGACGTGCAAATCACTGCGCCGCCGTGCCGTTAAATAGTTCTTTTAAAATGAGGCAAAGAGAGACGACATGAGTGTTCAATCATTTTCAATCATTTTCTGAACCAATTAATCCTAATTCAGGTCGCGGGGAGGCTGGCGCCCATCTCAGCCGATTCGAAGCTACGGCAGGGTACACCCTGGACAGCTCACAAGGCCATCGTAGGACCAACACTCACACAACCATTCACACTGCCACCTAGAGGTGATTTTGAACAGTCAATTATCCTCGTGTGTATGTTTTTGGACTGTGGGAGGAAACCGGGGTTCTTGGAGGAGACCCATGCAAGTATGTACACGGGTAGAACATGCAAAGTCCACACAGAAAACACCCGAGGTGGGAATCGAACCCAGGTCTGCCTGCTATGAGGCGGACGTGTCGCCTGTAAGTACCATCATTGGGTATTAAAAGGACATCTGTGCAGAGATTCTCCCCATCTGCCCAAAACCGTGTCTTGTGACTTTTATTTTGAAAAACGACCATCGGTGACATGTCGGTCATTTGAACGCTAAAATGTAACTCACAAGGAGACAGCACATGAACAGAGACATGTTTGTTGGACATGTTTCAAACAATAGCGGGGATTTTGGGTGAGACTGAGCCTTCATTCTGCCCGCTGGTGCACCATCACCTGTGTTTTTTTTTTAGAAAAGTTCAAGCTCTACTTCCCAACCAACTTTATTTCAGCTGTTGAAAAATTAACATTCATGGAGTGTTTATTAATAATAATAATAATAATAATAATAATAATAATAATAATAATTAATATAAATAAATTATATTTACAATATAAACAATCTATGACCCCCACCCCCCCACCCCAGGGCCGCAGTAAAATTGTGAATCGCTGACCGGTCCGCGGTGATAAAAGGGTTGGGGACGCCTGGTTTACAGTCCATCATACCATCAGATTCTGAGATTTGGGAGAAATCTTCATACAAGGATGTCCCAGGGCCTCCTAAAGGAGCAGAGCAGGGTGCAGAGGCAGAGCAGTTATTTCTATAATCACTATAATGTCAGATATGGCGGCGGCATCCAGCGGCATCCAGCGGCATCCAGGGCAGAAGTAAATAAGTTATGGCCAAGCTGACAAGAGGACATACAGAGGCAAGAAAAAAATCCAAGACACAAACAGACCAAGTAACCCAAAGACGTTAATTACCTCCCTTGTGACTGGAGGTCTAAATGAGTCGAATATAGTCTGTGCATGTGCTCTGATTATAGTCCTCGATACGATCGCAGCCGTGCGCCCTGAGGCGGCACTTAAGGCAGCATGACTTGATGTGGCCTTTTTTTGATAAATGGCTTTTTCTTCTTCCAGCCCTCTCATACACGCCACATTTATGGAGAATTTGTGATATTTTTGTCACATCCACACAGTTGCAGAAGCCTTAAAACACATGGACAGTAGGCCCTCGTTATTCACGGAATGAAGATAATCCACGAGTTCTGTACCCGGAAGTAAATCCCCATGTATCATATTACACGCGCGAAAGAGAAACCGGAAGTAAAATACTGTGTATCTATTACATGCGCTAAAATATGCTTCTTAAACACATTCTATAGACAGTCTTAATCATTAATACTGTATTAATGTACATTTGTGGGGCCGGTGGTGTAGTGGTTAGGGTGCTGCACTCATGATCGGGAGGTTGTGAGTTCGAATCCCACTGAGACCCTCACTGTGCTCAGACCCCTGGGCAAGGTCTCAACCACAAGTGTGCCTCTGTTCACCCAGCAGTATAAATGGGTACCAGTAAAAATATACTGGGAAGGGAACCTGCGATGGACTAGCGTCCCATCCAGGGGGAGTTGAACTCCTGGTCGCGTCACGCTACGGGAAACCGGGGATAAGCACCGGCCTGATGAGCCACGAGGCTCGGGTGTAAAAACCCAACTGACTTTTAATGTACATTTAGTAATGATTAAAAAAAAACGTTTTAATTTTGTGCTGTGATATTTATTAATAAAATATATAAACATTATACTATATATATATATATATATATATATATATATATATATATATATATATATTAAATGGCGCTCCCTTGAGGGTGACGTTGCAGAGTTCTCAGAGTCGAGTTGTTTCTTTGTTTTGTTTTGATTTGTGTTATTTGTTGTCTTGTATGTTGTTTTGTTTGTTCATGCTTTGCATGCTCGTCTATGACCGGGCGACCCCACTACAGCCATGAGAGCGCTGTCCTTTCGAACATTTCGAACTGAGCATGCGCAACTCCTATCCCGAGCTAATATGCTACGGCAGCTCAATGCCAGCCGCACTCCGGATAACAATAAGCCCAGTCGGAGACGTGGCAGGTGGGGAGGGGCTGAACGAGGACTCCGGCGCTTGGTTAGCAGTGGAAGGTTAGCACTCCTGGTCATACTGCTTGGAAATGTTCAGTCTCTGCAAAACACGATGGACGAGCTTCATGCTGGGATTGCAGTGCAGAGGGATCTACAGGTCTCCTCCATGCTGTGTTTCTGTGAAACATGACTCGAGGAGCGTACACCCGACGTGGCGACTACACCAGCCGGCTACACGGTCTTCAGAGAGGACCGGAGCGCAGCGGCTAGCAACAAGGCCCGCGGCAGATAGCAGCAAGGCCCAGGAGGAAACCAAAGTACTCGGAGGAAACCCAGAAGGAAACCGAAATACTTGCAGGAAACCACAGGAGTCGGAGGAAACTGGTGGAGACCGAAAGACTCGGCGGAAACCCAGGAGGAAACCAAAGTACTTGGAGGAAACCCAAAAGGAAATCAGAGGACTCTGAGGAAACCCAGGAGGAACCCGGAGGGAAACCCAAAAGGAAACCAAAGGACTCAGAGGAAAACCAGGAGGAAACGGAAACACTTGGAGGAAACCCCAAAGGAAACCAAACTACTCGGAGGAAACCCAAAAAGAAACCGGAGAACTTGGAAGAAAACCCAACGCAAGCTCCACACAGGAACACCCTGAGCCTTCTTGCTGTGAGGCGGACGTGCTAACCACTGCGCCACCATGCTGCCGTGTAGCATAAAACGTTGCTTTAAAATGGAATTCTGAAGAAGAATATTCCTTTATTGTTTTGTTTATGTCTATCTGTATTTTTCCCAACTCTGATCGTTCTTCAAAACGGAACTACGACGTCTAATCCTACCTTTAGATTGACAGGTATCTTATCCTAGCCAAACTATTTACTCTTTTATTCCAGAAATCTGGTACGTATTTCATGCAAGACTTCGATGTGGATGAACGTAATATGTGAGAAGAAATCCGAATTCTTTGCGAAGATATCAGATGAGAGAATCTCGTTGCTATTTGATATGTTTAAATGGCAAACTGTGAGGGGTTTCCAGGGAAGGCCTGAAGCAGCTGAGGATCTGGCCATGGTGGTGAGAACTGGCAAGGGTGTTCGCCCAGAAGGAAAATAAACGGGCCGTAATAAAGAATGCGAGGAGCGAATACACTGCCAGCTCCATTCAGACATAAGTCATGTAATGGTTTATATTCACAGATGTTTTTTTCACAAGCTGACCCTGTCCAAGCCCGGAGCACAACAGTTACCACAAACAGCATTCAGACACAGGACTTACCATATAAGATACAAATAAGACCTCTAACGGCACTGCGAACAAGTTCCATATGTTTCTTGAAGTCATAACATGATAATATTTCCAAAATATCTCCGAGAGTTCGTTACTGGGAGATGGGCTTCAACCGATTCCTTTCATCCGAAATTCTGTTATTGCTTAATACAACACAACACAACACACCACGCCTTAACATTACAGATGACTGAAGGAGGGGCGGGGCGGGGCAGTGGTGGCCTGGTGGTAAAAGTGCTGGATCACTGATCCTAAGGTTGTGGACTCAATCCCCACTCTCGACGGATTTTCACTGTCCCTCCAGTGCACTAATTGGGTTATCAAAGGCCGGCCATGTCTCTCACTGTCTCTGGTGGGAGGATCATATAAAAGAACCGTTGCTGACTTTCATCAAGAGGAGCTGGCACAAACGTCAGCGTGTTTCTACCCCGCCATGGCTTGGTGAGTTGTCCAGGGTGTACTCTGCCCTTGTGCAGAGTTGGGTGAGATGGGGCGCCAGCCTCTTCGTGGCCCTAATTAGTATTAAGCGGTTCAGAAAATGGATGAACGGCTGAAGGAGGAGCTATGAACAGTCTGGATGCTGAATCAGCAGGAATGCAAAGACACGCCCATATATGTGTGTATTTATATTCATGATAAACGCTGTACTATGTGGCCTTCTTGCTTTCTCGCTCAATTGCCAAGCTGCACAATCCTACGAGGCTTATGGGGGGCCTGGTGCCTATGTTAACTGACACTGGGAAAGAGCAGGGTACACCCTGAGCATCTCACTAAACCATCGCAGGTCGGTCCAACACTCACACACTCATTCACACACACACACACACATCGACAGGGACAATTTGGAGCAGCCTATTGGCCTAGTGTGGGGTCAGTGACATAGTGGTTAGGGTGCTGCGCTCATGAGCGGGAGGTTATGTGTTCAAATCCCAGTTATACCCTCACTGTGCTAAGACCCCTGGGTAAGGTCTTAACCACAAGTGCGCCTCCGTTCACCCAGCAGTATAAATAGGGACCACTGGCAAGGTAACCTGTGATAGACCAGGAGGATTTGAACTCCTGGTCGCTTCACACTACGGAAACTGGGTATAAGCACCGGCCTGATGAGCCACTTGGCTCGGGTGTACTATGGGAGGGAACCCTCACAAGCACTGGGAGAACATGGGAACTCAACACAGAGACGGAAATTACCAGCAAAATCACTTTTATTTCATAAAAATATCCCTCGAGATAATATTAGGTATTTGTCAGTGGGAGGAACAGGTGGGTGGGACCTGAACACTCATTGGCTGATTTTTCACTTCTTGCTGGCTCTGATATCAACTAGTTTGAAATGACTAGGCAGAGACATAAAACTCATGATGTGTCTTTGACTGTAGTATATACTGTATAATATTTATATACGTTGCATATGTGTGCAGTTTGCATGTTCTCCCCATGCATATGCATGTGTGGGTTTCCTTCGGGTACTCCGGGGGTTCCTCCCATACTCTAGAACCAGACTCAGTAGATCATTAGCTGTTCCAAATTGCTACTAGGTGTGAGTGTGAATGGTTTTAAGAGTGTTGACCATGTAATGCTCTGGCGAGCTGTTCAGGGTGTACGCCGCCCACGTCCAGAGTCGACCGAGATGGGCGTCGGCATTCCTGCGACCCTAATTAAGATTAAGCGACTTCACAAGTCGAGCCTGGATTTTTATTCCTGTGCAATCAGGAAAGAAAATGTCCCTCATTTTTAATTTCCACCCATTTTCTGCCTAATTAAGTCATATTCAATTCCCACCCATCGCCGTGATGGCCTGGCATGCTGTCCAGGGTGTACTCTGTCGCCATCCAGAGTTGTCAGAGATGGGCACCAGCCTCCCCGCGACCCTATGTAAGATTAATTGGTTTAGAAAATGAATGAATTCCCACCCATCAGGCATTGCCTTCCCTGTCACACAACCACAAACGACTAGGGAAGGGCAAATGCATGCACACGCCCCCTCTCTGACATGCGATTGCTCGCCACCCGCCTCTTTCAAACTGCTGTGCATGACATTTGGGGGCGGGTCTAACACACTCGGAGAGAAAGCGCTATCCGCCCCCTTCGTACGAATGAGTTCACAGACGCCCATGATCGGCTGCTGAGTGACAGGGAAGTGAGCGTCTGCCGTTCGTCCCTCCAGTGAGAGCTCGGCCAATTAGCTACCACGAACTCCCGGGCACGGACGGCTGCGGCATTAAACCGGAGAAAAAGTCCATTTAATGATACGGAATGATGATCAACCGACGTTATTCTATCGCCATGTAACTTTGCGAAGTTTTATATTGACCGCCTGAAGCAACTTGAACTCATAACACTGTGTAGAGGTTCGAATCGTGGTTGACATGCTACGCTAGCAGTTCTTGTGATTCCCCACGTGACGGCGTATCTGTGTGGAGTTTGCATGTTCTCCCCGTGCTTGTGTGGGTTTCCTTCGGGTACTCCAGTTTCCTCCCACAATGCAAAAACATGCACTGTAGGTTAATTGGCTGTTTCGAACCCTAGGTGTGAGTTGTGTGTGTGAATGGTTGTGACCATTGTGGCGAGTCGTCCAGGGTGTACTCCACCCTCGCGCAGAGTCGATTGAATTGGGCGCCAGCCTCCCCGCAACCCTAATTAGGATTAAGCGGTTCAGAAAACGAGTGAGTGAATGAGACAGCATGTTGATGGAAGTCTGTGGAATGTGCGGAGAGGCAGGTCATCGAAGTTTATAAACACACGACAGTTGGTGCGTCTCTAGTCCAGACAAGCTTATCAGGTGAAGCTCTGTCAAGCAGGAACAACACTGCATCTGTTTTATTGTTGTTCTTGCCAAATGAAATACTTAAAATGATTGAAGTCTGATTTCAGGCTTGCATCCAAAAAAAAATTAAGCTGAGGTCTCCAAAACCCAACAAATGTAAATAATGAACATTATTGAAAACATTTTGGGGATTGAATCATGAAAATAACACTTCAGTTCTTCTTCAGTTCATTTTCTATAACCGCTTAATCCTAATTAGGGTCGCGGGGAGGCTGGTGACCATCCCAGCCGAGTCCGGGCGAGGGCAGACGACACTCTGGACGGCTCACCAGGCCATCGCTGGGCGGGAACACACTGACGGCTGTGCA
>CM045744.1:40206475-40241475 GCA_024760905.1 Plotosus lineatus | reverse complement strand
GGTGCACATAACGGTTCTTTGTGGGTCCGAAACGGACATTGACGTCCATCCTCCTGAACATTATGAGAGCAGCAAGTGCGATAACTTTCCTCACGGGATCATTTTCTTTCGCAAAAAGTTGTCTACTCTGCAATGTCCACCTTCTTCTTCATCGTTCTAAAATTGTTACATGCAGATATAATGCGGTTTGGATCAAATAAAGTTTTTGTATGGAAGCAAATTAGATATGATTAATTAGTTGCTGCGCTCGGGGAAGTGGTGGCCTGGTGGTAAAAGTGCTGGATCACTGGTCATAAGGTTGGGGGTTCAAGCCCTGCTCTCGGCGGGTTGTCACTGCTGTCCTAACTGGGTTACCAAAGGCCGGCCATGTCTCTCACCATCTGTGGCGTGAGGTTCATGTAAAGGATCCATTGCTCGCTTTTAACAAGGGTACCTGCATAGCCGTCAGCGTGTTTCCGCCCTGCAATGACCTGGCGAGCTGTCCAGGGTGTACCCTGCCCTTACCCAGAGTCGGCTGGAATGGGCGCCAGCCTCCCCGTGACCTTAATTAGGATTAAGCGGTTATAGAAAATGAATGAATGAGAGTTGCTGCACTCGGGGCAGTGTTGGCCTGGTGGTAAAGGTGCTTGATCACTGATCCCAAGGTTGGGGGTTCAAGCCCCAATCTCAATGGGTTGTCACTGCTGCTCTCCTCAGTATAACTAATCGGGTTATCAAAGGTCAGCCATGTCTCTCACGGTGTATTTTGTGACGTTCATATAAAAGAAGCATTGATGACTTTCATAAAGAGTACAGCTGCATAGCCGTCAGTGTGTTTCTGTCCCGCAATGTCCTGGCAAGCTGTCCAGGGTGTACTCTGCCCTCGACCAGAATCGGCTCAGATGGTCGCCAGTCTCTCCACAACCTAATTAGGATTAAGCGGTCCAGAAAATGAATGAATGAATAGTTGCTGCATTCAATCAATCCTCGTTTTTCTTAAACAAGAGGTAAAATTGCACCACCCACGCAGTCTTCATATGGGTAATATGTGGTCATTTCCAAATTTTATGATCTCATCCTCATCTATGAAATCATCCGAGAAGGGCACAGAGGTCATGTGAGTCAGGCCATTGAAAAAAAAAAGTCTTTGAAGGACTGAAAGCAACTTCTTGCTTTCGAGTTGATGGAAATGAACACCAGCACAGCTTGATAAAAGAAAGGTTTGGGACTTTTGACAGTAACGGATCTGACAGATGTAGGACATGTATGGAGGAGATTCTACAGGCTACGGCAGTTCGAAGAGTAGTTTCATTAGATATGACTTGATCCTTCACACCTTCTCTCACAATCGTGATTTCTTACATGCAGAAACAAGTGGTCTCTTCATCTGCCAAAATTAATCTGTCTCTCTGCCAAGTTCACCATTTTTCTACGTATCTGACCTCGAGCAACAGGCTTGGACTTGAAAATCAGTGGAAAGAAGCACGATGGAAGCAAATGTTATGAGACGCAACGGTTAATCTGCTCCACACGCTTCAGTCCTGTTGTGTTTGGAATGCACTACGTATCTTCGTATAAGAGAATATTATAAAGCATTAAGCGGTTATGACAATAAACGGGTCATAAATATCTGGGAATGATGGTATTATAAAAGAATTTTCTAGGATGTTATGCAATTGATGTCATGGAAAAGAAGAAGAAGTGTCCATAATTATACTCTTTCATTTCCTTCCCACCATCCTGAAAGGCTAAAGTATTAAAAAGATGCCTGAAGCATCCAAACTTCATCAGAAATGCTGTTAATAATTTAAAGTGGATTGAAATAGACCGAAGGGTCCAGACACTCCTGCCGAAAGGACCATTTCATAACAAGCCAGTACAGAACAAGCATAGCAAGTTTGAAAGCCGCAGCTTCAGCGCATGGCAAGTAAATGTCCAGAATCTAAAGCACAGATGGACCATTCTTGTAGATCTCAAGACATTTAGTGGGCGGACACTAAAATTATCTTCATCTTCCTCCGTTTAATTAGTGGTCGGGTCATGGGGGCAGCAGCATAAGCAATGAGGTTCAGACGTCCCTCTCACCAACCACTTCCTCCAGCTCTTCTGGGGGAACCCCGAGGCGTTCCAAGACCAGCCGAGAGACATAATCACTCCAGCATGTTCTAGGTCAACCCTGGGGTCTCTTCCTGGTTGGACATTCCAAAAAAAACACATGTTCATTCCTTCATTTCCTGTAACCCAGTGCTTCTCAAATAGTGGGGTGTGCCCCCTTGCGGGAGGTGCAGTATGATGCCAGGGGGAGCACGTATGACCCAGGGAACATGCTTTTCTGGAATAGCGTATGAGAATTAAGTGCAATTGCATCTCCACTCCACTAGTTGGCAGTGATGCTCTCAGGGTCATACGTGCTCCCCCTTGTGGGGGGGCGCAGTATGATGCCGGGGGGGCGCAGTGTGATGCCAGGGGGAGCACGTATGACCCTGGGAACATGCTTTTCTGGAATAGTGTATGAGAATTAAGTGTAATTGCACCTCCACTACACTAGTAGTTAAAAAAACAATGTTAATGAAGTTTTTCTTTATTGTAAATTGAACTATATTTCTTTCTTTTTTGCTTTTAATGTTAATAAAGATACAATGTTATGCAGAGGTGTACGAATAATTTTATAGACAAATAATACTATTTATAGTCACTTGCGGGATGGTGGGGGGTTCGTGAAATGTTGTTTTTTTTCTTCCTAGAGGGGGCGCCACAGCAAATAATTGAGAAGCACTGCTGTAACCGCTTAATCCTAATTACGGTCACGGGGAGGCTGGTGCCCATTTCAGCCGACTGGGCAAGGGCAGAGTACACCCTGGACGGCTCGCCAGGCCATCACAGGGCAGAAACACGCTGACAGCTATGCAACTCCTCTTTACGAGAGTCAGAAATGGTTCTACTACATGAACCTCTCACCATAGACAGTGAGAGACATGGCCGGCCTTTGATAACCCAGTTAGCTGCACTGGGAGGACAGCAGTGACAACCTGTTGACGGTGGGGCTTGAACTCAAAAACCTAAGGTAATTCAACACCTTACCACCTGGCCACCACTGCCCCCGAAAAATTCAATATCAGAACCCAAATGCAAAACCTTTTAAAAATAATCCAGTTGCAAGAGAGATCACTTTCTGTTCACACCTAGTGGATCCAATTTCATTTCAAAGTCCTACATCTTGATGAGATGATTGGAGGGTCAGATGGGCCTGATTATGCTTAGAGCAAAAGTCTGCAGGGATGAAGATCTCCAGGAACAGGGATGGGCTCCCCCCCCCTGCCCTAAAGTATTCATCGGCGTGCAGTGAAGCTCTATTTTTCACATTGCTTGTATAACATCTGGGTGGAGTGGGAAAAATGTGTGTAGCACTATTTGTGTGGTCTTATGCAACATTCAACTTATCCAAGAAACATACAGCGAAAGAAAAAATTCCAGGATCTCAGCAAATTCCCTTTGACATCGCAGTGAATAGAACATTGCATACATTAGTACATTAGACAACATCTTTCCTAAATGTTATACCTGTTCGTAATAAAGGGCCAATTGTATTTAAGTCATAATCCTCATGTCATCATTTATATATCGTTAATACGTGCACCTTTCCGTCACTAGTATAGTAGCTATGCTCACAGGGACATTGCTGTTGTGACCTATTCAGTGTTCTGTCTTGGAAACAGCTACAGAAATCGACTGTCCCAAATAATCAAGATTAATTTACTGTACACTAAACAGGAATGGCGCAATCTGATTGGTCCACTATCTTTGGGTTAAGAAACATTATTCTGAGTAGGTAATAGTTAGATAAAAATTAGATATTCACAGTGTATCAGGGTCTCCGGACTCAGGTCACATTTTTCCATGTAATATGTACTAAATGAATAGGGGGCAGCATGATGACACGTCTACCTCACAGCGCCAAGGCCTGGATGGATTTACAGCATTTGGCAGACACTCTTATCCAGAGCGACTTACAATTATCATTTTTATAAAACTTGCGCAATTGAGGGTTAAGGGCCTTGCTTAAAGGGCCCAACATTGGGGATTGAACAGCTGACCTTCGGATTAGAAACCCATCACATTAACCACCAAGCCACCACTGCTGGATGTGATTCCCTGGCATGGGGCACTTCTGGTAAGTTTGCGTGTTCTCCCTGTGCTTGTCTGGGTTTCATCCGGGTATTCCGGTTTCCTCCGACAGTCCAAAATGCGCATGCACATGCACACAAGGCTGAGTTAGTGAGGTGCGAGTGTGAACGCTTGTGGTGTGTTTGCACCCCAATGGCCTGACAAGCTGTTCGGGTTTCACCTTTACAGTCTTTTGAGATTGGCACCAGCCTTCCTGCGACCCTGATGAGGGTTAAGTGACTCAGAAAATGAATGAACAAATAAATAAATGAGCTGAATATTAGCTACTTCGCCCACAAGTTCACTCAGAGTTTACCTGCGACTGTTGTGATTTACAATATAGGAAGAATAAAAGAAAACAACAATAACAAAAAGAAGCATAAAAGCAGAGTTCAGATTTGCAAGGAGCGATGCAGCTTTCATCCTGATTGTGTTACGCTGGACTAGTTTTGTCCCATTACAAGGGTGCTGAAGGATGTTTGGGAGTTTGCCCAACCAGCGTACAGCGCATGTGCTTTATGGACTTGGAAATATGACCAAGTCCCTCAGGAGTACTATATGGGGTACAAGACCTATTGATATGCTCAGGATTGCATTGTTGCTGTTCATCAAGCAGTTGGTTTTATAATTAGTGCCTCCATGTCTGAGACCATGGTTCTTCGTAAAAATTAAAAAAAAAAAAATTAAAAAAAAGGAACTCCAGGAATTCTCTGCTACACATTAGGGATAAGTTGCTTATCCTGGTTGCCTTAGGTGGAGTTCAAGTATGTCGAGATCAAGTCGAGGAAAAATGTTGGGAGACTGGCAGGTTGTAGACATGTTGAAGAAATTCACTGGTTCACTGGGCAGTTTATATCAACTGCGTACGAATCTGCATTTTTGCATAAATGATTATGTTTTACCATTCATTCATTAATTTTCTGAACCGCGAAATCCTAATTAGGGTCACATGGAGGCTGAAACCCATCTCAGCCAACTCTGGGCGAGGGCAGGGTCCATCCTTGACAGCTCGCCAGACCATCGCAGGTCCAACACTCACACAACCATTCACACAACCATCACACCAGGGGTGATTTGAAACAGACAATTAATCTACTGTGCATGTTTTTGGTCTGTGGGAGGAAACCGGAGTATTTAGAGGAAGCACATGGAGAACATGCAAATTCCACATAGAAACGCCCGAACTGGAAATGAAACCCAGGGCTTTCTTGCTGTGAAGCAGATGTGCTGACCACTACGCCACCATGCCGGCGATGTTTGACCACGTTTTTCAGAATTTAGTGCATATTTTATGTTTGAGAGCAGAGAACAAGTGGAGGAAATTCTAGAGAGGTGGAGGTATGCCCTGGAAAGGAGAGGAATGAAGGTTAGCCTCAGAAAATCAGAATACATGTGTGTGAATGAGAAGGACCCAGGAGGAACGGTGATGTTACAGGGAGCAGAGATAAAGAAGGTGGAGGATTTTAAGTACTCGGGCTCAACAATCCAGAGCAATGGCGAGTGTGGAAAAGAGGTGAAGAAGCGTGTGCAGGCTGGTTGGAATGGTTGGAGAAAAGTGTCCGGTGTGATGTGCGATTGGAGAGTATCGGCAAGAATGAAAGGAAAAGTGTACAAGACGGTGATGAGGCCAGCGATGTTGTATGGTTTAGAAACAGTAGCGCTGAGGAAAAGGCAGGAGGCAGAGCTGGAGGTAGCGGAGATGAAAATGTTGAGGTTCTCTCTGGGAGTAACGAGGATGGATAGGATCAGAAACGAGTACATCAAAGGGACAGCACATGTTAGATGTTTTGGAGACAAAGTCAGAGAGGCTAGATTGAGATGGTTTGGACATGTACAGAGGAGGGATAGTGAGTATATTGGTCGTAGGATGCTGAGGTTGGAACTACCAGGCAGAAGGTCTAGAGGAAGACCAAAGAAGAGATTTATGGATGTGGTGAAGGAAGACATGAAGGTCGTTGGAGTAGGAGAAGAAGATGCAGAGGACAGGGTGAGATGGAGGCGGATGATTTGCTGTGGCGACCCCTGAAGGGCACAGCCGAAAGTAAAAGAAGAAGTGCCTACTTTATGTTATAACACCCCACCAAATTTCCTGGATAGACATGTCGGTGCATTGCCGAGTCATGAGAACTTCAAGTTGTTTTACTGTAATCGGGCCACAAAAGTGGCCGCAGATATTCTTCCATAGATAGTTTTAGGACTCCGGGTGCAAAAACAGTTTATATGTCAGTTTCCGTTATATAATTTGTTTAATCTGGACGACACTGACATGAATTCCAGTAAAAACAGCACTTTTTAATCTGCAGTTTACAAGAAGACAAATCTTAGTCTTATTTTTTTTGAATGAGAAAATCAATTATAATCTTCGCAAATATATAAACACATCCCAATGAGGGATAACACTTCTCATCTAATCCGGTCTCAGAAAAATAATAGATATTTTGTAAGGGGAACGTCCCAGAAGGATCAAAGGCTATGGCTTCGATATCACAGGACTTGCACTTTCAAACTTTTAAGTTATTAAAACGTATTTTACAACATTGTATTAAACATAAGATATTCACAAAATGATAGACGGGGTGGGGGTGGGGACATGATTGTTATTTGTTCCTTACTATTCTACAAGAGTCTGATTTTATCGCGTCTGCATCGTCGTGCCCGGAGAGCAGTTAGGGGTTAGGTACCTTGCTCAAGGTCACTTCAGTTGGTTCAATGAAGATGTTCAGTGAAGGTGGAGGAAGGGAGAGTGCGGTTCACTCCCACCCCCACACACATTTGGGAATTGAACCAGCAACCCTTTGCTCTAAAAGCTGCTTCTCTAATGACTAGGCTACAGCTGCTCCCAATTTTTTTTTTTTCATCAAGCATTTCAGTTTTATTATAGAATAATAGCAGGGTGTGGTTGGTTTAGAATAGTTTCAACTCAATGAAATGTAACAGGTAACATCTGTTGAGCTTTTTTTTTTTTTTTACATCTGAGCTTACAGGACGCAGCTCATCCCAGTCTCTTTAGCATGAAGTGACTGGGAGTTTAACGCCTACGGACTGGGACGGTAGACTATCACAGGATAGATTTCCAGTATTTTACACATTTATAGCGGGCAGTGGTGGCCTGGTGGTAAGGAGCTGGATAACTGATCCGAAGGATGAGGTCAAGCCCTACTCTCAAAGGGTTGTCACTGTTCCCCCCCAGTGCAGCTAACTGGGTAATGAAAGGCCAGCCACGTCTCTCACTGTCTATGGTGAGAGGTTCATGAAAAAGAACCATCGCTGACCTTCGTAAAGAGGAGCTGCATAGCCGTCAGCATGTTTCTGCACTGTGGTGGCCTGGTAAGCCGTCCAGGGTGTACTCTGCCGTTACCCAGAGGTGTTTGAGATGGGCACCAGCCTCCCCCAACCCTAATTAGGATTAGGCGGGTCAGAGAATGAATGAACATTTATAGAGCTGGTTGGACAGAGGCACACTTGTAGTTGAGGCCTTGCCTTGAGTTTTAGCACAATGGGGATCCTAATGGGATCTAAACTGATGACCTTTCGGTCATGAGGTCAGCAACCAAACCACTACATTACTGGCCCCACTGAAAGGTAACGAAGCTATATAAATGCCCCATAAACTATAGTACATATGCCCCAAATTATACAATCTGTTCCATGAGGATTCCACGTGGACAATTACAGCCCATTTATATTAGCCATGCCATGAACTCAGTGCGGTTGATTCACTCTGGAAGTTTGGCCCTTTTTGGTTGCCATCTGTTTATGTAATCCCCGTTTCAACATATGTTTCTTTTGTAGTGCTCCTGACAGAGAAAGCCAAGCCAAGGGCAGACACAGCTGTTTGGTTTGGAAAAGTTGAGTTTCTTTCATGTTTGTAGCTGAATTACCAGTGCGGCTCAACTTTAATAAAATTATAATAATAATAAAAAAAAATAAATAAAAAAATAAAAAAAAAGACCTTCCAGAAATGATAAAATGCTGCCTTTCCATAGCACTTCACTAAATGGGTAAACACTTGACCATCCTGCATTCTTTTCATGGTCACTTGGAAGCAGAGAAACGAAAACAATGTACGTTATTGTGTCCGTGCTGACTATGCAGACCAGGAGTTCCCTAAATCCCTCAGGGGCCACCGCTAAGGAGGCTTTGACCAAAGTGCTTAACCTCAGTTAAGGTTCTGGCACGAAGACTGATGAATAGGTCATACAAGGAATGTGAAACATCTACATTTTCGAAGGGGTGCTAATGTGGCCCTTAAATAAGCAAGATAGCCCATGTGTCAGCCGTAGCAATTACGTAATTGGATCTCTCATTTTAATCGTAATTATAAACACTGTGGCATCTCGACTTACGAAATTAATCCGTTCCGAGGGCGAGCTCGTAAGTCGAAACGTTCGTTAGCTGAAACAAAAATTCCCATTGGAAACAATAGAAAACAAATTAATCCGTTTCCTACCCCCTCCCAAACTCATATAACCTGACACAAACATGTATTATTGATGTAATATATTAAAGATAAACATGTAACAATAAACATTTCACAATAATAACACATGTACAGTAACATTAATACTGTAATCAACAATAAATAATAATAAAATAAGAATGAACAGTAAGTCAATAAACAATACAGTGTGTGTCTGAACACTTAACATTAACTTATACTACTTTTTATTTATTTATTTAGATTCTTAACTCTTTTGAGAGATTTCCTTTCGGATTTTTCCCTTCATCAGGGGTCGCCACAGCGAATGATTCGCACGTTTGATTTGGTTTTTACATTGGATGCCCTTCCTGACACAACCCTTTAGCAAGGGAGAGAAACACGCTGACGGCTTTGACCCAGTTCGCTGCACTGGGTGGGACAGTGACAACCCTGTGGAGAGTGGGACTCGAACCCCCAACCTTAGGATCAGCGATCCAGCACCTTATACCACTTGGCCACAACTGCCCGCAATTTTTTAACTCTTCTAACGAGCCTCATTGGCGCATATGACCCTGGGGAACATGCTTTTTTTTAACTTACTGGAATACCCTTAAGTGTAATTGCGCATGCTATACACCAGGTGGCAGTGGCACTCTCACTGTGTTCACTATGGCGTAGGGAAAAAGCAAATGATATGAAGTGCAGTAAACACTATTTATAGTTGCGTGCAGGGCACTGGGGGAAATGTTTTTATTTCTTCCTATAGGGGGCATCACAGAAAATAATTGAGAAGCAATGCACAAGGTGTTCTCGGAGTGCAGAGGAACACAAGCGGAATAATACGAGGCTAATCGGACCGGAAAAGGCATTTCCACAGCAGAGTTCATAAGTCGAAAATTTGCTCGTTACATGGGGCAGATTTTTGGTGGGATCCAAGCTCGTATTATGGAAAATTCATTATAAAAGACACTCGTAAGGCAAGGTACGACTGTATAAACATATTGAATATATATGTGTGTGTATATATATATATATACATATATATACATACATATACATGTATACATATATATACATACATATACATATATACATATATATACATACATATACATATATACATATATATATATATATACATATATATATATATACATACATATATATATACATATATATATATATATATATATATATATATATATATATATATATATATATATATATACATACATACATATATATATATATATATATATATATATATACATATATATATATACACACACACACACACAAACACAGTGATCCATCGCTACTTCGTGCTTCAGTTTCTGTGGCTTCAGTGGGTTTTTCAAAATTATTCATAGAAAAATTTAAAAATAAGGAAATTAAGGAAAAATACAGAAAAAGTTAAGGAAAATCCCACAAAACAAGGCCAATTACACAAAAAACCCCAAACAAACAAAAAACAACCCAAAACGCACAACAAAGCTACTTACATTTTTATGTGAGGCGTGCATCTGCGTGCGCGCGTCTGTATGTGTGTGTATTTATATTTTATTTACATCTTATGAATTATTTTTGAATGTTTAATTGTTATTATAAGCATTTATAGCATTAAATATGTATTTATTGATATAATATATGAACGTATATATCAGTCAGGGGTCGATCCTAATTCGCGGAAATGGGGGGGGGTGTCTCGGTCCCCATCAACCATAGAAAGTGAGGGATCCCTGTAGTTATGTATAATACAGTATTTTATATATATAAGTAAATTTGGCGTAGCCTCGCCTGGGCTAGCCTAGAGACAAGCTAATTTAATTTAAGTTGTTTTTGACTGACATCGTCACTCCTGGAACCAATTAACGACGTAAGCCGAGGTATATCTTCACTTTGTTGTATTTCCCTTGTACAGACTGCTTTATCTCAGTGCACTGACTATATAAAGGACACCTTTACTGTGGCCACTAAATGTTGACTTCAGTCATATTTGGCATAAATAAATCATACCTGTTACTTGTTCAGATTCTTGGTGAAGTGCATTCTCACATTAACACGTGCTTTATTATCGGGCTTAATTAGGAAGCGCAACATTTACCACAGTTCTGGTTTAAATTACCATTTGACTGATTATACCTTCTGACCTCCAGGTCTATTCCCTCTGCTGTTATTTTCTGGTTTATAACATAAAACAAACTGCATTTCTGTATGTTGTTAAATAAAGCAGCAGTTAATTTCTATCCACAAAAAAAAAAAAAATCTCCAGGCTTGACGTGAAGCTCGGAATAATAAGATCCATTGTTAGAGCGAATTTATTGGTGGATGTTTGGAATTGGCGAGGGATCACCATTTTCTTCCATTTAAGCACATCGTAAACTAGAATGGATTGTTAGCATGTTAGTAAGGCTGACAATGAATACAGCCCAATAAGGGACTCTCAGGAGGGCTATCTCAGAGGCGGACATTATGGGAATGCCCTTATAGTGCATTACTAAGAGTCAGCAGGACATCGGGAGCCGAGATAGTTTCAGGAGACTTTCCCGATGGAAACAGAATGGACGTGTGTCTGAGGTCAGGATTAGGGTCACGGGACGGCTGGCACCCAGCTCAGTTGACTCTGGGCAAGAGCAGAGTACACCCTGGATGGCTCACCGGGCCATCGCAGGGCACAAGCATGCCGACGGCTATGCAGCCCCTCAATGGTTCTTTGACATGAACCTCACACAATAGACAGTGAGAGACATGGCCGGCCTTTGATAACCCGGTTAGCTGCACTGGGGGAGGGGCATAACAACCCGTGGAGAATGGGGCTTGAACCCCCAACCTTGGGATCAGTTATCCAGCACCTTTACCACCAAGCCATGACTGCTCCACATAATCCACACAACCACCTCAAAAGTATTCAGTTGTTTCAAAATTGCCGCCACACCCACTTTCACCCCACAGAGTTATACAGTATATACGTTTCATACTCATATTTACTCATCAAATATATTTCACTGTCCTATTGTCTACCATGTAAAATAGGTCATAGTTAAATAGGTCACTCAAAATAGAGCACACATCAGTTCAGTTTGAGGTTGGAGAACTGGGAAATTCCTGAAATGTAATGCTTGGGTAGCATCCAAGATGGAAACCCAGATGTTGTTGGGGTTTTCTTCTGTTGAACTGGATGTTTGACTTTGTGCTGGTGTTTACCAGAAAAGTCCGCGTCATGAGAATAGGTATGTTGATGTGATAAAGCTACAGGACACAATCTGGAACTGTTTTCGTTATATTTTATAGAAACATTATTGATGTCCCTCCAGTGCAGCCAACTCGGTTATAAAAGGCTTGCTGTGCCTCTCAGTGTCTGTGGTGTGAGGTTCATGTAAAAGAAGACAAGAGTAGCTGCATAGCCGTCAGCATGTTTCTGCCTTGTGATGGCCTGGTGAGCTGTCCAGGATGTACTCTTCCTTCACCTTGAGTCGGCTGAGCTGGGCGCCAGCCTCCCAGCAACTCAAATTAGGATTAAGCGGTTCAGAAAATGAATGAATGAAGCCTTCAGCAAGGGGCGGTGGTGGCCCGATGGTAGCGTGCTGCATTATTGATCCCATACTGGATACTGGTCCGGGGTTCAATCTCCACCATCATCAGGTTGTCACTGCCGTCCCCCCAGTGCACTAACTGGGTTAGCAAAGGCTGGCTGTGTCTCTCAGTGTCTGTGGTGTGAGATTCATGTAAAAGAACCATTGCTGACTTTCGACAAGAGGAGCTGCATAGCCGTCAGTGTGACTCTGCACTGCGATGGTCTGGCAAGCTATCTAGGGAGTACTCTTCCCTCGCCCAGAGTCGGCTGAGATGGGTGCCAGCCTCCCCGTGACCCCAATTAGAATCAAGTGGTTCAGAAAATGAATGAATGCAAATATAACTTGTGTTGGGTTGCAGTTACCTTGAATTTTATGAGATGCTCTGACATGTGTGAATAAATTATAAAATTACACACACACACACACACACACACACACACACACACACACACACACACACACACACACACACACACACACACACCTTTCCCACCAGCACACCCTAAATAGTCTCCCTTAAAACAGTACAAGGAAAAGGCTGCACAAATTTCTACCTAAAACAGAACAAGGGTGCATTCTCATAGGCGGACATGGGGGACATAAGGGGCACATGCCCCGCCCCATCACCCCCACAACCCCACCTCTTAGTTTGGCATGTCCCCCCCCTGTGCCCCCCTCTCTGGATCCGCCGAAGTGAATGCACCCTTGTTTATTTTAGTGTAAAAAAGTGCATTTTAAAATATGCTAAAATATTATTAATTCATTCATTCAGTCTCTGAACCACTTATTCCGAAGAGGGGTTGGCTGGTGCCCATCTCTGCCGACTCTACGCGAGGGCAGAGTACATCCTGGACCCCGTCACACCATTGCAAGATGGAAACATGCTGATGATAATCCAATGTATTTGTCTTTACAACCAACAGCAATGGTTCTTTTACATGCACCTCACCACAGACTGTAAGAGCCATGGCTGGCCTGTGATAGCCCAGTTAGCTGCATTGTGGGGGACAGTAGAGACGCAGTGATAATGGGGCCTGAACCCCTGACCTTTGGATCAGTAAGCCAGAACCTTAGCCCCTGGGCCACCACTGCTGCTAAAATATATGTCTGCAGTGTCTACCCACCCACTTTAAGTACTTCTTCCTCAGTCAGGTGAGGCTGAGCAGTTGGAAACTATGAAGCCAGAAATGCTTTTCCAAAACAAGACAAGAGCGGCTTTAAAAAATATGAAATGGTCCAATATAGTAGTACATTTTTTCCTCTGTATGTCTGTCCACACACTCACCCCCACACCTCGTTTTCTTGGCCGTACCTGGCTCAAAGTATCTATTTTGAAAGTAATGGAAAATTTGACTTTAAAGTTTACCAAAGACCTGACTGCCAACGTAGTGTTTATTTTAATAATTAGTATTTGTTTCTTTACAGGTTTTCGTTCCTTCACTTTTCTTTTTTTCAAAGAGCTGCACATTTTTGACACTGAACGTCCTCATAGTTACCTACATTTGACTAAACGTTGTCTCTTCCTCCTCCAGTCTTCATGCATTCATCCATTTGCTCAACCACTTAGTCCTCCTTGGGTCGCAGGGAGACTGGAGTCTCTGATAACTGAAACTGAGCAAATACTCACACTCACCACTAGGGGCAATTTGGAAGAATCAGTTAGTCTAGTGCAGGGGTCGGGAACCTTTTTGACTAAGACAGCCAAAAAAAAGTTTTGATAAAAATTAAAATCTAATCCTCTGAGAGCCGAATATATTTTTTAATACTGAGACCAACAATTTGAGAGTAGAATACGACTCTGAATTTATTTTAAACAACATTGTTATAACAAAGTTATTTATTAATAAGAAAAGTACTTCTTACTATTAATGCAACTTTTGGTGCTGCATGGTTTTGATGATGGCTTTGTAGTCTGGCTGATACGTGCTGAAGTTCAGCTTCATGCAGGCGTTTAGGCTTCCATCTATTACGTGACCGCAGGTTGGTCTTGATGCTTTTCAGGTGTGAGAAGGACTGCTCGCGTGCGCATATGGAGCTGAACATGGTCAACATGACAGAACTCACACTTCAGTGTTTATGTGACAGGAAGCGCGCCCAAGTTTTGCCAATCCGCTGGTCTGCGGGTTGAAGTTTTTTCATTCTGTCCGTTTGTGTTTTGCTTGCCAGCTCTGCTTGGCTTCTTACACATGAGCTGATCAAAACGAGGGAAATTTACCACTTTACACAAAAACAACTCGCGCAGGCTGGTGCATATAATCCAATAAAATTAGAGTTTCAAGGTATCGGCCCCACCCACACACTGGAGTCCAGAAAGGATTGGCTCTCCGCTGCGCGTCACAGCGACAAGTGGCATTGAAAATAGATGTATGGATTGAAATGCGTGAGATTTATTTATGTTTTTGTTTAATTTGATGGCTTTTTTCTGTATTTTTTATTTAAAGGATAACGAAATTATGTATTAACTATTCTGTTAAGAAAGGCCACCTGATTTATCTGAGAGCCAGCTGCAGTCATCAAAAAAGCCACATCTGGCTCACGAACCATAGGTTATCGACCCCTGGTCTAGTGTGTGTGTTTTTGCACTATGAGAGGAAACCAGAGTACCTGAAGGAAACCCATTCAAAGTCCAGGAGAACATGTAAATTCCATTCAGAACACCGTCGAAAGCCCGGGACCCAAACCCAGGACATTCTTTCTGTGGAGTGAATGTGCTAACTACTATGCCATAATGTCGCCCATCCTTTGATACATTCATTCATTCGTTCATTTTCTGAACCACTTAATCCTAATTAGGGTCACGGGGAGGCTGGCACCCATCTCAAGCCAACTCCGAGTGAGGGCAGGGTATAGCCTGGACGGCTCACCAGGCCATTGCATGGCCGACACTCACACAATCATACATAGTCACACTCACACCTATGGACGACATGGAACAGCCAATTAATCTACTGTGCATGTTTTTGGACTGTGGGAGGAAACCGGAGTATCCAGAGGAAACCCACGCAAGCACGAGGAGAACATGCAAACCCCACACAGAAACATCCGAGCTGGGAATTGAACCCAGGATGTAGTGGCATAATGGTTAGCATGCCCACCTCACAGCAAGAAGGTCCTGGGTTTGATTCCCAGCCTGGGTGTTTCTGTGTGGGGTTTGCATGTTCTCTCCGTGCTTGCATGGGTTTCCTCCGGGTACTCCGGTTTCCTCCCACAGTCCAAACACATTCACAGCAGGTTAGTTGGCCGTTCCAATACTCCCCTAGGTGTGAATGGTTGTGTGAGTGTTGGCCCTGCGATGCCCTGGCGAGCTGCCCAGGGTGTACCCATGCCCGTAGTCAGGGTGCCAGGCTCCTCGTGACCCTAATTAGGATTAAGCGGCTCAGTAAATGAATAAATTAGAAAAACTCATGAAATCACTTGAAGGTGCAAGGGAGGGGAAAAAGCGATGTCACAATTTCTTTGGTTATCGCCCCTACCAGTGTGTCACATCTCCAAAGTCGGACTTCTCTGACTGAGTGATGTCACAAATGACTATAAATATTACTTTTCACAAATTTAACTCATTTCGGTGGTCAAGTGGTGTCAGTCTCTTTTTGTACAAAAGTAATTGACCCTTTTTGATAGAAAACAAATTAAATTGAGGGAAAGGGCCTTCTGCAATGGCCTGGCGAGCTGTGGCCTATGGGGCGATGGACTCACTGGACAGGACCGTGTGGCGGTCGAGGTATCTGAGCAGGCGGACGAAAGTCCGAGTCTTTCACTCCCTTGTACTCCCTGTCTTGCTCTACTCAAGTGAGACATGGACGCTCACGGTTGAGCTTGGACGACGACTGGACTCCTTTGTTACGACTTCCCTTCGCTGCATCTTTGGATACCGCTGGTGGGACTTTGTTACCAACCAGAAGGTGCTCGGGGATGGTAAGAGTAACCTGCTTGATCCGCGACCGTCAGCTGCGCTACTATGGGCACTCGGCGCGTTTCCCGCCTTCGGACCCAGCACACCAGATCCTGTCCGTTTGGGATCCTAGGAGCTGGAGCCGATCGCGGGGACGACAGCGTGCGACGTGGTTGTCGCAGCTGAGGGCTGCCCTGCCGGGGGGTATGGGCCCTGCGCAGGCCTGGTCGATCGCCAGGAGACGACCGGATGAGTGGAGGCGGCTGATGGACGCAGCGAAGTGCCGTCCCGGCGCATGCCCTCATACCTGACCTGACCTGACCTGGCGAGCTGTCCAGGGTGTACCCCATCCTCATTCAGAGCCGGCCAAGATGGGTACCAGCCTTCCCGCGACACTATTAAGGATTATGTGGCTTAGAAAATTTTGTAAACATATTTGTAGAACTACAGATATGTTTGCATGAGTAAGTTTACAGAAACGTGCATACATAATGTAAGGGAATAAGCTGCTAAGTCAGCACCGACAGTGGAGGCACACGTGCAGTATGTTTTTCTCTCCTTTTTTCCCCATTTACTGTGTTGCCTGTGTGGGAATGTGAGCTTGAGTGCGATGACAAAATTGAGCTCACAGCTTTATGACATTTGCATTAGTATGGAGCGCCGGAGCTAAAAATGTCAGCGCAGACCTGTACATGGTCGGACCTTTTAATGTGGAGTATTTTTTATTACTTTTGTACTGTATGTAATCCTTTACAAATGGATGTAAACTGGATTCATCCCACTGCACGCACTCCTTGGTTCTGGCTGTGGGCTTTGAGCCAGTGATAACAGAAAGAGGAACATAAACAGTAAACAGAGCACAGAGTCATGTCAAGAGCTATCTGCTTTTAGATGAACGAAGAGAGAGATTTCATGCCGTGCCAGCTGAAAGACTCGAATATTTAAAAGCACGTGGACGGGAGGGAAATATGGAATCGGTTTTGAAAATAGATGAACGATGCTGGGTTTAAAAGGATTGAGCAAATCCATGTTTGGTGGAAGATTCTGAAACCATTCAACTTTAACACTGAGAAAATCAAAACAAGGGAATCCAGTCATTCATTCATTCATGTTCTGAACTGCTTAACCCTAATTCGGGTCGCGGGGAGGCTGGAGCCCATCTCAGCTGACTCCGGGCGGGGGCAGAGTATACCCTGGATGGCTCGCCAGGCCATCGCAGGGCAGAAACACGCTGACGGCTATGCGGCTACTCTTGACGAAAGTCAGCAATGGTTCTTTCACATGAACCTCACTGCCCAGGGTGTACCCTGCTGTTGCTCGGAGTTGGCTGAGATGGGCACCAGCCTCCTCGCAACCTTAATTAGGGTTAAGCAGTTCAGAAAATGAATGAATGACACCACATCTCCAATTCTGTACATTCTGTGCTTTCAGAAAGTGATGTTTTAATTGTCTTTAGTCCTGTTTTTGGGGGGAAATGGTTGTCTAATAGATATTTGATTTTACATTTATAATCCAAATGAATCTGTTGTGAATAAAATGAAATGCGAGATGAAACCAGAGTACCCAGAAAGAACATGCAAACTGCACACAGAAATGTCCGAGCTGGGGAATTGAACCCAGGCCTTCTTACTGAGGGATGAAGGCCCAGTGTTTCTCAATTATTTTCTGTGGCGCCCCCTTAAGGAAGAAAACAACACACCCCCACCCCCACGAGCGACTATAAATTGTATTATTTGTCAATAAAATTGTATCTTTATTTACATTAAAAACAAACGAGAAACAAATATAGATCAACTTACAATAGAGAAAAACTTCATTAAAATATTTCAAGTGCACCAATATGCCGGAAATAAAAAATACATCCTTATTTAAACTCATTTTACTTACTTAAACTCATTCAACTTATTTATATGTTAATATCTCCGTCTCTCTCCACCTTTCTCTTCATTCCTGTGAGAAAATGTCCATGTTGTTTCTTGAGGGGTTGTTTACTGCACTTCATATCGTTTGCTCGTGCCAAAAACCACTACACCATCGCGTGACAATGAGAGCGCCACTGCCGACTACTGGAGTGGAGGTGCAATTACACTTAATTCTCATACACTATTCCAGAAAAGCATGTTCCCCAGGGTCATACGCGCTCCCCCTGGCATAACATCACGCCCCTCAATGGGGGCGTGCTCCACTCTTTGAGAAGCACTGCGCTAACCAGCGTGTGCCATGGTGCAACTTTATCTTTAAAAAGCATTTGATAAAGTTTGACTCAAAAATAAAATAAAATGCATAACTCGTCCATTACTGAAGTGTATTGGGATTTATTGACGAGATCCTGAGTTATGTAAGAAGAATTTCCATCCCTGTTTCCAATGACTTAAGATATTATGTGGGTGAAGTGGAGAAGGAGGCTGGATGCCAATGCAGAGGGCGAATTTATTTATTTATTCATTCAATTACCAAACTATTTAACCCTGGTCATGAGGAGGCCTAGAGCCTATCCCAGCTGACTCTGGGTGAAGGTGGGCTCCACCTTGAACAGCTTGCCAGACTATTACAGGGCAAGAGACAAATAACCAATGACATTCATACTCAGGAGTACATTGGGAGCAGATTGTTATCCACATGTCTTTGAAGTGTTGGAGGGAACCAGCGTACCCAGAGGAAACCCACACATTCACAGGGAGAGCATACAAACACCACACAAAAACGGCCAAACCAGGGACTCAAACCCATAACCCTTAAGCTGTGAGGTGAACGTACATAAGAATATATCACCATGCCTATATGGCCAAGTGACCACAACATACATCTGCTTGTAGCCATAATGACTTTCTTGTGAAAGGACTTGGATTTAGAAACATGGTTGGGGATGTTTTCATTCAATTAAAAGAGCATTAGTGAGGCCTTAGTTTCTGTTTATGGGTGTTTTCATACTGGCACATGTGTGTGCTGTTTATTTCTAGTGAAAGGAAATAAATATGCTCTAACATGCAAAGGCATTCGGCATAAGAATATACCTCCAGCTTCAGAGAAAACACACATGTGTATCACGGCCTGGAAACCACATACATTTGGCCAGTTAATATAACTGTGGTTGCCAGGGTTGAGTGTTGAACCACCAGGAGCCCCCTGAGTGACTCAGATTAAGAAGAATGTCCAGAAGAACCTTTTATATGTTTGCATCAGGTATGTATGAGTATCATAGCAAACAATACAACCGCTGCAGCCGTAGCCTAACGGTTAGAGAAACGGAAACTTTGGGGACTGAAAGATCGGCTGCTTCAGTTCCCGACCGAACATGGAGAATGTGTTTGGAGGGAGTGTGGTACCTTCCTTTCATCAACCTTTATGGCTGAAGTGCCCACCAACAAGACACCTAACCCCTAACTGCTCTCTGGATGCCCCTAGTGTGTGGCAACCCACTGCTCCAAGTGTGTGTGTTCACTATAGATGGGTTGCATGCTGAGGCAATAATTTCCATTGTGGAAATAATAATAATAACAGTAGGCAGTGGTGGCCTGGTGGTAAAGGTGCTGGATCACTGATCCTAAAGTAGGGTGTTCAAGCCCCACTTTCAGTGGGTTATCACTGCCCCCAAGTGCATCTAACTGGGTTATCAAAGGCTGGCCGTGTCTCTCACTGTCTATGGTGTGAGGTTCATGTAAAAGAACTATTGCTGACTTTCAACAAGAATAGCTGCATAGTCGGCAGCGTGTTTCTGCCCTGTGATGGCCTGGCGAGCTGTCCAGGGTGTACTCTGCATCTTGGCTGAGATGGGCACCAGCCTACCTGTGACCCTAATTAGAATTAAGCGTTTCAGAAAATGAATGAATGAAGGGCAGTGGTGGTCTCGTGGTATAGGGCGCTGGATCGCTGATCCAAAGGTTGGGGGTTCGAGTCCCACTCTCCACAAGGTTGTCACTGTCCCCCCCAGTGCGGCTAACTGGGTTATCAAAGGCGGGCCATGTTTCTCACTGTCTATGGTGAGAGGCATGTAAAAGAACCATTGCTGACTTTCGTAAAGAGTAGCTGCAAAGTCGTCAGCGTGTTTCTGTCCCTTGCTAAAAGGGTTGTGACAGGAAGGACATCCGACGTAAAAACCTCTGCCAAATCAAACGTGCGAATCAGATGATTCGCTATGGCGACTCCCGAGAAAGGGAAAAAGCCGAAAGGAAGACAGACAGAAAATGAATGAATGAATATTAATGTTAAATCAAAATAACTTTGTGTGATATAAATAATATATATACAGTATATAGATAGATAGATAGATAGATAGATAGATAGATAGAAATAACTCTATGGTGTGAGGTTCATGCAAAAGAACCATTGCTGACTTTTGTAAAAAGTAGGCCACACTGCTGCGTGTTTCTGCCCTGTGATGGTCTTGCAAGCTGTCCAGGGTGTATTCTGCCCCCCGCCCAGAGTCGGCTAAAATGGGCAACAGCCTCTCTGCGATGCTAATTAGGCTTAATCGTTTCAGAAAATGAACACTAAATGAATTCTGGGTGTGTGCCACACACTAGTACACTGGTCCAGTCCAGTACCCCTGAAAACATTATGCTAGTGTTCAGAGAAACATTCTTCATTTTCTATGTGAGATAATTATATTGTACTAGATATAGGCATTGCTGCAAATACTCTGATGGCTGGAATTAGAAAGGGTGGGGACGGCATGCTGGAAAGCAGGAAGAGCTTACAGCCTGGAATCCAATATTCAGTATAATGTACCAGGCATTGCATATAGGCAGAGACAAATATTTAATACACTGAGTTGGATCCACTGTGGATCAAAACTCAGAGAGAGAGAGAGAGAGAGAGAGAGAGAGAGAGAGAGAGAGAGAGAGAGAGAGTATTAATACTTGTGTATAGAATTACTGTATATTAATAATAATAATAATGACTATAAATAAATAAATAAATAATAATGACTATAGTAAATTTCTTCGGAAAAATATCCTCCCCAGTGCCAAATCAGAGAAAATACGATTATTAAAAAGGGATGATACCTTTAGTCACAATTGTCTGTCCATCTGTTTCCCAAACCACTTAATTCTACTAAAGACACGGGAACTGTGCCGCCTATCTCAGGACAGGGCAAACAGACACACACACACACACACACACAAACATTTACACTCACACCTGGGAGCAATTTGGAACAGCCAATCAGCCTAATATGCCAGTCTTTGGACTGTCGGACGAAACCCCAAGGAAACCCACAGGACCATGGAGAGAACATGAAAACTTTACACAGAAACAAATCCAGGTAGTCAAACCTTTTTACTATGGGGGGACGGGGACGTGCTAACCACTATGCCACCATGCCGCCCCTTGTAAAAAATTATGCCGTAATAAAAAATTAGGCTCGCAGGTAGGCTGGTGCCCATCTCAGCCAACTCTGGGTGAGGGCAGAGTACACCCTGGACAGTTCGCCAGGCCATTTCAGGGCAGAAACATTCTGGCAGCTATGCAGCTCTTCCTGACAAAAGTCAGCAATAGTTCTTTAACATGAACCTCCCAACATAGACAGTGAGAGACTCGGCCGGCCTTTGATAACCCAGTTAGGTGGACTGGGGTGGGACAGTCCTGACAACTGTTGACGGTCATTGGATGAATGATGAATTGGATGATTCCTAAACAAAGGTCCGAACAATTTTCCAATTAGTTTTATCCCATTAAAAAGCAATTTTTGCACCCTGCCACTAGGCAGCGATGTGCAGTGCTTCCAGCCAGGTATGTAGCGTGATTTTGGCTCAGCAGCTCTTTTGGGGGGGAGAGGTTTTGTATTTCAACTGGGTAGATCCAAGCATTCTCCTGTGGAGAGACGAGGTTTAGTGTTTCAACTGGGTGGATCCAAGCATTCTGCCGTGGAGAGGCCAGGTTTAGGATTTCACCACGGCGGAATCAAGCGCTCTGCTGTGGGGCAGACAAAGTTTTGTTTTCAGCCTGGCAACTCCAACTGCTCTGCTTTGAGAAAGGCAAGGGCAGTATTTCAACATAGAGGCTTCAATTCAATTAACCTTTTCTCTCCAGCATTGTTAAGCTCCACCCACTGTTTACTTTTCCACAGTGTCCTATGCAGAGTCAGTATCTTGTCCATTCCTGACAATGTCACCGTGCTTATCCATCCACTTTTTTCTGCATTTCATCCATCCAAAGTGAACACACACACACACACACACACACATACCGTGAGTGCACACACACACACACACACACACACTCGGAGCAGTGGGCTGCCACAGACTGGGGGCACCCATCGAGCAGTTTGGGGTTAAGTGCCTTGCCTTGTTTGAGGACACATCAACCATGAAGGTGGAGGAAGGGTATGTGCAGCTCCCTCTCACTGTCTCTTGCCAAGCAATCTAATTCTACAAGGGTCACAAGCATGTTGTAGCCTATCTCAGCCATCTCTGGGCAATGGAGGACGGGGTGTACACCCTGAATATTTCACAAGTTTATCACAGGGTAACACCCGTATTCACATGCACACTTACATTCACGTCTAGGGGCAATTTGAAATAGTCAACTCTGCATGTCTTTGAACCAGAGTACCAGGAGGACACCTACACAAGAATGGGAAGTACAGGGACCTCTTACTCGCCGTGCTTAATGGGGACCGAGACCCCCTCACGACCACCGATTTCAGCAAAGTAGGATCGACACCCCTCCCCCAACCGAGCGACCGACGTATACGTATATGTACTAGTATATGTGTATATAATATCAATAATACATATTCAACACTATAAATGCTTATAATAACAATTAAACATTCAAAAATAATGCATAATATGTAAATAAAATATAAATACACACATACAGATGCGAGCGCGCACACAGATGTACGCGCACACACTCAGATGCGCACCTCACATAAAAATGTAAGTAGTTTTGTTGGGGGGTTTGGGGTTGTTGAGTTTTTTTGTTTGTTTGGGTTTTTTTTTTTTTTTTTTTTTGCATAATTGGCCTTGTTTTGCGACATTTTCCTGAAATTTTTCCCTATTTTTCGATGGATATTTTTGAAAAACCCTTGATGTACTGAAGCTGCAGAAACCGAAGCACGACGTAGCGAGGGATCGCCGTACATGCAAATCCCACACAAGAACAGCGACCTCTACATTACTGTGTCACCCTGAACTGATTATGATATAGTGTACTGTAATTGACCTAAAGCACCTATGTGTGTTTAGAAGAATAAACAGTGCAGGCTATTGTACTTTGAATAATGAAGACTGCAACAATAGACATCGCCTTCGCTCACAAAGCCCCGCAGTTATGAAACAGCCTTAAAATTAATGATCAGGACATATTTGTTTAGTCAAGCCTTTCACTCGTACCCTTTCTTTAGGTAAAGTACACATTTGAAGGGTTCTCAGACATAATGGGCATTGGCAAACTGGAATGTTTGGATGTCGCCCAAACCCCATCCCATCTCACCCCCTGCTTTCATTCAGGTTAGTTGACAATGGAGTAACTGGCTGTTTTATGTCCCAGCGTACCCTCAGCCTAAACATACAATGAGTATAGGAAAGAACCATCCCTCTTTAAAATATCCCATAATAATATTGTTCCAGCTGAAAACATTTGAATGGTGATGATTGGTTGACTGCTATCCATAAGTTATATCATACATTTTCAGTGAGGTTTGAGTCTGGGCTCTGAGAAGGCCACACAAAGACATTCACTTTTTTCCCTTCAGCTACAATGCAGTCAAATCCGGGTCACTGTCCTGCTGAAGGGCTGTAAATGGTTGTGTGTTTGTTGGCCGTTCGGTAGTCTGGTAAGCCGGTGTCAGCCGGGATGGGCTCCAGCCGCTCTGTGACCGTAGAAGGATTAAGTGGTTTGGAAAATGAGTGAGTGAGTAAATGTGTTTTATGCTTGATTGTCAAATGGATTATTTTTTCCTCGATCATTTTATCGAGTTTTCTTAATCTGGTGTGCACAGGACTCATTTTGGATTGAAGGTCGGTTTGATAAATACAGTGGAACCTTGAATTACAAGTGTTTTTTATAACAAATTTTCCATGATACCAGTTTCGATCCCATGAAAAATCTGCCCCACCCAATGAGCAAAATTTTGATTTACGAACTCTGATGGGGAAATGGCTTTTCTGGGCCGATTAGTCTCGTATTCTTCTGTGTGTAGTCCTCCGCACTCCAAGAATGCCTTGTGCAGGGCTTCTCAATTATTTTATGTGATGCCCCCATTGGAAGAATAAAAAAAACATTTCACACACACACACACCCCCCCCCAGCGCCCCACATGCAACTTTAAATAGTGTTTACTGCACTTCATATCGTTTGTGCGGTGCTTGACAATGAAAGCGCCACTGCCACTACTGTAGAGGATGCACAATTACACTTAATTCTAGTACAGTATGGCAAAAAAAGCATGTTCCCCAGGGTCAAACTCCACACACACACACACCAAGCATCACACCACACCCCTCAAGGGGGGCTCACTATTTGAGAAGCACTGGCCTTGCGGGAGCTCAACACGAGCCTTTCCTTTCTGGCATTCGTAGCGTGCACATGCACAAAATTCTCCTCCTCCTCCTCCTTCTCTGTTACGCACCACCTCATGCCTGCCCACATTACATCTTCGTACCCGCGTCTTTGCCGCAGTCGATGATCGGAAGGTTAGTTGACTTGTTGTTTATTCTTGTTTTATTAGTATTTATTATTAATTATTATTAATGTTAATGTATTATTATCATGAAATGTTTATTGTTTTTACATGTTTATCTTTAATATATCAGGTGAAATATATGTGTTTGTTGCAGGTTATATGAGTTTAGGAAGCGGTTGGAACAGATTAATTGTTTTTCTATTATTTCTTATGGGAATTTTTGTTTTATCTAACAAACATTTTGACTTACGAACTCGCCCTCGGACTGGATTAAATGCGTAAAGTCAAGGTACTACTGTATGTGAATATTGTGATGGTCTGCGTCTGTTTTTAGGGAGTGCGGTATGTGAGCAAGGCAGAATGTGAGCAAGGTGTTTCAGGAGGAAGGAAAACAGCGCTGCACACATGAGAGCTTGGATGGAAACATGGGAGACATGGGAGTCTGGCAGGAGGAACTAGGCAACCATTGTAGGGGTAAGACCCATGATGATGATGAGCGGATGATGGAAGCAGAGGATGTCACAGATAGAGGTCTGATTTGACACCTGTAAATTCTAAGGATAGAAATGTTTACAAAGATTTTGTTTTTTTTGTGTGTGGCAGTACATACCTGAGTTCCTCTCTCCTCTCAGCTCTCCCCAACCACTTCCAGCTCTTCCCAGGGGACACCAAGGTGTTCCGAGACCAGCCGAGAGACATAATCCAGCGTGTTCTAGGTTGACCTTGGGGTCTCTTCCTGGTCGGACATTCCCGAAACACCACACCAATTTTTTTCAATAATTTGCTATTTTATTTTTATCATGAGAAGTGTCCCACTACCTGTTGCAGACAGTCACATGACGCAGTGCTACCACTACCATTCCCCCCCCCAATCTGTTGCCGTCATCTTGTCACCATCCTATTAATAACCGGACACACTGTCCGTCAACAATAACACAATAACCTTACATGAACCTTTCACTATAGACAGTGAGAGACATGGCCGGCACTTTACCACCAGGCCACCACTGCCCTCTCACAATTTATTACTTGGGGATTTTTTTCTTTGTTTATTTTGAAAAGAGCCCGAGTGGACATTGGATTAATGTGATGCTACAGCGAGTGCCTGCCTACTATAAGTTGCAACCTGTCACAGTAAGCAAGTACCACAGCCTACAAATTATCCTTCGTCCAGCTACTAAAGCCCAATTCAACACGTCATTGAAGGCCAAAAAGAAAAAGCTTGCATTGTATGCATGGGTGAAAGTGGCATTTCCGAGGTGTTCCAGTGCGTTCCGGTGGAAAAGGTCTGCATATTTCTTACCTGCATGGCATTCCGGTGCGTTCTGGCTTGTTTTCACCTATGTATATAGGCCAAATTAAACAATACAGTGCTGTTATGAACGTAGCAGAGAGAAGAAGTAACTCTTTTGGGAGATGAAAGCGCGGTTAAAGGGACAGGAAGGGACAACGGCTACAACGGCTTAAGGGCAACTATAGCGAAAATTAACTGAACCAAAGAAAAAAAGTGTTCATTCATTTTCTGAAACGCTTAATCCTAATTAGGGTCATGGCGAGGCTGGCGCCCATCCCAGCCGACTCTGAGCGACCCCGGACAGCTCACCAGGCCATCACAGGGTGGAAACACGCTGATGGCTTTGCAGCTCCCCTTGTCGAAAGTCAGCAATAGTTCTTTTACACGAACCTCTCACCATAGACAGCGAGAGACACGGCCGGCCTGTGATAACCCAGTTAGCTGCACTGGGGGAAGAGAAAGTGTGAAACTGCTAAAATATGAATGGAATGGAAGGAACTATTTTTCTGAAGATAATGTGCCAATATCTTAATTAATTAAGTTCAGTATCAAACATGGGGCAGTGGTGGCCTAGTGGTATAGGGTGCTGGATCCCTGATCCAAAGGTTGGGGGTTCGAGTCCCACTCTCCACAAGGTTGTCACTGCCCCCCCACCCCCACCCCCGGTGCAGCTGACTGGGTCATCAAAGGCCGGCCATGTCTCTCACAGTCTATGAAAAAGAACCATTGCTGCAAAGCCCTCGGTGTGTTTCTGCTCTGCAATGGCCTGGCGAGCTGTCCAGGGTGTATTCTGCCCTCGCCCAGAGTTGGCTGGGATGAGCGCCCGCCTCCATATAACCCTAATTAGGATTAAACGTTACAGAAAATGAAATGAACTGAACAGTGTCGAACATAAGTGTATGTGGTACAGTGGTGTGTTGGTTGGCACGTCCACCTCACAGCAAGAAGATCCTGGGTTTGATTCCCAGCTTGGGTGCTTCTGTGTGGACTTTGCATGTTCTCTCCATGCTTGTGTGGGCTTCCTTCTGGTACTCGAGTTAAACTTATACTTTATAATCTTTGACAATTTTGTTTGTCAGGGCGACACGGTGGTGTAGTGGTTTGCACGTCTGCCTCACAGTCAGAAGGACCTGGGTTTGACTCCCAGAGGGGCATTTCTATGTGGAGTTTTGCATATTCTCCTTGTGTGCTCGTGTGGGTTTCTTCCAGGTACTCCGGTTTCCTCCCACACTCCAAAAACATGCACAGTCGGCTGGCTATTCCAAATCACCCCTAGGTGTGAGTGAGAATGGTTGTGTGAGTGTTGATTCTGCAATGGCCTGGTGAGCTCCCACCCTCACCCCACCCAGAACTGGTTGAGATTGGCGCCAGCCTCCCCTTAACCCCAATTAGGATTAAGCGGTTCAGAAAATGAATGAATCAATGATATCAGAGTGCCATGCCTTAATGACCAAGCAGTGACAATGCAAAGTACATAAAATCCAAATAAACGACGAGAGGCAAAATTATCTCAAAGTGACATAAACTAAGCAGGTTATGGAGCTCAAATGAGCTGAACTTTCATGCAATGCAATTCGAGCAATAGCCAGTCGGAGCCTAAAAATCTTGTTGATTTAGCGCCAGCAAACACTAAGCTCACCAAAATATTCTCCATAAGAGACAACAAACACGAGTGTGTTCATAGTTTCAATCATGCCACATGCGAGAGGGTTACCTAGGCAACAATAATCGACTACAGTTCAGCGGCGAATTGATTTTCCTGCCTCACAAGGTGATTATTATATGATATCATTCAGTAGGGAAGCGATTTGCATGTCACTTGTTCCTTCATGTGTGGACCCCGTTTCAGGGTTGAAGTCTCAACCCACAATCCAAATCACAAGATCATGACTAAAAGTATACAGGCCAGGCAAGATTATCACACGGAATAAATAAGTAAATATGTTAATACTGCATTGATGTGTACATGCTATCTGTGCCTGTTGTATTATGTTCTTTTCATGGTATACATGTTTCTGCACCACTGGCTGCCTACTGATTTTTGAGTGGTCATTCTACGTTTCTGTGATTATTGAGTCCTGTGCTCGTAAATAAACTGCTTCACATCAAGTAAACTAAAATGGCCTTCTTCTTTTTACAACATAGTGCGGTAGACCTCTGTTCAAATTTTCCCTTCTAAAGTAACCTTGAGCTTAAAAAGATTTAAGACCACTGGTGTAGAATTATGGAAAAAGAGGAGAAATAAAGCATACATACCTCAATACTCCTTACTTACCGAACTGAAGTCATCGCACACGCATATGGTTTCCACTACTTGCGCTTTTTTTTTCAACAAATAAACAAACACGTACTATCTTGCTGATACTGCCGGGTAAACTCAGGAACTCAGGGAGGGCCATCAATATTACCAGCAAGATTTAAATACAGTCGGCCCTCTACCTACGAAATTAATCCGTTCCAGTGACTTTTTCGTAACCTGGAGTTTTCGTAAGTAGAGGTGCATTTTACATGTAAAACGCGTGATTCGTTCCAAGGCTCCCAATACTACCCCATAAACTTTTTAAAAATTATAAAAGTACACCACTTTTGTATGAAATATGTGTTAAAAGTAAAAGAAAATTATTTACCTTTTTTAAAAATATCTCGAACCACCCATGCGACGCTTTAAAGTCTGGGAGTTGCTGGTCTGAAGAACCCTCACCCCCACCCTTCTTCACATATCTCCGCTTTTCATGCCTCCTTCTGCTTCAACATCGTAACGATTGTAGAAGGGTTTCAGTCATACTCCTTTGCGATTTCGCTCAACCGCATCCCACTTTCGTTTTTTTTATTATCTCCTGCTTCACTTCGATTGATAACGGAGCCCACTTCTTCTTCTCGGTGTCACCGGGAATCACTTTCTTGGGATCCATTATGGATAACGAAATATAATGCTGCAATGATCACTCTCAAGAAAACTCACGAACCAACAGTCTTGTTCAACTCTCCTTCTCGTGTGTGACAAACAGGAAGTATGGGTACAGGAATGGGTACATTTCAGCTTCCTCCTGGCCAATGGGAGGCCAGCGGGGCGGGATCTTGGGAGACAGCCAATGAGAGAACAACTCGCTCATTGTTTGAATGTTTGAATGGTGCATTTTAATGTTTGCATGGCTCGTTTGGTGCTTTTCGTAAGAAGAGGTTGTTTTGTATGCAGAGGACGAAAATTTAGGAAAATGTTTTTCGTAACCTGGATTTTTCGTATTCAGAGATTTTCGTAAGTAGAGGGCCGACTGCACTATACTCTTATTTAATTGAAATATATCACATTATGGCAGAACTCACCATTCATGCAAGAGGAAATTGAGGTACTGAGATCAAAAACCCCATAAGTGACATTTCATGAAATGTGCCTCATTGCGTCAATTTTGAAGAAACTGGCATTACCCAGGCTGGCTCTGTTTCCATTGATGACTCTCACACATTAAGTGGAAGTGATTGCCAGCTGGCAGGTCATTGATCAGCTGTTTGTATGCTCAGAGAAAGAGTCTAAATGGGCCTTGCAGTATAAAATTTTGGCATGTATGGCAGTACTGTATACGTTCTTTCATACTGGAACCCAAGTCAAGAGATAACTTCTCCCATTAAATGCCTTTTAAAGTTTTCTTTGGTGGCCTGAAGTGGAGTGTCCCATTTGTGAAAAGGCAGCATGGAGTGTAACATCTATGGAATGGCGGGAAGCTTTATTTCCCAGGGTGTTACCTTCTGGCTCCTCCTTTTAATTATGCTTTTATAACTAAATTGTGGTTTAAGCATAATTTATACTTTTTAAAAATATAATAGAATCAATACATACCTATGAATTATACAATAATATTGCTCTCTCTCTCTCTCTCTTTCTCTCTCTCTCTCTCTCTCTAATATATGAAAATCCCACTGCCAGATGGAATATCAGCACCTGATTCTAACTCCCTCTGCCATCCAGTCCTGCCTTGCCCATGTCCATCCTGGAGTTTTCTGCACTTCATTTGCTACCATATAGCACAGTCCCACACGGATAGCCTTGAGATTACTACTGATGGCCCACAGACGCTCTAAAGTTTCTAAGGATTATTGATGGACACACTTTTATACCTTAAATATTGCACTTACATTTAAATGTATCAATCATCCATTCATTTTCTGACCCACTAAAAACCTCGTTATGGTCACAGAGAGGCTGGCACCAATCTCAGCCAACTGTGCGCAAGGGTAATGTACACCCCGGACAGCCTCCAGGCCATCGCAGGAACGGACACTCACACAACCATTCATACTCATATTGACACCGAGAGAAGATTTGAAACAGCCAATTATCCTACTGTGCATGTTTTTGGACTGTTGGAGGAAACCAGAGTACCCGGAGGAAACCCACACAAGGACAGGGAGAACATGCGCACTCCGCATAGAAATACTGGGACTCAAACCCAGGACCTTTTTACTGTGAGGCGGACGTGATAAGCACTACGGCACTGTGCCGCTCTGACAAAGAAAATTGTCAGCGATCTAAAGCACAAGTTTAACTGGAGTCGGATTGAAGCTAATCAAGAAATTTGACTTTCCGGAATTTTCTATATGCCCAGGGTGTGGAGGTAAAGAAGAAATCAGCCAAGGAAACAATCCAAAAAACTCTTGTTTGCAGCTCAGCAGCTGCTTTATGTGTAAAGGAGAAAAGATAACTTCTCGCCTTGGGCAAATTGTCAAAAAAAAAAAAAAGAAAAAAGAAAGAAATGCAAGCAGTAAAATCTAATCTGTAGAGTCTCAGAAATATTATATTGCAAGCTAGTCGGAACATTTTTAATGTCCCTTTTGAAATATAACCTGACTTTGACTTCACTTGGAATTTGACTCAGTTTTATTATTATTATTATTATTATTATTATTATTATTATTGTGGCAGTGGTGGTCTGGTGGTATAGGGCGCTGGATCGCTGATCCTAAGGTTGGGGGTTCGAGTCCCACTCTCCACAAGGTTGTCACTGTCCCCCCAGTGCAGCAAACTGGGTTATCAAAGGCCGGCCTTGTCCCTCACCGGCTATGGTGAGAGGTTCATGTAAAAGAACCATTGCTGACTTTCATAAAGAGGATAACCCAGTTAGCTGTACTGGGGGGGGGGGCAACTTGTTAAGAGTAGGGCTTGAACCATCAAACCTTATGATCAGTGATCCAGCCGACATTACCCACAGTACCATTACCACCAATTTTGACTCCAAAATTTTACTTTTAGTATTTTTTTCTATGCCTGAGAGCAGTGAAGCGACTCTTTTTAAAATTGTCTTACCTGGGAACGAAACACAGGCTGGAGACATGATGACTTGAGAGTAGATTTTATGTACATGCCAAGAATACACCATCATTTATCAGTGATACTGAGACAGAAAAATGAGATAATGTATCTCCTTACAATCTAATTGGTTCAAATAGCTTCACTATTTGCTGCCTGAATACAAAGCTGGTAGTATGGATGGTTCAAACAGGGACATCACACCTCCACTGTTCCCCAAAGTCCCACAAACAAATGGCAGTAAAATTACCTACAGAAAATCAATGTAATGTCTTGAGGTCGTGATTTGTAAAGAGCTTCCATACCATAGAGAATGAAAGGAGATCGTTTTTCCTCTCTGCCCTTTTACACATCACACTGTCTTTCAGATCACAGTCCAGATAAAGGCCCAAATACACTGTGCATATGAATAATGTTCAGCGATCCCTCGATACTTCGTGTTTCAGTTCCTGCAGCTTCAGTGCATTGAGGGTTTTTCAAAAATATTTATTGAAAAACAAAAAATAAGGAAATTAAGGAAAATGACCCAAAACAAGGCCAATTGTGCAAAAAAAAAAAAAAAAAAAAAAAAAAAAAAAAAAATCAACCCCAAACCTCCTAACAAAACTACTTACATTTTTACATTATTTTTGAATGTTTAATTGTTATTATAAGCATTTATAGCGTTGGTAAAAAAAAAAAAAAAGTCAAGTCCTGTAGGCTTTTTACACCCGTCCCTAGTGGCTCATCAGACTGGTGCCTAGTCGCGGTTTCCATAGCGTGAAGCGACTAGGAGTTCATCTCCTCCTGGATGGGACGCTAGTCCATTACAGGTTACCTTCCCAGTATATTTTTACTGGTACCCATTTATACTGTTGGGTGAACAGAGGCACACTTGTGGTTGAGACCTTGCCCAGGGGTCTTAGCACAGTGGGGAGGGGGGCTAACTGGGATTTGAACACACAACCTCCCAATCATGAGCCCAGCACCCTAACCACTATGCCACCGGCCCCACATTTATAGCATTGAATATGTATTTATTAATATTATATACACATATACATGTACGTATACGTCAGTCAGGGGGGGTCGCGGAAATCGATGGTCGCGGGGGAGGGGCCCTCGGTTCCCATTAACCACAGGAAGTAAAGGATCCCTTTATTTTTTGGCAATTACTTTGTAATATTATGATGTTTTTTGCAATTTTATTCAGTCCACAATGTCTGTCTTCCTTTCGGCTTTTTCCCTTTTACTCGGGAGTCGCCACAGTGAATCATCTGATTCGCATGTTTGATTTGGCAGAGGTTTTTACGTCGGATGCCCTTCCTGTCACAACCCTTTTTATCAAGGGACAGAAACACGCTGACGGCTTTGCAGCTCCTCTTTACGAAAGTCAGCAATGGTTCTTTTACATGAACCTCTCACCATAGATAGTGACAGACATGGCCCGCCTTTGATAACCCAGTTAGCTGTCCACAATATACTTTATTATTATAATTATTATTATTTTTTATTTATTTTTTTTTTACATTTACAGCATTTGGCAGATGCTCGTATCTTTACAATTATCTTTTCTTTTTATGCTGCTGAGCAATTGAGAGTGAAGGGCTTTGCTCAAAGGCCCACCAGTGGTAAGTGTGGGGGATTGAACCACCGACCTTCACTGCAATAGCTTAGTGATGTGTCCAGGGTGCACTCTGCCCACACCCAGAGATGGCAGAGATGGGCACCAGCCTCTCCATGAACCTAGTTAGGATTCAGCATAAAATAAAGGAATGTATGAATTTTCCTGAATGTATTTGCAAATTGATTAAGGTTTCTTTTATTATAAGTTCTTTCTTTATTTATATGATATTAATTCCACAGGAGAAATTTTAACTTCTACATTCAACCCATGAAAAGTTTCCACACACACACACACACACACACAGGTGTAAACAATGAGCACATCACTTGGAGCAGTGTGCTGCTCCACATTGTAAAACCCAGCGAGCAGATGGGGATTAGGTGCCTTGCTCAAGGGCACTTCAGCCATGAAAGTAGAGGAAGGGAAGGTCCAGCTCACTCCCCCACTGCCATCCACTTTTCCTGCTGGTTTAGGAATCGAACCAGCAACCTGTCAGCCCGAAACTGCCTCTAACTATTTGGCTACGGCTGCGGCTTCAGAGTGACATTCGACCTGAGGGTGTCACATGTTGTTGTTTTGGTTGTATTTGTGTGTTTGCGATTGTGTCTCTGGTGGCATGAGTGGGTGTGTCCGTATTATCTGAGCTCTCTGGTTCTAGAGTTGCATCAGATGTGTTAGATGGTGTTGGATACGTATTGTACTGTGTTCAAGTGTATGTGGTTTGTCCTCACTTGACTTTCATATACGTGTATGATGTGGGATATGGGTGTTGTTGCCTGCTAATTGACAGTCCTGTATTTTTTTCTCCCCAATAAGCCACACCTTTTGCCCCGTCTGCAGCTGTGGTGAAGACCAAGCTCTGTGATGCCGGTTGTAGTGATGATGTTAGCTTTTCATTGCCGGCTTCTCTGTCCTTCTGAACTCTTTGATGTTTGGCCACCAGGGGAAAGTGTTCATGAAAGCTGTGGTACGGTGGGGAGTACTTGTCTTCCCATGAGAAGTTGTGCTGGGGAATATCCACATTCCCCATGTGTAGCACGATATGTCATCAAAGCCTTTGCTTTGTCCTTTTCTCCTTTTCACTGTTCCATTACTGTAGCCACAGCAAGTTCTACCTCTAGAACTGCCAACGGATACCTCAGACCGCTTGTGAAATGTGTAAATCCGCATATGGTGGCAAAGTTTTTGAAGAGTGTGCAACTGGACAGTGGTCCATTATCAGACACAGCAGTCTCTGGTAACCCATTGATAACTAAAGAAATCCTTCAGAGCAGCTACAACTGGTTCAGCACAAGCTGTGTTGAGAAGATGTGTTGAGAAGATATCCACGATAGGAGGGTAGGTCTTCAAAAACCGAGTGATAACCAAGGCCTCCATAGATCCAAGTCATCCGTTTCACCGTATGGCAGAGGATTCTCAACAACTGGACCAACTGCCGACCTTTATCTATACTCATGCAGCAAAGCTCTCCATGGAGAGCCTTATGTGGCCGTTGCCCACATACCCAGGTTAAACATTGTGGATCTCTATCTACCCATGTGTGGTAACATCAACAGCCTCTGCTGACCCGCATTTCTTCTCAAAATGTTCCGTATTATGACATTTTTGGACCCCAGCTTGATGAGTAGGGCAGTCTTTCCAAAGATGATCAGGATGTGGCAGATGAGAGCCCACATCTGCCACATCCTGATGAGTGGTTGTCTACTTTGCCTTTAATTATTTTCTGTCTCTTATTGCGGCTTTTCCATGGTGTTTCCACCCGTCCATCTGTCCATTTTCCATTGTGTTTCCACCTGTCCTTCATGTGGGGTTGATCAGAATCATTTTAATTGGTGGCAGGTGTGGACGGACTACAATTTAATGAGTTTGAATGTGATTGTGAATGTGGTTATTCTGAAAACTGTCACACCTTCAATTATGAGTGTGCACACTTCTGCAGAGGGATAAAGTTGATGAGCCATACAATGAAGCTATGGGAAAGAATAGTGGAAGCAAGACTAAGGGCAGAGGTCAGCATTTGTGAACAACAGTTTGGTTTCATGCCAAGAAAGAGCACCACAGATGCAGTGTTTGCTTTGAGGATGTTAATAGAGAAGTACAGAGAAGGTCAGAAGGAGCTGCATTGTGCCTTTGTGG
>CM045744.1:40198975-40201475 GCA_024760905.1 Plotosus lineatus | reverse complement strand
CAGCAGTCTGATCCAGATTTAAATAAACATTATTCACACAACTGAGCGATTGAGGGTTAATGTCCCTGCTCAAGGCCACAACACTGCTGGCACTGGGATTGAGCCCTGACGAATAACCAGTTGCCTTAACCACTGCCCAGATGTAAAACAGGCCTGGGGCTGAGGGTGGCTTTGCACTGAAACCTTTCTATTCATCCAAAATGAACTTGAATTGAAAATGAACACATCATCTTGAAGCCTGAGCAGCATCTCCTGCTTGTTTTGATCAGGTCACTCGACCCGAGTCACATTTCAGCCTGACTGTTTTTTTTGTTGTTGTTGTTGTTGTTTTTTTGTTTTTTTTTCAGGTCTTCTCATCCTAATTATTGGCCCGTGAACATTAACCTCCTGCTGTTTGTGTCTAGGCGCCAGACAGACTTGGTCCAGACAGTTAGCACTTGACTTTGATTCCAGGAGACACCAGTGTGTGAGTCGGGAGAAAACGGCTGCGCGCAAAACTGCTCAGGGATTAAAATGCTGATGTCGGAGGAGAGATAGCAGACATGGTGGTTAGTATGGGGGTTAATGCGGAGCAAGAGCGAGTGATGGATGATGCCAAAAAAGAGCGCTGTGGGGAAGGAGGAGGTGTAGTGGAGAGTTCAGGGGCAGGACTCTCTCTCTCTCTCTCTCTCTCTCTCTCTCTGTCTCTGTCTCGCTCTCTCTCTCTCTGTGTGTGTGTGTGTGTGTGTGTGTGTGTGTGTGTGTGTGTATGGTGAAAACTTTATGGTTGCTCACGTCCGGCCTCAGTCCTTTGCGCACTCTCCGTCCAGTCTTGTGTTGTCCGTTTATCTCGCTCTCCTTCTCCTGTTTTGTTCCGCCTCTTGCGCACTTCAGTTCGGATGTATGGAGATGCGCGTCCACATCACGGTGCGGTCGTTTACATTCGCTTAAATCCCCGTCCCGTCCCCCGTCCCCCGTCCCCCGTCCCCCGTCCCCTCTCCGACTTCAAGTCCAACCTGTTTTCGCGCGTGTGTTGTGCTGATGTGTGCATGTGAGCCGCTTCGCTCTGTCGGAGGAAAGATGACAGTCGCACTTTGCTGGATCCCCGGCGGTGTCGCGGCGCTCAGGATGGTATTGCTGTGCTGGTCGTTGCGGCGCGTGGTGGCCGACGCGCATTCGGATTCCGCCGGTGTCTCTCCACCTGTCAATCGGTCGCGCTTCGCACCTGTACGGAAGACCGGCGGCCCGGTGCATGCAATCGACCGGCTGTATCACGGCGGGGGGCGGGTGGGATACCTCCTGTATTTGAATGAGCAGCGATTTCAGCTGGATTTGGAACGGGACGACTCGGTGCCGTCGCCTCGCTTCGTTCCTGAGCACAGCGCGTTCCTGGCGGACACCGGAACCGCGCGCAACGGCTGCTTCTACCGAGGAACTGTAAACTCCAACCCGGAATCACTGGCTGTGATTAATATGTGCACGGGAGGACTAAATGGATTTTTCGCCGTGAATCATGACCGTTACAAACTCAAACCCGCCGCGCGTGCCAAGGATCCCGGGCAGGACCCAGAGCGCACGCCGCACCGTTACACCCGGGAGAGTTTTCGCTTCGAGGCGGTGACGGAGCACGACAGCTGCGGGACCCGAGAGAGGACAAGGAGGCGCGATCGGACCGCGTGGACGCGCCGAAGGACAGGTGACCTCAAGGGACAGTTGAGGCTTGATGACTCCGGGCGGCACACGCACAAGACCAGTACGCGCCGCCGGAGATCAATGTCACGCGCGCGACACGTGGAGTTACTGCTGGTGGCCGACGCGTCCATGGTTAAGAAGTACGGCACCGACTTGCAGCACTACCTGCTGACTCTGGCATCGATCGCGTCCCGGCTGTACGGCCACGCCAGTATCGAGAACCCAATCCGTCTATCTGTGGTGAAGGTCACGGTGCTGACAGAGAACGAGAAAGGTCTCGATGTGTCCAAGAACGCTGCTGCGACCCTCAAGAGCTTCTGTAAGTGGCAGAACCAACAGAACCCATTGGATGATGATGATCAACATCATCACGACGCGGCCATTCTCTTCACCAGACAGGTAAATAAATAAATAAATAAACAAACAAATAAATAAAAAGAAGGGAAGATAAAGAAAGCAACCAATATGGTTAGGTCCTAAGTTCGAGTCCCGGTGGGGTTTCTGTGTGAAGGTTGCATGCCCCCCCCCCCCCCCCCCCCCCCCCCCCATGACTGTTTGGGTTTCCTCCAGGCATTCTGGTCCTCTATGTGAGGCCGGTGGTGTAGTGGTTAGGGTGCTCATGATCGAGAGGTTGTGAGTTCGAATCCCACTGAAACCCCCTTGGCAAGGTCTCACCCACAAGTGTTCCCCCAGCAGTATAAATGGGTACCAGTAAAATATACTGGGAAGGTAACCTGGAACTCCTGGTCGCTTCAGCTATGGAACCCGGGGATAAGCACCGGCCTGATGAGGCTCGGGTGTAAACTATTATTCTGGTCCTCTCATAGTC
>CM045744.1:40186475-40193975 GCA_024760905.1 Plotosus lineatus | reverse complement strand
CCCAAAGCTTGTGACCATAGGTGTTGGTTGGAACGTAGATTGACTGGTAAATTGAATGCTTTGCCTTGCAGCTCAGCTCCCTCTTCACCACGATAGACTGGTACAGGCTCCACTTTACAGCAGAGGCTGCAGCGATCCGCCCATTCACACTCCATTGGTAGTTTAGGTACAGTGGTACCTCACGTTACAAAATTAATCCGTTCCAGAGCCGTTTTCAGAACCTCGATTTTTCGTAAGTTGAACCGCGTTTTACACGTAAAACGTGTGATTCATTCCAAGGCTCCCAATACTACCCCCTAAACCCTTTAAAAATTATAAAAGTATATCTTTTAAGGCCTCCTTCTGCTTCAATATTGTACCGATGGTAGACGGGTGTGGCCATATTCCTTTGCAATATCACTCAACCGCATGCCACGAGCCCGCTTCCTTCTTCTTTTCACTTGCACTGGGAATCACACTCACGTGTGTGTGTGTGTGTGTGTGTGTGTGTGTGTGTGTGTGTGTGTGTGTGCGCACACGCATGTGTTGGCCATGTCTTCTTAGCAGAATTATAATCTTACAAATGCTTATGCAAGGTTAAAAGCCTGAGCGAAAAGATAACGTTGCAATGAGCACACTCGAAAAACTCATGAAACAACAGTAACTCTGTCCTTTACACAAAAAGCATTACGGGTGCTCCATAATAGCCAATGGGAGGGAGCCGCGTCATCCCTCCTAGCCAATGGGAGGCCAGCAGGGCGGCATGTTGGGAGATAGCCAATGTGAGGGAGCTGCGTCATCCCTCCTAGCCAATGGGAGGCCAGCGGGGCGGGATGTTGGAAGATAGTCAGTGGGAGAGCAGCTCGTGCATTGTTTGAATGTTTGAATTGCACGTTTGAATGTTTGAATGGTGCGTTTGGTGCGTTTTGTAAGGAGAACTTGTTTCGTATACAGAGACAAAAAATTTAGGAAAATGTTTTTTGTAACCTGGATTTTACGTTTGTTGGGACTATCATAAGGTGAGGCACCACTGTATTAGTGAATTCCAAGTGAGTTCAACACTAGCTTTGTGAGTCATGTTTTGGTGCGACACAAGTAGTCCGGGTTGCCCCTTCCCCACACAAGTTATCAGAATCCTTTGCCCCTCATTTAGTTCAAGTGTGAGTTCAAGCATGCAAGGATGACAGAGGAGGCCAGAACAACAGGCACATTGAGAGGCATTATGAGATATTATGTCATGCAGAAGACGAATACATGGGCATTCTGACACTACACTAGAAAGAGAGGACAATGCCTCGACTGTCAGCTTGTGGAGGGGACTGGACAAGAATGGGATGCAAAGAGCAGCTTCTGAGGGACTGTGTGCCAGAAAAGATTTTTGTATTCAGTTGTGTCCTCAACAAAATAGTCTCTGAGTCTATTTGAATGCCATTTACTTTAGATTCAGCTCAAGCTTGGTGTCAAGGAGAAGATGAGAATGTATTAGGACTGTGGTTATCAACCCTGTATACAAATTAAAAATAGACATTTAGTTGTAGGGGCATTTACACATGTAGTGGTAGAAAGGTCCTCGGTTTGAGTCCTGGATTTGGACATTTCTGTGTGGAGTTTGCATGTTGTCCCTTTGCTTGCATGGGTTTCTTGGCGGTATTTGGGTTTTCCTCTACAGTCCAATAGACATCCGCATCAGACTAATTGGCTGTTATAAACTGCACCGGTTTCTGACACTGGTATTTCCATCCATTCACTAACACCCCATTTCACTGGAGCGCGGCAGACTTACGGAAACAAAAATGTTGTCATCCTCAAACGTTCCGCAATTATTCCCTCATCTTCCATGTCATTCCGTGTGATTCCGTACTTATTCCTGAAATCTTCCTCCACTTCCGTATGCTCCCGCGGGCCAAAATATTCAGTGAATTCATTCAAATATTCAGTTCACGGACAAAAGTTCCACAAGTGTTCCGTGGGGTCACTTTGACATACTTTGCCGTACCTGTTCCGCACATGCTGTGAACGTTCCGAGAGTGTAATAATTTCCACTTTTCTGTAGGATTTTCACCCGTTTTCCGTGTAAAAATGCTAAAGCTCTTCCGTAGACTGCGTTCTGTGCCTTTTCTCTACGCATGCCGTAGTCAAGTGAAATGGTGAAATGGTGGTATAAGCTGCTTATTCGTAATTGGGGTTGCAGGCCCGGGTTCGATTCCCAGTCTCGGATGTTTCTGTGTGGAGTTTGCCTGTTCTTCCTGAGCTTGCGCAGGTTTCCTCCATGTGTTCTGGTTTCCTTCCACCGTCCAAAAGCATGTTCAGTTAGCTAATTCACTTATCCAAATTGCCCATAGGTGTGGGTGTGAATGGTTGCATGTGTGTTGGCATTGCAATGGTCTGCTGAGCCTTTCAGGGTGTAACCCGCCCTCCCCCAAAGTTGGCTGAGATTGGCACCAGCCTCACCCATAGGTGTGGATGTGAATAGTTGTATGTGTGTTGGCATTGCAATGGCCTGGTGAGCCTTTTTGGATGTAACTTGCCCTCCCCCAAAGTTGGCTGAGATGGGTGCCAGCATCTCGACAACCCAAATTAGGATTACGCGGTTTAGAAAATGAATAAATGAATCCAGTTCACTCTGTGTTTGAAGTACAGTATTATTCTTTTTTTTCACTTATCTTATAGTACAGTGCAATCATCCACTGTTTGTATAGATGTCTGGTACAATATGAACAAAATGGGAGATATATTTTCCACTAATGTTTGGTCTGGTAGTTCCCCATATAGTGGTGTAGTGGGACTTGACCGTTCAGAGAGCTTCCAGACTCATCGCATGATGAAAACCCTCCATAAATTTGGGACAGACTATGTTGGACCATGATGGCAGTGGCCGGGCAAAAAGCACTGGGCTGTGTTCCAGAGACAGGAAGCAACACTGCTGGAGTCGTTCCGGGTATTTTGAGAAACTTAACATGGCGAGAAGTTTGTCTTTGGCCACCATGAATCTGGACTTGCTCATAAATTTTCTTGACATTTTTAGGAGGGGCGGTGGGTGTTTGTTTATTCATTCGAAGATAACTTTATTCATGATTGCAGTAAGAACACATTGACCATGTACTTTGGGAACATACAGTCGGAAACACTGCTTTTCTGAAGTTGTTTAAATGAGAGCAATGACGACGATACTGGAGAATAAATATGCACTCATCTATAAATGAGACAAAAACATACTGAGCACGGACGAGCTGGAGGTAGAACGAAGCGTAGACGGAGCTGAGCTGTTTTCTCCCGTCCGTAGAAGAAGAACAAATCAGAACCAGCTGACAGAATCTTGTGGTGTGGTCACACCTAGCATCAAATATCCAGCGTTCTCTCCATCTAAATACCACTCTTCCTGTCTCTCCTCAACATGTTTGCTCTGAATGAATGCCAAGCATGAGGGCTGACCGAGCTTGCACTGGTGTCGTAAGTTGTGGGCATAAAGTTGAGCTGGTATGTTTGTGAGACTGAAAGAGGAAAAAAAAACTCCTTTTCTTTGTCTCCCCAAACATTTCACACCCGACTACAAACTGTCGCTGTCACTTTGATTGGTGTCCATCATCCAGTCTGTCGAAAAGTTGACTTTGACTGGCGTTTCTGCCTCTCGCTGCTTCCCGAACTGACAGCGCATTACCGCCATGGCGTAATCTCTGATTACACAGACTGTCGCTGGAAGTTAATCTACCTGTGGAATGGACGTGGACTGCAGGGCTCAGCTTCTGTTATGATTGTTGCTTCACATGTTTCTCTCTCTGCTGGTGCTGCGGAATATTTTTGAAGTTTTCATTTCCTTTTCATCCTCCTTATTTTGCTTTGGTGTGCAACCAATGAATTCCTCAAATCACTGCCTGTGTTCTGTTCGCTTCTTTCTGTTCACATTTTCATATCCATCCGATGCTGTCTATCTCTCTCTGTCTCTCTCTCTTTGTCTGTTTGTCTCCTTCTCTTTCTCTCTCTGTCTGTCTCTATCTCTTTCTCTCTGTTTCTCTCTCTGTCTGTCTCTCTGTTTCTCTTTCTCTCCGTCTGTTTCTTTTTCTCGCTCTGTCTGTCTGTCTGTGTCTCTTTCTCTCTGTCTGTCTCTCTTTCTCTCTCTGGCTGTCTGTCGCTCTTTCTCACTCTGTTTGTCTCTGTCCCTCTCTTTCTTACTCTCTCTTTATTTGTCTGTCTCTCTCTTTCTCTCTCTCTCTCTCTCTCTCTCTCTCTTTCTGTCTCACTCTCTTTCTGTCTCTCTCTCTCGCTTTCTCTCTCTCTCTCTTTGTCTGTTTGTCTCCTTCTCTTTCTCTCTCTGTCTGTCTCTATCTCTTTCTCTCTGTTTCTCTCTCTGTCTGTCTCTCTCTTTCTCTTTCTCTCTGTCTGTTTCTTTTTATCTCTCTGTCTGTCTGTCTGTGTCTCTTTCTCTCTGTCTGTCTCTCTTTCTCTCTCTGTCTGTCTGTCGCTCTTTCTCCCTCTGTCTGTCTCTGTCTCTCTCTTTCTTACTCTCTCTTTATTTGTCTGTCTTTTTCTTTCTCTCTCTCTCGCTCTCTCTCTCTCTCTCTCTCTCTCTCTCTTTCTTTCTGTCTCACTCTCTTTCTGTCTCTCTCTCTTTCTCTCCTTGTCTCTTTTGCTCTCTCTTTGTCTGTTTGTCTCCTTCTCTTTCTCCCTCTCTGTCTGTCTCTATCTCTTTCTGTCTCTCTCTTTCTCTGTCTGTCTGTCTCTCTCTTTCTCTGTCTCTCTGTCTGTCTCTTTTCCTCTCTGTCTGTCTATCTGTCTGTCTGTCTGTGTCTCTTTCTCTCTGTCTGTCTCTCTGTCTCCCTCTGTCTGTCTGTCTCTCTCTCTCTCTCTCTCTCTCTCTTTATCTGTCTGTCGGTCTCTCTCTCTCTCTCTCTCTCTCTCTCTCTCTCTGTCTCCAGCTCTGTTTATGTCTGTCTGTGCCTTTCTCTCATGAGTCTGTGAAAGCCCATGTTCAAAATCAACAAAACAGCAGTAAAGGGGTCAGTTTCAGGGGACAGAGCATTGAGAATACACTGTGTGGGGGGAAAAGGAAAGAAAACGAAACAGATGTGTAAGAGAAGGTGTAACAGGAAAGGGGGCAAAAAGAAAAGAAATAAGATATAGGATGAGGAAGCTGGTGGCACGGTGGCGTAGCGGTTAGCACATCCGCCTCACAGCAAGAAGCTCCTGGGTTCGATTCCCAGCCTGGGCGTTTCTGTGTGAAGATCTCATGTTCTCCATGTGCTTGTGTGGGTTTCCTCCGGGTACTCGGGTTTCCTCCCACGGTCCAAAAACATGCACAGCAGGTTAATTGGCTGGTCCAGATTACCCCCAGGTGTGCATGGTTGTGTGAGTGTTGGATTTGTAATGACCTGGCGAGTTGTCCAGGGTGTACCCTGCCCTCGCCCGTCGTCGGCTGAGATGGGCACCGGCCTCACCGTAACCCTAATTAGGATGAAGTGGTTCAGAAAATGAATGAGGAAGCCTATGAGAAGGTAGTTTCGACAGCAGGAAGCAGAGTTTTGTATTTTCTCATCGTAAAACTTCAACTTTTGACTTCCAACCGCTTTTGCAACGGCGGCTCACAGATATCTGGAGCTGTGCATGTTTTGCTTTTTCTTCTTTTTTCGTTTTTGCTATAGCGGTGCAGAGAAATGCCATCTCTGCACTTTCTGGGCTTGTGCTAGTGCCGGGTCACAGCCAGTACTTCTTGCTGGCTACCACAGAGCCACATCATTACATCACTGAGCATGTCTGTATATGTCTTTGCTTTTCTAGTTACGCCAGCAGCACTAGCCAGCCATGCTAGTGCCAAGCATAACAACAACAATGGCACACTTTCTTTTACTCCGGCTTCTTCGCAGTAGGCAGATGAGACTCTACACAAGCACTGGTTTGTAATGATGGTCAAAGACTTTTAAACATTCACAATAATCTCGTGTGAATAGTGTTTGGTTGTAGATCAGAAAAGTGTTGGCGCTGCTCTCACAGCAGCCCCGGAGCAATTTAGGCTATTGAAAAGCAAAGTGGCTCATGATTAGACACCTGCTCAGAACCGACCCTTAAACCGCTGCGGGCCATCAAAGACCATCCGAAATGTAATACACATCTACAAAGTGTACAGCCACACCCAGACTATTCTCAATCTGGCCACAGCAAAACACATAACACGCACACGCACACAGTCCGCTGATGTCATCTCTGAAAGCTTGCCCATCAGGAATTTTAGACTCGGATGGTCGAGTAAATTACACGGCCTTCCAGAGCACGGCTTTAAGAGCACCTTTCTTTAATATGCTTTGGGTGTGGGGGGAAGTGACTTGTTTTTGTTTGTGTATGTGTTTACATCAATCTTGTGTGTGAAATGCTGAAACAGAGTGTGGTTTGTCTCCTTTCGGCATAAGAAAACGGCTAAATATGCTCTCCGAGAGACTCAGCAAGCTTCTGGGCCTAAATAGTCTGTTATTTAGTGGAGGCGGGGGCTTAATTTCAACTCCTTCATGTAATACAGGGATCCCTCACTTTCCACGGTAAATTGGGACCGAGATCCCCACGTGACCATCGGAATCCGAGAAAAAAGGGATCGACCCCCCCCCCCCCCACACACACACACACACACACACCTCCCCACACCCTCCGACTGACGTATGCATACGTGTATATAATAATCAATAAATACATATTCAATGCTATAAATACTTATAATAACAATTAAACATTCAAAAATAACATAAGATGTGAATAAAATATAAATACACATTATACAGATGGTATTGCATGATACTCATACATACGCGCGCAGACGCGCACACACAGATTCAACAATGTAAGTAGTTTTGTGTTGGTTTAGGTTTTTGTTTTTTGTTTTTTGCATAATTAGCCTTGTTTTTGTGGCATTTACCTTAAAAATTTCCCCTATTCTTCTTTAATTTCTTATTTTTTTAATTCGATGAATATTTATTATTATTATTTTTTTTAAAAAAACGCGATGCACTGAAGCCGCATGAATTGAAGTGCAAAGTATCAAGGGATCCCTCTATACATATACCGTCTTTCATGTTCATTCATTCATTCATTTTCTGTACCGCTTAATCCTAATTAGGGCCACGGGGAGGCTTGTGCCCATCTCGGCCAACTCTGGGTGAGCGCAGAGTACACCCTGGATGGCTCGCCGGGACATTGCTGGGCAGCTACTCTTGTCGAAAGCCATCAATGTTTTTTTTACATGGATCACACCATAGACAGTGAGAAACATGGCCGGTCTTTGATAACCCAGTTAGTGGCACTGTGGGATCGCTCATGTTTACGAAAAAAATAGTAAAAAAAAAAACAAAAACAACCAAACCCAGGTTGGGTAAGGAATAGATAAAATACCTTTCAAAATATACATGAAAAATTATCCTCTTCATTCTTTATTAGGGTTTTAGGGAAGCTGAAGTCCTTCCCAGCTGACTTCATCCAGTTAACTTAATACGCATGTCTTTCAACTATGGGAGGAAAACAGAGCACCACAGGGAAACTCACACA
>CM045744.1:40103975-40178975 GCA_024760905.1 Plotosus lineatus | reverse complement strand
TGGTGTGAGGCATGTAAAAGAACCATTGCTGACTTTCGACAAGAGTAGGCTGCAAAGCCGTCAGCGTGTTTCCGCCCTGCGATGGCCTGGCGAGCTGTCCAGGATGTACTCTGCCCTCGCCCTGAGTTGGCTGGGATGGGCACCAGCCTCCCCGCGACCCTAATTAGGATGAAGCAGTTACAGAAAATGAACTGATATATACAATATATATATATATATATATATATATATATATATATATACATATACACACACACACACACAATTTAATATACTAAATATATATAATATATAATGTATGATTATAATGATGTAAACTTTATTTCTTTATTTTTTATTTTTCCATTTATTTTTTGAAAACTGACATAATCGAGAACGACTTAGCTTGAAATGACTTAAGTCGAGGTCTACCTGTGTGTAGTTTACTTTTTTCAAATTTTAAACATGACAGGATACTGTCTGGAACAACAGAGGAGAAGAGGAACATAAATATCATAAGATATAAATAGTATTGATACAGTCAGACCGGCGGATAAACCCCATGGCATACAGCTATATTCGAAGCACTGCGGCCCTGAGATGTAAATATTTAATTTTATCGTATTTCTCATTCGGGGCAGTGGTGGCCTGGTGGTCAGGTGCTGGCTTAATCATCCCAAGGTTAGGGGTTCAAGCTATACCATCACTGAGTTGTCACCGCTGCCCCCCAGTGCAGATATGTGGGATATCAAAGGCCAGCTATGTCACTCACTGTCTCACTATCTGTGGGGAGAGATTCGTGTAAAAGAACCGTTGTTGTTGTTGTTGTTGTTGTTGTTCATGAAGAGTACGCCACTGGGTTGCCATCAGTATGTTTAAGCCCTGCGATGGCCTGGCGAGCTGTCCATGGTGTACTCTGCCCTCCTCACTCAGAGAGGGCTGAGATGGGCACCAGCCTCCCCGTGACCCTAATTAAGATCAAGCGGTTCAGAAAATAAATGAATGAATACAGTATCGCTCAAAGCCGCGTCATCCTAATTAGAGTCTCCAGGAGGCTGTCGAGCATCTCAGCCGACAGAGAGACAGAGACGGCAGAGTACACCCTGAACAGCTCACCAAAGCATCGCAGGGCCAACATATACACAACTATTCACACTCACAGCTAGGGACAATTTGGAGCCACCAATCAGTCTACAGTGCATGCTTTTGGACTGTGGGAGGAAACTGGAGTACGGGGAGAACATTCAAATTCTATACAGAGGTGTCCTGAGTCTGGGAATCGAATCCGGGACCTTCTTGCCATGGCCAGCATGTTGCCCTCATATTTCTGATATTTTTTCATAGTTACGCTGTTTACCGCTCAGGGCCGCAGTACTTTGGAAATCTGCTTTGGGGCGTAGCTAATCTAGATGATATCTACGAAGAGGAACAGTGTTACGTGCCAGTGCAATATCAAGAATTATACGATGGCATTCCACCAATCAGGAACAAGAAAATCTCTTGAATGAGATAATGTCTGTTAACCTCTACTCAGTGAACCAATCAGTCTTTGTTGTTCCCATGTAGTATATAACAATCTGAAATACACACATCTTCTCCTGTAGGAAGCGTATAAGACGAGACAACTTAAAGTTTATGGTGTTCTGTATGACCCGGTATTGGGCAAAAAAAAAAAAAATTAAAAGAAAACAATTTAAGCATGTTAAGCTGGCTTATCACGGCCCTGTCCTTTTGTCTTGCACTGCAGCAGAGTGTTTGCTGGACACGCCACATAATCCATTGCTTGGTCCTGAGGAGCTTCCTGGTCAGAGCTATGATGCAGTACACCAGTGCCAGCTTGCCTTTGGGCCCGAGTACACGGTGTGCCCAGGCATGGACGTGTGTGCTCGTTTGTGGTGCGCTGTTATCAGGAAAGGCCAAATGGTGTGTCTGACCAAGAAGCTACCAGCAGCAGAAGGCACACAGTGCGGCAAGGGCAGGATCTGCTTGCATGGGAAGTGTGTGGACAAGACCCGCAAGAAGCATTACTCTGTGAGTTTGGGGGAAGAATCGGGGGACACGGCTTGCATTCATTCGCTCATACGTTCATTTTCTAAGCCGCTTAATTCTAATTAGGGTCACGGGTGGGGGGGGGGGGGACGGGGACTGGCACTAATCTCAGCCAAATCTTAGTGAAGGCGGGGTACACCCTGTACGGCTCACGAGACCACTTCAGGGCTAACACACATACAACCGTTCAAACTGAGTCTCACACAGCTGGTTAGACTACTGTGCATGTTTTTGTACTGCGGGAGTTCATTTAAGGTATACAGTGTGTGTTAAGATGCTAGGCATGATGTACCGCAAGCACCGGAGTGGAAAGAGTAATGGTTGGATGTGTTTAAGAAAAAAAAAAAAAAAAGTGGAACAGTGTTCCAGGAGGCACTGGGTGGATAGCGCGGTTTCCCCAGCATGAACTTGGGCTGGAATGCGAGAAAGAGTCAGACAGCATGTCAGAGGGAAAAGCGAAATGTGCTTGTTGAAATAAAGTACACCATAAGAGAGACATTGCACGGTCGAAGGCAGGGTGGAATTTAAAGTGCGGAAAGATGGTGTGGATCTAGTGACAAGAAGCCGAAGACAGATGAACTGGAGTTGTCATTAAAAAAAGCATAAGCAGGAAAAACGGGTCAAATCAGGCTTGATGGTGCAGGGCCCTATTCCCAAAAAGATATATGTGAAGCAGGGGGAACGGAAAATTATAGTGTGTGTTGTGTGTGTGTGTGTGTGTGTGGGGATGGGGGGTTTATAAGCATACGTCCACTCACACGGGTTGGTCCAGTTATCCGTTCATACCCTCGGTTATCCTGTTATTGTGCATAGATTCTGTCATGATGTAGTCATGCGGAATTTTTCTAGCCTAAGGTAGCCATGATCATATCAAGCAGATTAATTCAGCTGGACGGCAGGAATTTTAGGTACTGTCTGCCCGTCTCCAGGCCGCTTGGGTATTTTTGTCTGGTAGGTTATTAAGTGTCACAGAGACTCATTTTCTTTTCAAGGAAGAATGTCCCCTTTGAGAGCATTTCCTCGTGTCTGTTTGTTTGCGCGAAGGAATCAGGAAAATGTGGCTCTGGTGTGTTCTCTGAAGACTCATACGCTTGGCTTTCCCTCAGTTCCTCCGGTAAACTTGTCCTAAAATGTGCATTTCTTGTCCACAGTGTTTGGTGTTTGCAGAATGCCATCACTCAATTAAGACAGTTTCGGGGCTGTTGTTGGCGTCGTGCTCATTTATTAGTAATGGGAATGATGGGTGTGCACACATTCTTACATAAAACATCTCTGTGAGACTCTTTAGCTTTTTATGGAATTTTTTTTAGATGAAGTAATTTAAAAAAAAAACAAATATATATATATATATATATATATATATATATATATATATATATATATATCTCAAGTGCTATGGACCCAGCTGCAAGATGCAGATGCCTTGAAGCACTTGCTAAGTTGTTTTGCTCCGTATTTGTTTTGCAGGAAGAAAATATTCAATGTAATCAATCTGTTTGTTTTGTTTGTCTGTTTGTTTGTTTGTTTGTTTGTTTGTTTGTTTGTTTGTTGATCTTCTTCTTTTACTTTTGGCTGTTCCCTTCAGGGGTCGCCACAGCCAATCATCTGCCTCCATCTCACCCTATCCTCTGCATCTTCTTCTCTTACATCAACTACCTTCATGTCCACCTTCACCACATCCATAAATCTTCTCTTTGGTCTTCCTCTGGGCCTTCCGCCTGGTAGTTCCAACCTCGGCATCCTACTACCAATACACAGTGGTACCTCACCTTACGAATTTAATCCGTTCCAGAAGTGATTTCGTAACCTGATTTTTTTCGTAAGTAGAGTCGGATTTTACATGTAAAAGGCCTGATTTGGTCCCAGGCCCCCAATACTACCCCCTAAACTCTTTAAAAATTATAAAAGTATACCAATTTTGTATGAAATATGTGTTAAAAGTAAAAGAAAATTATTTATTGAACCATTAAAATGAATAAGACATGCAAATCATTTACCACTGGGGTTGGGTAACTATGTCCACGACATTATGCGTGTTAGAACTCCGTGACGAACGAGGGTCGAAGGCACACAAAAAGCATCATGGGTATAATAGAGATGCAGCTTCCCCCTAGCCGATGGGAGACCAGCGGGGTGTTGGGAGATAGCCAATGGGAGAGCAACTCTATCGCGCCATTTTTAAAACAAAATACAAGATGCGTTTCGTAACTTGAATTTCCTTTCGTAGTCAGAGACAAAGATTTTACGTAAAGGCGTTTTGTAACTTGGATTTTTTTTGTTAGTTGGGTCTTTCTTAAGGTGAGGTATGACTGTACTCACTATCCCTCCTCTGTACATGTCCAAACCATCTTAATCTAGCCTCTCTGACTTTGTCTCCAAAACCTCTTACGTGTGCTGTCCCTCTGATGGACTCATTCCTGATCCTATCCATCCTCGTTACTCCCAAAGAGAACCTCAACCTTTTCATCTCTGTGTTTGTTTGTTTCTTGATGCACTTTATTAATCCTGCAAGTGAAATTATTGACTCTACTTTTAACCCATACAAAGTGAACACACACACACACACACACACACACACACACACACACACACACACACACATATGTAAACAGAGAGCACACACGGATATCTGGAGCAGTGGGCTGCCACACATTTGGGTACCCAGAGAGCAGTTGGGCGTTAGGTACCTTGCTCAAGGGCACTTCAGCCATGAAATTGGAGGAAGGGGTGGAGGATACAGCTCACTCCCTTATCTCTATACATTTTTCCTACTGGTCCGGGAATCGAATCAGTGACCTATCGGTCCGAAAGCTGCTTCTCTGAAATAGGCTATGGCTGCCCCCAACTCATGTTCCCTATTCGCCACTTATGACAATAAGACAATCGGTTTTCTGAAGTTTCTGCTGATTTTCAAGACCTTTCACAACCATCTTGCATTATCCTGAATCTGTTACAAAATGCATTCGGCATCGGGATTTTATGTAGGGCTTATACTCGACTCATGAAGAGGCCAATTTTTACTCTCCACATTTACATTTGCACTGTAATACTGAGATTTTAACCGCCATTCGTATGATTAAAGGGCTTAACCTGCTAAATTTTAACTCTCTATTTCAAATTCAAATATAGCTTTATCATGTCCCTTTGTTTTAATTTCCTCTTAGGCCTCTAACCACGGTAGCTGGAGCTCCTGGGGGCCATGGGGTGCGTGCTCTCGGACATGCGGAGGCGGAGTACAGTTCACACATCGTCTGTGTAACAACCCCCCTCCTCGCAACAATGGACGTTACTGCACAGGAAAGAGAGCCATCTACAGGTCCTGCAATGTCACTCCATGCCCCATGCGAAGTAAGAGCCAACTCATACGCACTACACACACACATATGGTTCACAAGTACATGTCGGGATACTCCATCAAAGTGGTGCTACATGCATGACACAACTTCTACTACCAAAACCTATTAAAATTAAACAGTTCAAGAGCAGCTGTCACCAAGCAAGAGCTTCCTTACTGTGGTGGTCTACTACCACGCGGCGGACCACTACCTTACATAGTTGAACGTTTTTCTTGTTCCCAACGTATCTGATTTAATAATTAGCATCTCTTCATGAATTGAAGTTGATGTGATAGAGTACATGTGTGGGACAGGACATCCTCCCAGGACGAGGTGTTGGGAAACTCTGATCGGTCTTCCTCCACTTCTCATCCCCATGCACAGCGGTATCTCGGCCTATCCCATTCTACCTTACAGTGAGTGTGGAGTTTTTAGGTGTTGGTTGTTGTCATGCCTCTAGGAGGTGTTTCTACTGCTGGGAAGGAAAACAAGCCTTGTATAGAGGAAACCGCAAGAGATGGTGGATGAAGTTCTTGGCCAGAAAAAAAAACGTACTTTGGTGTGTATATGTTCGTGACAGTTCTGACCGAACTGCTTCCAAAGTGAAATACGAAGCTGGGTTTGCTGTTGGCCGCAGCACTTTCATGACTATAAGAGGTCATGAGGAACAGTTAGAGTTGCGTTAGGACACATGTATTGATCACGGGAAAATGAATGCACTCCATGGTGCCTCTGATCCAGTGCGTTTGTAAAATTACTGGCGATGACCATTAACTCTGAATGACCTCCTGCTTCCCACGGAATCACACGACATAAATGGTTAGACGTTTCATATCCGCTGGAAAAAAGGCAACCAATAAGAACAGAGTAGGCAGAAGCTGGAGGCAGCGCGCAAAGAGCATAAATGGGAAGAGGAAGCCAAACAGTCGGTCCAGCATACACTCATTGTCAGCATTACAGGGAAAGGTGGATAACTCACAGTGATGTCGCTCGTAAATGTCTGACTCTCTTGATAAAAGAACTGGAACTGTTGATTATTCGGGCAGCAGAAAACAGCAGGAATGGATCATTTGCACCGCAGTGGTGATAGTGAGGGAAACTAAAGACTTTGTCATTTGTAATTGAGTCATATATATATATATATAATGATTGATATTCATTTTCTGAACTGTTTAATAGTAATAAGGGTCAAAGGAAGGCTGGTGCCCATTTCAGCTGGACGAAGGAAGAGTACACCCCGAACAGCTTGTCACGCCATCACGGGGCAGAAACACGCTGACGGCTTTGCAGCTACATTTGTCGAAAGTCAGCAATGGTTCTTTTACATGAACCTCCCACCACAGACAGTGACAGACATGACCGGCCTTTGATAACCTAGTTAGCTGCCTCTGGGAAGACAGCAGTTACAACCCGGTGATAGTGGGGCTTGTACCCCCCCCAATCTTGACATCAGTGATCCAGCACTGTACCACCGGACTACCACTGCTGCTTACTGATTGACATTTTGGAACTAATATTTTCGAAGCAAAATAAAGAATCTCTGCCCAAAATATGGAACTCATGGACTCAAATTACATATCAGAGAAAAATAATAGATACATTCAGGAAAAAAAAAAAAATATATATATATATATATATATATATCGTTCATCATTCATTTTCTGTAACCACTTAATCCTAATTAGGGTCGCGGGAGGCTGGCGCCCATCCCAGCCGACTCCGGGTAAGGCGAGTGTATACCCTGGACAGCTCTCCAGGCCATCGCAGGGCAAAAACACGCTGACGGCTATGCAGCTACACTTGTTGAAAGTCAGCAATGGTTCTTTTCCATGAACCTCTCACCATAGATAGTGAGAGACATGGCCGGCCTTTGATAACCCAGTTATCTGCACTGGGGGAACAATGGCAACCCATGGAGAGTTGGGCTTGAACCCACAACCTTAGGATCAGTGATCCAGCACCTTTACCACCAGGCCACCAGTGCCCGAAAAATATAAATATATATATATATATATATATATATATATATATATATATCTTTGGTCTTCCTCTAGACCTTTTGCCTGGTAGTTCCAACCTCAGCATCCTAATTGTAACTTTTTTGTTTGTTATGTTTCACGTCATGATGTCACCAAGGTCTCAACTCAAAGTGTAAATTACAGCAAAGATCTCACTTTAAAATTTATATCCAGATAGAAATTCCTGTATTTTTTACTTTTGTGGACTGAGAATCGTACATGAATTTACTGAGCCGCGTGTAACCAGTGGTGTCCACTCCAATTACATACGGAACCGACCCATTTCTCCTGTGAAGGATGAAGTTCTATGTTACGACCCTCACTGTACAATCGAGTTCCTCCTGAAGTGGATTTATTAAACAACAAACAATTCTTTATTGTCAAAGTACTTTTACATACATTGAAATTTGGTTTGTGCTCTGGGCACCTGTCGCCACTGTGCAGCGCCAGTTATTGCGTTGTTCTATCCTTTTGATGCTGAGCGCCAAGCAGGAAGCAACAACTACCAAATTTTAACGTCTTATGGTATGACGCGGCCAGATTCGAACTCCGACCTTCCGGAGGATAAAGCGGACGCTCTACCAACTGAGCTAAATCCCCGGTTACATGTAGTCGAGCGACAATTACTTTATTCACCAAAAACAAACAGGATGAATTTTTGCATCCAAACATGAATGAATAAATTAATAAAGATAAATTAGAATAAAGATAAATTATTCCATATGGATTTATTCCATTTTTTTCACCAGTGAAAGTGCAGTGACACACATGAAGTAGTTCTCTCCCCGTCTTTATAACAACGATTCATGAATTTATGGTCAATACAGAGGTAAATAAGCTGGATTGCATTGAAATGTGGGGATTGTGAATATCACATTTTATGGAACCAATATAAGACAATAACCCAATTGGTTTAAACCAGCAGAACCTTTGCTCATTAAGATCAGCTGCTCTTCATCTTGATCACTTAAATAAACCCCACAAATCAGCCGAGAGGAAACATTTCTGCTGTTTTTTTGTTTGTTTGTTTGTTTGATAAAAGCTACAATTCCTGTTTTAAAAAAGTCAAAGTGATCTCAAAAATATTTTCTTGGATTCAGACACAGAGACACACACACACACACACACACACACACATACACACAAGCAACTACCCCACCCCACGCCCCCTAATGTGATATTTTTGCTTTAAATTAGATAAGAACTTCAGGCAGGAACAGTGTGAGGCGAGAAATGGGCCTCAGACAGACCCTAAAGGAGTGAAGACCTTTGTTGAATGGGTGCCCAAGTATGCTGGTGTGCTGCCAAAAGACATGTGCAAGTTAACCTGTAGAGCCAAAGGCACGGGATACTATGTCGTGTTCTCCCAACGGGTAAGTTCAGCCTAATGTAAATATGAAATATGCAGTATTTCAACTACAGTGGTACCTCGACTTATGTGTGTCTTTTATAACAAATTTTCCGTGATACGAGCTTCGATCCACCAAATATCTGCCCCAACCAACCAGCAAATTTTTGATTTACAAGCTCTTCGGGGGAAATGGCTTTTCCGGTCCGATTCGCCTCATATTCTTCCATGTGTATTCCTCCGCACTCCGAGAACACCTTGTGCACTGCTTCTCAATTATTTTCTGTGACACCCCCTTCTAGGAAGGACCCCCCCCCATCCCATAGTGTTTACTGCACTTTATATCGTTTGCTTAGTGCTTTTTCCCTACACCATAGCGCAACAATGAGCGTGCCACTGCCAACTACTGTAGAGGATACGCAATTACACTTAATTCTAGTGCAGTATGGCAAAAAAGCAAGTTCCCCAGGGTCATACGCACCTCCTCGGCATCACACCGTGCCCCCTACTATTTGAGAAACATTGGCATTGCGGGAACTCACCATGAGCCTTTCCTCACTGGCATTCGTAGCATGCACACGCACAAAATTCTCCTCCTCATCCTCTGTTACGCACCACCTCCGGCCTGCGCACGTGACATTTTGGCCGCATTCGATGATCGGAAGGGTTCGTTGACTTAATGTTTATTCTTGTTTTATTATTATTTATTATTAATGATTATTAATGTCAATGTACAAGTATTATTATTATTATTATTATTATTATTATTATTATTATTATTAAATATTTATTGTTTTTACCTGTTTATCTTCAATATATTAGGTCAAATATACGTGTTTGTGGCAGGTTATATGAGTTTGGGAGGCGGTTGGAACGGATTATTTGGCTTTCAGTTATTTCTTATGAATTGTTTCATCTAACGAACTTTTCAGCTTACGAACTCGCCCTTGGAACAGATTAAATTCGTAAGTCAAGCTACCACTGTATATAGCACTGTCAACCATTTTTGAGGACCATAGTTCCTGCAGAACTGTGAATTACAATGGGACTCTACAATAAGTTCTGATTTTTGTTACTAAACAAAGAGTAGTTTTAGCTGGGAAAACGTTTTGTTAACTCAAATATTCAGACTTTATAACTACATACAGCACAAATGTAATTTAGAATCCACGACATTCTGCACCTTGAGGCTGATGACAGAACACTAACAGACTATGCTGATAGAAACAGGAATCTGAGGCTATAGTGGGCTGGGGTTTACATCCATTTATTCAATTTCTGAGCCACTTAATCGTAATTAGGGTCATTTGGAGGCTGGCGGCCATCTCAGCCAAGTCCGTTCGAGGGCAGGCAATCGAACCCAGGGCCTTCTTGCTGTGAGGCGGACGTGCTGATCACGATGCCACCGTGCCACCCAGGCTTACATAATCTGGGCAAATAAAGACTGGACAGCATTTCCAGTCACGGGAAGCTTCCCAGAAAATTGCAAGGCCAACAACCATTCACACTCAAACCTAGGGCTGATTTGAAACGGCCAATTATCCAAACAGTGGCAGTGGTCGCCTGGCGGTAAAGGTGCTGGATCACTGATCCTAAGATTGGGGGTTTGAGTCCCACTCTCCACAGGGTTGTCACTGTCTCCCCCCAGTGTAGCTAATTGGGTTATCAAAGGCGGGCCATGTCTCTCACTGTCTATCTTGGGAGAGTCATGTAAAAGAACCCTTGCTGACTTGCGACAAAAGTAGCTGCATGGCCATCAGCATGTTTCTGCTCTACGATGGCCTGGCGAGCTGTCCAGGGTATACTCTACCCTCGCCCGGAGTCGGCTGAGATATGCGCCATCCTCCCGCGACCCTGATTAGGATTAAGTGGTTACAGAAAATGAATGAGTTATCCAAATGTGCGTGTCTTCGGACTGTGGGAGGAAACTGGAGTACCCCGAGGAAACTCACGCAAGCACTGGGAAACCGTGGACAGAGAAATTCAGAACCCAGGACTTTCTTGCAGTGAGGCAGAGAGACATGCTTACTCAGAGATGAATTAAATAGTGAATATCACTTCAGAAAATTAATTGAATATTAAATCGAATGTCCATGAACCTCGAGGGAGCTGCAGAGGGTACTGAAAGAATCAAAGGTATTGTTAGCACTTCCACCTCACTATGATGAATCAGGAAATATTTAGGTGGCACACTAATCACTTCAGCGTTTTCTAGTGATAAAGCATTTTTCTCATGCTGTTGTTATGTTTTTGTTTTTGTTTTGTTTTTTAGGTGATAGATGGAACAGAGTGTAGGCCCTACAGCAGCTCAGTGTGTGTAAAAGGGAAATGTGTGCGCACTGGCTGTGATGGAATAATAGGCTCCAAGCAACATTATGACAAATGTGGCATCTGCGGAGGAAATGGTACAGGCTGCATAAGAGTGGCCGGCAACTTCACCAAGAAGAGGTACGAGAACACTATGTTCTTTATGGGCAAAACCATCTGACAAGCATTCATTCATTTTCTGAATCGCTTAATCCTAATTGGGGTCATGGGGAGGCTGGCGCTCATTTCACGCCGAGTCCAAGTGAGGGTGGGGTGCACCCTGGGCAGCTCGCCAGGTCATTGCAGCGCCAACACTCACACAAACAATCACACTTAGAGGTGATTTGGAACAGCCAATTAATCTACTGTGCATGGCTTTGGACTGTGGGAGGAAACTGGAGTACCCAGAGGAAGCCCACACAAGCACGGGGAGAACATACAAACTCCACACAAGAAACACCCAGGCTGGGAATTGAACCCAGGACCTTTGTGCTGTCAAGTGGATATATATATATATATATATATATATATATATATATATATATATATATATATATATATATATATATATATATGTGTGTGTGTGTGTGTGGGCCCATCTCAGCTGACTCGAGACGAGGGCGGGGTATACCCTGGAATGTATATGTGTATACAGTATATATATATATATATATATATATATATATATATATATCTATATATATATCATCATCTATATCTATATATATATATCATCATCTCCCTACACTTAACTCGGATCAGGTGACAGGGGCAGCAGCCTACAGCTGAAGCAATGAGATGCAGACGTCCCTCTCCCCACCACTTCCTCCAGATCTTCTGGGGGACACCGAGGCGTTCCCAGACCAGCCAAGAGTCATAATCCCTCCAGCATCTTTTGGGTTGACCCTGGGGTCTCTTCCCGGTCGAACATGCCTGAAACACCACACCAGGGAGGCTTTCGGGAGGCATTCTAACCAGACACCTGAGCCACCTCAACTGGCTCCTCTCAATGCGGAGGAGCCGTGGTTCTACTCCGGGCTCCTCCCGGGTGGCTGATCTTTTCACCCCATATCGATTTGTGGACCAAATATATACCTTAGTAAACCTTGAAAAGAAAACTTGCAGGGGGATGGATTCGACTGAAGGAATGGGGTGAATTCATATAAATATAGAGCGTCTGGTCGTAAAAGAATTTTGTACAGTCTTATATTTTGTTGGCCCGTCTCTAGACCCGTATCTCGCGGAGCGGCTAGTGCTGAGGAATATAGCAAATTTTAGATTCACCAAATTGTTGACAAAAAATCAACGATGCAGCAACAATGCAGCAGCAATTAGCATCATTCATGGAAATATTTTGAGGTGTTTGAGAACATTAGAGACTATTAGCCGCGGTAATGTTTTCTAATATGTTGCCCTTTGGTCACTGTTTGGGAAAATCTGGGACCTTTTGCCAACTTCTGGTAAAATAACCCTTGAATCTTGGAATTGAATCAATCACCCAACCGTAATAAAAAAAGTGAGCAAACCTTTCCCTGATGTAGAAGACAGACTTCCAGAATATGGGAATGGATTTATGTCAGGAAGAAGCCCAACGTGCTGCCACCCTTCAGGGGGCATTCATTTGCCTGGTTGAAGCCAACTCTGGAAGGAAAAAAGGTTGTTTCTTAAATTTGGTGCAATCCGTTCTATAAGTGGTCCAAAATAGCAACGAAAAAAAACTTTTATGGCAGGTTGTATATTTTCATTCGATATATAAATTAAATCGTTCTATATTTTCAGAGAATCTTCAGGAGATTCTTAGTGAATATTCTTGGAAAGGTTTTGCAAAGATTGATATTTAAGAATTATGTGCTGAAGGCGATTAAGGTCTCACTGAATTGAATGGTCTCCTTAAGGACCCAGACTGGGATGGAACATCAAGGAAACTATTCAACTGAGTGGCATCTACCAAGTGTAAGGTGCAAAATTATTTAATTAAATACTACATGAGATTATCAACACAAAAAACAAACAAACACTAAAATGCCATTTTTACAGTTTGTTCAATCCGTTAGTCCAGGATTTATTCCAAAAAATGCCACTTAATCCCTAATTAGGGTTGCTGGGAGGCTGGTGCCTGTCTAGGTTGACTCCGGGTGAGGGCAAATCCTGGACAGTTCGCCAGGCCATCACAGGGCCCCCACTCACACAACCATTCAAACACCCACTCACACCTAGGGGAAATTTGGAACAACCAATGAACCTACTGTGCATGGTTTTGTACTGTGGGAGGAAACTGGAGAACCCAGAGGAAACCCACACAAGCACAAGGAGAACATGCAAACTCCACATAGAAACACCTGAGCTGGGAATTGAAAACAGGACTTTCTCGCTGTGAGGCAGTCGTGCCAGCCACCATGCCACCCCCAGTTATTCTTAGTTAACCTTTCTTTGATAGAATGACTTGTGTCTTTAGGGTCATCGCCTCACTGTGTGACTCACTTTCTCTTCAGATTCAATTCACAGACAGATGTTGTGACGTTCCATCAATGATGACAAATTGTCCTGGCCCAGAGGTAGCAAAACAGGCCCAAACCATGATAGTACTACCAAAATGTTTCACATATAAAAGCAGGCTTAGCCAGTGTGAGCGAACCTTCACGGTCACTCTGGGCTCCTTTGAGACCATGTGGACTATTATATGTTTTGCACTTGGAAGGATCTTTGCTGGCTGACTACTGGAAAGGGAGACAATATTCTTGAATATCCTCCATCCGTCTGACTATGCATTGGTGATGTCAGAAGTATTTAGATATGGTTTTGGAGTTCTCACCAGACTTATGAGCAGCAATAGCTTACAAGCATCACTGTAAATACGTCTTCCAGTTAGATTGACTGGAAATACAGTGGTACCGTGACTTATGAGTGTCTTTTATAAAAAAAAAAAAAATTCCATGATACGAGCTTTGATTCCACCAAAAATCTGCCCCATCCAACAAGCAAAATTCTCTGCTGAGGAAATGGCTTTTCCGGGCCGACTAGCCTCGTATTGTTCCGCGTGTATTCCTCCGCGTTCTGAGAATACCTTGTGCAGTACTTCTCAATTATTTTCTGCGGCGCCCCCTCTAGGAAAAAAAAAAAAAATTTCACACCTCCCCAGTGCCCTGAGCGCGTCTATAAAAAGTGTTTGCTGCACTTTATATCATTTGTTCGGTGCTTTTTCCCCTATACCATAGTGCGACAATGAGAGCGTCACTGCCAACTACTGTAGTGGATGCGCAATTACAGGATGCGCAATTACACTTAATTCTAATAGAGTATGGCAAAAAAGCATGTTCCTCAGGGTCATAATCCCCCCCCCCGGCATCACACTGTGAACCCCACTATTTGAGAAGCACTGGCCTTATGGGAGCTCACTATGAGCCTTTGCTCGCTGCATTCGTAACGTGCACTGGAACAAAATTCTCCTCTGGCTCCTCCTAATCCTCCTACTCCTCCTCCGTTACCACCACCTCATGCCTGCCCACGTGACATCTTTGCCGCAGTCAATGATCGGAAGGGTTAGTTGACTTAGTTTTTATTCTTGTTTTAGTATTAATTATTATTAATGTTAATACTGTATACATTTATTATTATTATTATTATTATTATTATTATTATTATTATTATTATTACATATTTGTTGTTTTTACATGTTTATCTTTAATATATTAGGTCAAATATATGTGTTTGTGGCAGGTTATATGAGTTTGGGATGGGGTTGTAGCGGATTAATTGGTTTTCTGTTATTTCTTATGGGAATAATTGTTTTATTTAATGAACTTTTTGGCTTACGAGCTCACCCTCGGAACGGATTAAATTCGTAAGTCAAGGTACCACTGTACCAAATAATACAGAAGACTTGACAATGAATGTGTTTTAGGATAAATAATTGAATACTAAGCAGAGACTGTAATCTCTCAAGCTGCACAGTCTCAAGAGTATTCCAGACGACTTTCCAGATGGAAAAATATCTAACCTCCTACTTGGAAAAGGTAAATGGAATGGCATGAAAATTGAGAAATTTAGCTGTTCAGGCGAGGTTAGGCAAAGTTTGGGCAACAACTCTGACCTCACCTAGAGAATGAAATATGACATCACAGGAACTTGGCAATGCACAGACAGAGATACACCATTCAGGGCAAACTATTTGAATTAATTTCAATTCATCCATATTTTAAAATGCATTATTTTGTAAGATTTTTTTTCTAACACCAGACACTGGAACATTCCACGGTCAAATGCTGCAAGTACTAACTGGAACCTGCTACATCTGATTTTGTTTAGAGCGCATACTTTGGTTACAGGCTTTGTGAAGCTGTTTAAAATCCTTTTTAAAAATTCTTAGTGAGTTCGAATGTGCTTCATTTTGAACAAATAGCTAAACAATGATTTTTCTGTTGTAAGCCATTGAAATTATGAGTCAGAAAAATAAATAAATAAATAAAATTACTGACACTGCTTTACTGAAACACCTGTTTAACTTGACTGTAAAGTAAACTGTTAGGATCTTTGCTGGAAAGCATTTTTGGCAACAAAAAAAATTGCAAGCATGAAACATTGTCTTATGTAATGGAAACTGATAATCAGAAATAAGGGTTGCAGGACAAACAGATTGATGGCATGTGCAGCCCAAAGCTAATGATCAGCAGTTCCTTAAATTTAGGGATTTTCCAGAAAGGCATGACTATAATTCAGCCTATTTTTTCTGTCTTGCACACAACAAGAAAACCACTACTGGAATTCCTATTTTTCACCCTCCACATTCCTTCCTAATTTTTCTATAACCTAAAAACAAGTAGTCTGAATTATGATAAGTAAATGTTTCGGTCTGGTTCTTGTGTTCTTCCAAAACAACAACAGGGTTTTAATTACAGACAGCACAACTGAATACAGTGTTACCTCAATTTACGAGTGTCTTTTATCACGAATTTTCCATGATACGAGCTTCGATCCCATCTATGCTCCATCCAACAAGCAAAGTTTTGATTTACAAGCTCTTCTGGGGAAATGGCTTTTCCGGGAACGATTAGCCTCATATTCTTCGGCGTATATTCCTCCGTGCTTCGAGAACACCTTGTACAGTGCATCTCAATTATTTTCTGTGATGCCCCCTATAGGAAGAAAAAAAAAACAACACCCCCCCCCCCCCCAGCACCCCGCGACTATAAATAGCGTTTACTGCACTTCATATACCATAGGGAGCGAGAGCGCCACTACCACCTACTGTAGAGGATGCACAATTACACTTAATTCTAGTACAGTATGGCAAAAAGCATGTTCCGTAGGGTCATACGCAGCCCCCCCTGGCATAACACTATTTGAGAAGCACTGGCCTTGTAGGAGCTCACCACGAGCCTTTCCTCGCTGGCATACGTAGCATGCACATGCAAAAAATTCTCCTCCTCCTCTGTTACGCACCACCTCATACCTGCCCACGTGACATTTTCATGCCCATCATCTTCATGAACATCTTTACCGCAGTCGATGATCGTAAGAGTTAGTTGACTTATTGTTTATTCTTGTTTTATTATTATTTATTATTAATTATTGTTAATTTTAATGTACATGTATTATTATTATTAAATATTTATTGGTTTTACATGGGAGGGATGTATGAACGTCACTACTGATGATGATGATGATGATGGTGATGATGATGATGATGATGAAATGTCTTCATTATGGATTAAAAATTTCTGTAATCTTAACACTTTCTCTCTTCTCTCTTTCTCTGCTCCTCCTATTTACAGTAAGGGCTATACGGACGTTGTGAAGATACCCGAAGGCTCGACTCACATCAAGGTCCGTCAGTACAAGCCAAAAGGTCAGACACAATTTACGGCTTATCTGGCCCTGCGTCGGCGTAGTGGAGAGTACCTTCTCAATGGCAAGTTCATGATCTCTACCTCAGAGACTGTAATCCCTCTGAATGGCACCATGCTTAACTACAGCGGGTGGAGTCAAAATAATGAGGCTCTTCACACCACAGGGCCTGGGGCTCTCCAAGAGAGCCTTGTAGTGCAGGTACTAGCAACTGACCCAAGGAAGCCTCTGGACATACGTTACACCTTCTTTGTGCCTCGCAAAACACCACTTCCCCCTCGGACAACCTTGGTGCTTTCTGGTACACCTGCAGCACTGTACTCAGACGAGGTCTTGACCATGACTACAAAGGTTGTATCAACAACAAAACCTCCTTCAACAGTCCCACCTGGACCGCGGTGGGTGACAGGCTCATGGATGACCTGTACCAGGACTTGTGGCACGGGCTGGCAGAGTCGCACGGTCCAGTGCAAGGATCCGCAGGGAAAACTAGCTAAGGGATGTCCTCTAGGGGACAGACCTTCAGCCTTCAAACACTGTCTGGTTAAAAAGTGCTGAGAACTCCTGATGGAAATGTTCACGGAAATCTTGTGCGACTGGCTGCATGCTTCTTCTTACGGGTCAGCGTAGCAAAATGTCTCAAGAAGAGACAGGGAAACAAACCGGAGCACATAGTGTCTTATAGAGCGGAACAGTTTGAGGTTCAAATTCTCATCCATGCCTGAACATAGTCACTGTGGAACTTGATTTTTTTTTTCCTCGCATTAGGACCCTGGGCAAAGACTGCTTGCTCTGGCCTGTAATGCAGTCAATTCATCTGCTGCTTGGAATCACTGAAGAGTCAACAGTATGTAGCCAATCATCTTATTCCAACCAATATCCTTTTTGTCCAGCCATCCCTCTATGGGGTTCACTGCATTTCAGCTCATTACCTACGTAAAATTTCAATTGCAATCCTGACCAGTCAGTTGAAATTAATCTTGAGTTCATCACTTAGAATCGCAAGTGTAAATGCCGTCTGATCAATCTGTGCATGATCGGACTATACTGAACACGAACCTGGCTTCAGGCAGACTGAAAAACCTTTGAAAACATGCCGAAGGTTTCCGGATGTGCACCATATTCCAGTACACTCTCATCCACTTAATGTATGTACCATATATTTTAAAAAAAGAAAACGAAAGAAAGAAAGAAAAGAAAAAAGTAACAAAGTACAGTACTCCATCACATTTATAGCAATGAGCTCATTGACATCTTTATTGCTATTTTTTTATTAAATGTCTTCCCATAAGAAAGGGAGTGGGGACGCTAGCTTCCTGCTGAAAGGAATGAACTGGGGGGGGGGGGGGGGGCGTGTATTCTTCTTGATCATATGTTAATTTAACACTTTTTCCATTAGAATATGCAATAATGGTGGACGTGTATGATGTTAAAAACAGCTGCATTCATACTAAACAGGAAAAGCCATGACGTGATCTGTGTTAACAAAAGACATACGCAGGTATACACTCCAGATGAATAGTAAATAAAGCTTAATATAAAAATGTTAATTCAGCTTAGAAATTATGTCTGTTACATTTATTTCAAATACGTAGACGGTTCAACCAGCTTGAAAATACCTTTTTTTTTCTTCTAAATATTAACATATATTTGAATGCAAAATTTTTGCACCCTGTTAACTTCATATGTGTCAACTAAATAAATACACGCCGGCGACAAAGATAAAACCAACACGGAATTTAAACATCGGCCGTCACAAACCACCTGACCAGCTTCAACGCACCGTGGGATTGAATCGACAAATGAAGTCAGTTTTATCAGAACATTATTCCTTCAGTTCCTGTGTTACTGGTGATGGTGGAACACACTGGTTCGAAATGACTGATGGGTGTTTGGTGAAGTTGTGTCATATTGTGTGATTTACATAATTTTTATATTCAACAAATCATTCAGTGAGATCCCTCATGTCCTGTGGGTGATGATGATATTCCTTGCCAGGAAAATCGGTTACATAACAAACACCATTTTCTTTCACTTTGCCACCGTTGTGTACTTAGGCAAAAAAAACAAAAGCGAGAAAAAAATTATTCCAAATATAATAAGCATTCGTAGGGTGTATATACAGGAAATTCATACAGGAAAAATCACTTATTCTTTTTAAAGTTAGCATTATATCCTACAAATACCCACAGTTCCATACTAAATATTAGGCAGTTATTGTGACGCATATTTGACTGACAGCAAGTCATTCATTCGTTTATTTTCAAAGCCACTGAATCTTAATGAAGGTCACGGAAAGGCTGACGCCCATCTCAGCCGACTCTGGGCGAGGGTGTGATACAACCAGGACACCTCGCTAGGCCATAGCAGGGTCAACCCACACACAACTATTCCCACCCACACACTCACAACTGACGCAATCAAGAACTGCCAATCAGCTGACTGTGCATGTTTTATTTGTTTTTTGTTTTTTTTCTGGAGTATGGGATGAAACCCATCCCTGAGGAAACCCACACAAGCACGAGGAGCACATGAAACACCCGAGCCCAGAATTTCGAACCCAGACCTTCTTGCTTCTTGAGGCGGACGTGCTAACCACTGCGCCGGCGTGCCGCCCCGACAGCAAGTAATAGTCTTTAAGTTAAAATATTTCAAACTTAAAAAAATAAAATAAACATTCGACGACAGTGATGCTCACCAAGCTAACAATTTGTCTGGTCTTTTTAAGTGAAACTGAAGTGTTAGCAACAGTTTGACGTGTTTGCCTTATAATCAGGAGATGGAGCTTTTAAATCTGACGGTGCCTTTGTATATCTTTAGCTTTGAATGTGAAGTTTATTCAACTTAATGTAAATAAGTTCTTGGGGTGAAAATGAGGGAAGAAAATCATGTTGGTAATGTTTGATCTAATGGAGTTCGTTCGACAATAGCACAGTTAAGTTGGAAATACAGTGGTACCTCCACTTACGAAATTAATGCGTTCTGATGGCGAGCACGTAAGTGGAAACGTTTGTTAGATAAAACAAAAATTCCCATCAGAAACAATATAAAACCAATTAATCTGTTCCAACCCCCTCCCAAACTCATATAACCTGACACAAACACATATATTTCACTTAATATATTAAAGATAAACATGTAACAATAAACATTTCACAATAATAACGCATGTACAGTAACATTAATAATACTGTAGTTAACAATAAATAATAACAAAACAAGAATGAACAATAAGTCCATAAACAATACAGTAAGTGCGTCTCAACTTAAGAATAGCACTTAACATTAACTTACACTAATATTTTTTTTTTAATTTTTATTTATTTCGTTTTTTGGATTTTTTTTTTTTTTGTTAACTGTTTCGACGCTAATTCGCATGTATGACCCTAGGGAACATGTTTTTTTAACATACTGGACCAGCCTTAAGTGTGATTGTGCATTCTCTACACTAGGTGGCAGTGGCACGTTCATTGTGTTCCCTATGGTGTCGGGAAGAAGCACTGAGCAAATGATATGAAGTGCAGTAAACACTATTTATAGTCGCGCACGGGGTGCTGGGGGGGGTGTAATTTTTTTTTTTTTTCTTCCTAGAGGGGGCTTCACAGAAAACATTTTAGAGAAGCAGTGCACAAGGTGTTCTCGGAGCGTGGAGGAATATACGCAGAAGATTACGACGCTAATTTGCCCGGAAAAGCCATTTCCCTAGCAGAGCTTGTAAATTGAAAATTTGCTTGTTGGATGGGGCAGATTTTTGGTGGATCAAAACTCGTATCATGGAAAATTCGTTATAAAGGACACTTGTAAGTCGAGGTACCGCTGTACTTTAAAAGATCACTGCAAATTGTTAGCATGTAACATACATACAGTATGTTTCACGTTATTGTTCATTTTACGGTTTCAAATGCAATCAAATTAAAAATGTGAGTGGAATTGTTTTGAATTATTTTCTTCAGTTGACTTAAAATCTCAAAAGGCCCTGATTTTTATTTTAATACATGCAATACTGTCTGAAAATGACTTTGCTGAGTGACAAAATCACAGCACTGAACTCATAATTTATTGTGTGTGTAACTAATATGTTTTTTATTGATGAATTTATTTATTGTTTGTTTGTTTCTTTGTTTGTTTGTTTTCTTTAGTTTTGTTTTGGGGGTTTTTATATTGGACAAGGACTATGAATATATGACTAAACAGAGTATTTCTTTTTATGAATGTTTTTATTTGTTTTCAATTCATTCAATTCTTCAGAATATGTATATAAAATTTATATATTTAAGTTGTTCTTGCTTTTCTTTCTAAAATTCCTTTTATCCTGCACAATCATATTCCATTTACAACCACATGTAATGCTGCCCAACCAGTACGAACAGACTAGAAAGTATATTTTATATATATTCCAGAAGAATAAAACACTAATTTTCTTCTGTCAAGTCGATTTGATGTGGCGGAGTCGAATAACTTCAGTATTTTATTACTTTGCTGGTCAACATCAGAGTTTGATTCCATTCCATTAAAGAAAAAAAAAAAAAAAAAAAATTATGTATGTCGACGCCCCTGTTGAATTGAGCCAGCTGGAAATTATAACTATTTATGCGCCTATAATTTCATCCACATTTCACACAATTTAAGCAGCGGAGACAACTAAATAAAAACATTAAAAAAAAAACAATAAAAAGTACATTTAGTTCTATAAACATTTTTAGACTGCTGTTGTTTTATTATTCAGCACTACACTGATCGTATAGTTCCCATCATTCACAGTGTTTATAATATGCACTGCCTTCCAGAATTATTTGAACCCTTCATGTTTCAAAAAGAATAGAGAATTTATATGGAAAGATTCAAGATATCAAAACCAAAGTTTCCGATTCCTGATGCATTTAGAGTAATACATCTGGGTTAACTGGGAGTAAAACAGTGTCATCCTAACAAAGGCTGGAGAAACCTGTTGAGAACCGTGGAACCCTCCTCTCTGCTGACCAATCTCTGCTGATTATTATGATCTACATCATCGACATCAACTCACTTTTTCATTTGCAGTAGGAACACATTCAGACACAACGTTTCCTTGGCATTTTTAATTCATGTCAATGTTTAGCCCGGGTTTACACTGGGGACGATGTCTGCGATTTCTTAGCTTTGTAAAGGTCGGCGAAGGTTTGTTTAGCTCTGGAAAGATCAGTAAAGGTATCTTTAGTTCTGTAAAGGTCGGTAAAGGTATGTTTAGCTCTGTAAAGGTCGGGAAAGGTTTGTTTAACTGTAAAGGTCAATGAAGGTTTGTTTAGCTCTGTAAAGGTTAATGAAGATTTGTTTAGCTCTGTAAAGGTCGATGAAGGTTTGTTTAGCTCTGTAAAGGTCGATGAAGGTTTGTTTAGCTCTGTAAAGGTCGGTAAAGGTATGTTTAGCTCTGTAAAGGTCGATGAAGGTTTGTTTCGTTCTGTAAAGGTCGGTAAAGGTATGTTTAGCTCTGTAAAGGTCAGTAAAGGTATGTTTAGCTCTGTAAAGGTCGGTAAAGGTATGTTTAGCTCTGTAAAGGTCGGTAAAGGTATGTTTAGCTCTGTAAAGGTCGATGAAGGTTTGTTTAGCTCTGTAAAGGTCGGTGAAGGTTTGTTTAGCTCTGTAAAGGTCGGTAAAGGTATGTTTAGCTCTGTAAAGGTCGGTAAAGGTATGTTTAGCTCTGTAAAGGTCGATGAAGGTTTGTTTAGTTCTGTAAAGGTCGATGAAGGTTTGTTTAGTTCTGTAAAGGTCGGTAAAGGTATGTTTAGCTCTGTAAAGGTCGGGAAAGGTTTGTTTAACTGTAAAGGTCAATGAAGGTTTGTTTAGCTCTGTAAAGGTTAATGAAGATTTGTTTAGCTCTGTAAAGGTCGATGAAGGTTTGTTTAGCTCTGTAAAGGTCGGTAAAGGTATGTTTAGCTCTGTAAAGGTCGATGAAGGTTTGTTCAGTTCTGTAAAGGTCGGTGAAGGTATGTTTAGCTCTATAAAGGTCAATGAAGTTTTGTTTAGCTCTGTAAAGGTCAAAGAAGGTTTTTTTAGCTCTATAAAGTTCGGTAAAGGTATGTTTAGCTCTGTAAAGGTCGGTTAAGGTATGTTTAGTTCTGTAAAGGTCGATGAAGGTTTGTTTAGCTCTGTAAAGGTCGGTAAAGGTATGTTTAGTTCTGTAAAGGTCAATGAAGGTATGTTTAGTTCTGTAAAGGTCAAAGAAGGTTTTTTTAGCTCTATAAAGTTCGGTAAAGGTATGTTTAGCTCTGTAAAGGTCGGTGAAGACTTGTTTATCTCTGTAAAGGTTAATGAAGGTTTGTTTATCTCTGTAAAGGTCGGTAAAGGTATGTTTAGCTCTGTAATGGTCGGTAAAGGTATGTTTAGCTCTGTAAAGGTCGGTGATGGTTTGTTTAGCTCTGAAAAGATCAGTGAACATTTGTTTAGCTCTGTAAAGGTCGGTGAAGTTATGTTTAGCTCTGTAAAGATCGGTGAAGGTTTTTTTTTTTGCTCTGTAAAGGTTGGTAAAGGTATGTTTAGCTCTACTGTGGTCTACTGTGATTCCCACATTTCCATCACGATTGATGTCGAATCGTATTAATCTCAGTCATCATGGCTACACTAAGTCGCGTTAGTATTTACATTTGCTTAGTATTACTTAACCACAGAAAACTTATTTCCTTTTAAATTATATGACATATGTTTATCAATTTATCTGAAAAACCACCTCATGCCATGCTTAGAATTTTATTTATTTATTTTTTTTTTTTTTGAGAGCCACATTTTCATTACTCCTGTTTTTAGCTCACGGTTTCAAATGGCACTTTAAGTAAGTTGATGGAAACACATCATTTAACATTCCTGAAATTTCTGACCACCCTTCCATTAGCTGCAAGATGTTTGAGGGCTTCCTTGAATGTACCGCCCTTTTTTGAAATCCCCTCACAACATTCCAATGTGGTTCAAATTTGGGTTTGACTGATTTTGAGCCATTCATTGGTGGACTGAACAGTTTGCCAGTTTGATTGGGATCATTATTCAGTAGGAAGTTTCACCTTCAGTAAATCTTTCTTGACAGGCGGCCTCAGATTACCTTAAAGCGTTGTTTGATATTATGTACAATTCGTAGATCTATATAGAAATCTAGGACTGCACACTGCCCGCTATCTGCAGCAATGAAGTAATCTTAACCCATAACATTTCTATCACAATGCTTTAATGTTCTTTTTCTTTTTACATGTGTACAGTGATCATGGCCAGGCACATATACTTTTGATTCATCTATCCAGAGCACTTTATTACAAAATTATTTACCTGTATCTTTATTGGCAAACTGTAGTCCACAGCCATCATTTTTAACAGGAAGACTGGCCATATCTACTTGATAAAATTGTGCTCAAATTTTAAACTGCAAAGTTAATATTGAGACCTGTTTTTTAATATATGGATATACGTATTGTAATGAATACAATCCTTCAGACAGCTGCATTAGTGGCTATGCTGTGTGAAGATTCAGTGGGAAGAAGAGGAGACTATATAAGTATGTGAGTTAAACTAAGAACCTATTAATAGATAGTTTGACTGGGTTATTCAAAATGTATTACACCATAATTGCAGCTCCACAAGAAGTCCTACATTCAGTCATCATTTGAAGACACGCAGTAACTCAGCTATCCAGATAACTAGGTGCCAGATAAGTGATAGTAGACAGAGAAGAGTTTAAATACATGGTTTCCTTCTACCTTAATAAATGAGGGACTAGTTGAACAGTACTAGAAGATTAGACAGTGAGTAATTACAGTGCAGACTGTGATAAGTGTTTTGAAGTAGGAGAGTGCTGGTCCATTTTTGGCAATTTTGTAGGCAAGCCTTGGTGTTTTCAATATGATGCGAGCAGCTACAAGAAGCCAGTAGAGAGAGCATACCAGTGGAGTGGTATGGGAGAAATTTAGAAGGTTGAAATCAAGCCATTCATCTGTATTCTGGATCAGATGTAGAGGGCAAATGCTGCTCAGAGACCTCACAGGAGTGAAATTAGTTGAGCCTTAAGATTACAAGAGACAATAACCAGTGTGGCCTTAGTGAAAAGAAATTGAGAAATTCTGATGTTAAAGGGAAGAAATATACATGATCAAAAGGATTATGAGAAAAGGAGGTTATCCATGGTTACCCAAATTTTTCCTGGTGTAACTGAGGGAGAAATCAGAGAGTTGTCCAGTGAGATCCTGATGTGGGGATGAACAGTAGAACACAAATTTAAACACAAATTATGAGTGTTTATTACTGTCAAAGTCTACAAATTAAGAAATCACCACGTTTCGCCTGGGCATTTTTTAATTTGTTACTCCCTATGGGCCCCCATCAACCCTGAAAGTTAACATAGGGGTGATATGAAATGGACAGTTTGCCTAAGGTGCATGTTTTTGGACTGTAAGTACCTGGAGGAAACCCATACAAGCACCTAGTGAACATGCACACACCACATAAAAACATCATTTCTGCAGTGGCCTGGCAAGCTGTCCAGGGTGTCCTCTGCCCTCGCCCAGAGTTTTCTGAGATGGGCGCTAGCCTCCCTGCGACCCTGATTAGGATTAAGAGGTTCAGAAAATGAATGAATGAATACATGTACATTATAATTTATGATGTTTTATGCAAACTGACAGGGTTGAAACAGCACACAGAGCCTTACTGGTGGACCCAGCAGAGTCAGCTTGGCAATGCTAAGATTTAAACTCAATATCTTCTGAAAAGTAAATAAATAAATAAACAAATGGTTCTACATGGAGCTTTTTGGAATACTAAGAACACATCAATGTGTGAGGACCCTGGAAGAAACCTTAAGGTAAGGCAATGTGGATTATTTTACACCCAAGCCTAGTGGCTCATCAGGCCAGTACTTATCCTTGGTCTCCATAGCATGAAGCTACCAGGAGTTCAAATCCTCTTGGATATATATACACACACCTAAAGGCAAGGGGAATAGCCAATTAACCTCATGTGCATGACCGTCGGAGGAAACCAGAGTACCGGAAGGAACCCAACACAAGCTCAAGGGCTGGAAAACATGCAACTTGTCGGGGAACCATGTAGGGGACTCAAACATAGAACTTTCTTGGTGTGAGGTGGTCGTGATAACTGTGATGCTACCATGCCAGTGAAGGAAAGGTAAAAATGAACAGTGGTATAATATTCATTCATTCATACTCTAAACTGCTTCATCCTAATTAGGGTGGTCGGGAGCCTGGTACCTATCTCAGCCGACTCTGAGCAAAGGCATGGTACACCCTGAACAGCTGGAAAGAACGTTTCGGGACCAATACACATAATTCACACTCACACCTAGGAGTGACTGCCTGTTGGCCAACTGTGCGAATCTCTGCACTGTTGGAGGAAACCGGAGTCCAGGATTGCTTGCTACAAGGTGGACGTTCTAACCACTGAGCCACTATGGTATCACACATAGGAACAATTTTATATTGTGAATGTAGCTCGTTTGCTTGATCTGAGCATTTTTATCACTGCTGCAAAGTTAATATCTCAACTCATTAAAACGGGAAGACCAATAAAAATCGATGGGACATATTAGTGCATGATCACTGTGCGCCACCTCGTGGTCAGTGGTATATAAGCTAAAAATTAATTGCCCTGACTTGTTGCATTTAAGGTGGACCAGACATTCACTGTGCTGTTGAGCAATACAGGGCCAGCTGTCGGAAGCTCTCTCTCTCACACACACACACACACACACGTGTATAGATTCTGATGTCATGACTCCTGGAGGCGCATTTTGAGTGTGATTGTGTTTATAATGTTTGGTATGTTACAGGTTAATAAAGTTCTCTGTAGCTTTGATCAGATGGAAGAGTGGAGAGAAAAGAGTGTGTTCCTAACCCGAGTGGCTCTGAGCACATTTTGATCATTATCTAAATTAATGTTCCTCTTGAAGACATGTTGTTCTTGTCTGTTTCACTGGTTGCACCGTCCAGTGACGTCACTTGGCGTCAAGTCAAGCAAAAACCTTTATTTATTGACTTCGTTTTAATTTGGCGTCTGAAACCAACTTGCTTCATTTTTATTGGGTTTAAAAGGCATCAGAGTGGCTTTGGGTTGGGGGTTCGGCTGCTTCAGCGGGGAGAATGGAGAGGAGGAGGAGGAGGAGGAGCAGGAGGAGGAGAAGAAACCCAAGAAAAGGCGCTCATAGTGCAGCTCAACAAAACAATTCCACCTTAACAGTCCACGAGCGTCCAAAGCGCAGAAACCTCAGTTCCTCCAGGCCAGAAGATCTGCACACAGACTGACTCATCTGCCAGTGGTCACTGTCCTGCCAAGCCCCGATTGAACTTAATCCCCTGCTTTCCGATCTACTGTGTGTCCTATTTAAAAATGTGGAGGGTTATGAAATAGATTTTTTTCTCTCCCCAGATAACACACATCTGATAGCCTGATGGATAAAGTTCTCCAACATACCACACTATATTATAACTATAAATAAAAGTATAAATATGGAACAAATGGCCGGGTTCCAGAGGCTGAAAGCGCACAGAAAGGGTGGTGGGGAGGGTGTAGGAAGTGGGAGAGTGTTCTATTCCAGCATCGTCCTACTCTACTGTGATTAATTATTGTGGCCCAGTGCCAGGCCTCTGCTGCGTTTGGTTGCGCACGAGATTTCGTAGCCGCCAGATCAAAAGGGCTCCAGGAAAGGGGTGGGTCCTGTCGGGGCCTTATATAACCATCCGGGCTCCGCTCAAGCCTGGGAGAAAAGGGAGAGACAGGGGAAGGACAGCTGATTACATCCGGGAGAACAGACCCTTTTGCTCTGAAAAGCTGAATAGGAACTGATCTGTAACTTAGTTTCAACAGAAAAAGAAATTAAAAAAAAAAAAAAAGTATTTTTCCATTGGTAGTCATTTAACATTTGCACTGGATTTTAATAATTATTATTAATATTATTATTATTAGCATTATTTCTATTTAGATCTCAGCTTTATATATTTTCAGTGAACTTCAGTTGATGTGATCCACTCCTCTGGATTTTTTTTTTCTCCATTTTTTGTAGAAGAACAACAGCATTAAGAGTAAATAATCCCTGATCCTAGACTATTTCTTGACGGATTATGATGTTTTTGGTGCGTGTTGCGTTGGGTTTAGTTGCGTCTCTGTGCGTAAACGCGGCGCAGAGCGCATGGGAGGAAGCGACCCTGATACCAATACAACGCAGAAAGCCTCAAGAGAAACAATCCGAAGTGCTTTTCTATCAGTTGGACATCTTTGGGGAGCAGATGGTGTTGGAGTTGGAGCCGGATCAGACTTTCCTGGCGCCTGGTTTTGTGTTCCATGTGCTGGGGAAACCGGAGGCTCAGCCGGGGTTTGACAGTTCAGGGGAGGCGCGCTGCTTTTACACGGGAACTGTGAACGGAGACAAGAACTCTGCGGTGGCTCTAAATGTCTGCCATGGACTGACGGGTGGGTTCAACTATCGTGGTGAAGAGTATTTCATCCAGCCTGTGAATGGCACCGGTGAAGTTTCACGCCGGGATCTGCACGTCATTCGGTGGAGAAACCGGCGCTTCCATGGCGAGCTCGGTGGCTCCAAGTGTGGGGTCAGAGAGGACGAGGAGAAAATCCCTGAGCACCATGAGACCACATCTCATCAAGAGCTCCCCTCAACTCCGAATGAGTCTCGATGTAGGTTTAACCTCATTCAATCCTCAAATATTGGTCATATTCCTGCAGTTATATTTTCAGAATAAAACCTTCATTGTAATTAATGAGCGTTAGACTGGATCTTTTTTTGGCGCGTAAGTTCCTGATGTTCTTCGGAGTCACCATATAGCTCGTGTGCAGTGGTTCGGTGGTTGAGGGAACGGAGCCAAAATACTCCAAGTGAGGTTAGGGTTAATGGGAGAAGGAGAGAAGGGGTGGGGAGGTCCGAGCTGAGTGAGTGCGTAGGAGGGAGTGGAAGAAGGCGGGAGGTTCGCCGGATGGTGAAACGTGGAAATTCTCCTGCTGATAGATAGATAGAGCATGTTGCGCAGGTCTATCTCCACGCACGCACGTCTCCCCCGGGACCAGTGCGGATGGAGTGCATTTCTGTTAAAGACGTCAGTGTAATTGCTGACGTAGGTTTAGTTGAAGGTGAGCCATAACAGCTGGCTCTGCTTCTGCTTCTCTTGCTCCATAGAAAACTTCTCCAGTTATATCTCAAAGGATAAAACAATGTTTATATATACAGTATATATACACATACATGCAGTATTTGGAAGGTGCAGTGGGTGGCACGTCTACGCACAGCAGGAAGGTCCTGAGATCCTGTCCCAGAGGGTTTTTTGGAGGAGTTTGGAGGGGTCTCCTCCAGGTTCTCTGGTTTCCTCCCACAGTCCAAAATCTTGCACATGAGGCTAATTGGCTGTTCGTGATGACCCCTAGAAGTGAATGTGGGTGTGTGTTGGACCTTGACTGCAATAGCAACTTGCTCAGGGTGTGCCCCGCCTTGGTCACAGAATTGGCTAAGATAGGATCCGGCCTCCTAGTAATCCTAGTACAGTAGTATTAAGCGGTTCAGCTAATGAATAAATGAATGATGATGATGATGATGATGATCATCATCATGATGATCATGATGATGATGATGATGATGATGACTGAAATGCCAGTTATCACTCAAAAAGCTTCTTTTTTCTTTTTCTTTTTTTCAGCACATCATCTGACGCGTCGTTTTGTGTCCACCCCACGATATATGGAAATCATGATTGTGGCAGATAAGTCAATGAAAGACTTCCACGAAGATGGGTTGAACCGTTACCTTCTAACCATAATGGCAGTAGCTTCTCGTCTTTACCGCCATCCAACTATTCATAACTCCATCACACTATCTGTTGTAAAACTTATGGTGATAAATAACAAAGAACAGGGCCCAGACGTCTCATCTAATGCTGCCCTCACCTTGAGGAACTTCTGCCAGTGGCAAAAACAACACAACCCTCCCAGTGATCGTCATCCAGAACATTATGACACTGCCATCCTTTTCACCAGACAAGTAAGAATCCGGTCGGCGGTATCCCAATAAGTACAGACCAATAAATAAGTAATCATTTAATTTCTGAAATTGGATGTTGACCTTGCTTGGTTGTCACTTTTGGACAGGATCTATGTGGTGCTCACTCTTGTGACACATTAGGAATGGCCGACGTTGGCACAGTGTGTGATCCAGACCGAAGCTGTTCCATCATTGAGGATGATGGACTGCAGGCAGCTTTCACTGTTGCACATGAGCTCGGTAGGGTGTCACCATCTTCTGTCTATCAAGCAATAGCAACAGAAACCTACAAAATTATAGAAGAAAATCTTATAGAGTTTATTTCTCCTGTAGGTCACGTGTTCAGCATGCCCCATGATGATGCCAAGCAGTGTGCTAGCGTCAACGGAGACAAGTGGGGCTCCCATATGATGGCGTCTACTCTTTGCAACCTGAACCAGTTGCAACCCTGGTCTCCATGCAGTGCACTGATGATTACATCCTTCCTGGATAATGGCCACGGTCAGTGCTTGCTTGACAAACCACAGAAGCCGCAACAATTACCTCAACGCTTGCCAGGTTCAGACTACAGTGCAGACCATCAGTGCCGGCTCACATTTGGAGAGGAGTCCCAGCATTGCCCCGACCTGAGCACCACCTGTGCAGCTCTCTGGTGCACTTTCACCACTCCAAATGGTCTACTTGTGTGCCAAACCAAGAATTTTCCTTGGGCTGATGGAACTCCATGCGGGCCTGACAAATATTGTATGGCAGGCAAGTGTTTGAACAGCAGTGAAGCAGCCAGGCATCAGGTCAGCAACATTTGGTGCACTGTTGACATTAGACACAAGATGTTATATATGTAACATGCCTCACAGTTTCTCCTTCTGGTGTTCACAGACCCCGGTCAATGGAGGGTGGGGATCTTGGGGAACCTGGGATGAGTGTTCACGTACCTGTGGTGGTGGTGTGCAGTACTCTTCAAGGAAATGTGACAATCCTCTACCCAAGAATGGAGGCAAATACTGTGAGGGTAAAAGACTGCAATACCGATCATGCAATACACAAGACTGCCCTGACAGCAATGGTAAGAGTCTTAATGTAAGATTAGGGCCTGACTGATCAGGAGTTTTGTATATTCTCTGTAACTTACATTATTATTATTTTTGATCTTCTGTCCAGGTTTGACTTTCCGTGAAGAACAGTGTCTGGCCCACAACGATATCTCCTCGCATCTGACATTTGGCTCAAGTGAGGGTGTTGAATGGGTGCCAAAATATGCTGGTGTATCACCCAAGGACCGCTGTAAGCTGGTGTGCCGAGCAAAGGGAACAGGCTACTTCTTTATCCTAAAGTCAAAGGCATGTATCATCGTTTATTAGATAATTAATTTCCTATGCTATAGTTGTGGCATCTCGGACAACTCGGATCAAAGGCGAGGTACACCCGGAACTGCTGTCCAGAGTGGCACCGCAAGGCCAACAGACATATCAAGCATAAACACTCACACTTTAGAGGCAATTAAATTCATTCATTCATTTTCTGAACTCCTTAAGCCTAATTATGGTCGCGGGGAGGCTGCTGCCCATCTCGGCAGACTCTGTACAAGGGCAGAGAACTCTCTGGACAGTTCACCAGGCCATCACATACCTAGAGTTAACTTGATACAGTCATTTAGCCTAATGTGTATGTCTTTGGACTGTGTGAGGAAACCGGTGTACCTGGAGGAAACCCAATCGAGTATAGGCAAAGCCAGGACATGCTTTCCTGTGTCACCCTCGATAATGCATTATGCAATTATTCACTGTTTCATAACCAGGAACAAGATATAATTATTGACTCTATGCTTCCCACAGGTGGAAGATGGAACTCCCTGCACTCCAGACTCGACCTCTGTTTGTGTTCAAGGTCAATGCGTTAAGGCTGGATGTGACCGTGTGATTGGCTCGAGTAAACAGTTTGATAAATGTGGCGTTTGCGGTGGGAATGGATCCACTTGCAAAAAGGTGTCTGGTTCCCTGGAGTATGCGAGGTAAGTAAGCACCTCTAAATCAGCTTTCCCCTCGTTACCCTACCAAGGTGATGTTTCTGACGAGGACCTGTATGTTTTCTGATTTCAGACCTGGCTACCAGGATGTTGTGACAATACCGGCCGGAGCTACCCACCTCGATGTCAAGCAGCGATCAACTGGAGGCCGTCATCAAGACAGCAGTTATCTAGCTGTTCACCGGCAAGACGGAACCTACCTCCTAAATGGTGACTACAAGCTTACAACTTTGGAGACTGACATCTTCCTCAAAGGGGCCCTACTGCGCTACAGTGGTTCTTCGGCCTCTCTGGAACGCCTCCGCAGCTTTGCTCCTCTACGAGAGCCACTGATAGTCCAGGTACTATCTGTAAGCGACTCTCCTCGGCCCCGTGTCAAGTACAGCTACTATGCTCCGCGTCCTGTCTCCGTAAACAAACGTCCCATCAATGCCATCAGGAAAACAGTTGTCGCGGAGTGGACACTACGTGAATGGGGGCCCTGCTCACACACCTGTGGTGAAGGAACACAGAAGAGGGACGTCCTCTGTCTAGATGCCCAGGGTCGACCATCGCAAGACTGTCCTGAAGAGCTGCGACCTTCTTCCTCTCGTGTCTGTGCAACCCAAGCCTGTCCATCTTGGGTGGTGGGGCAGTGGTCAGCTTGCTCTAAGACCTGTGGCCGAGGATTCCGAAAACGTTCACTGCGCTGTGTGAATCACGACGGCCATGTCTTGCCCCATGACAGCTGTCACACAAAAGATCGGCCAAGACCCTTGCTGGACATGTGCATCCAGAATGCCTGTTAAGACTGGCTTGGACTACACACCATCTCTAAGTTAATTCTGTTGCCTGAAGCAGAGACCCGCAGATCTGGCGTCTATTGGGCTATACAGTGACTGCAATCAACCTTAAATTTATGCTACAGCTCCCACTCCTCCAACACTAGGTACAGGACACAAAGCTGGTCGATCTTTGTACCTGACCGTGACGCTGTATTAGAGGAAAAATAAAAAAAACAACAAAAAAACTATAAGGACACCTTGGCTGCTTTAGTTGCTAATACCTGCAATAATAATGCATATAGGTCATTGAGTGTGCGTGTGTTTTTAGAGTGGATGGCTCTAGTGTATGTATTCATATTTTCTGTCTGAGCTGGACCGGACAGATAGTTGCTATATGAGAGGAAAATATATGAGATCATCCAGAGAATAAACACTAATTAGATGTGCATATTTTGGAATCTGTTAGTATTTGGCTGGGACAGAAAGAAACAGTGATTCAGTGAGACCTCATTAAACTCGTGTTGAAGTCTGTTCAACATCTCGGATTACCAAGACACACACAAGCTGCTATAATACACAGCAGGTTTTATATATGTATTCATCACTATAGCTACACAACTAGTATACAGGTTTTCAAAGCAAACATCATCATTAACTAATGTATAGATAAGAGTGGAGGAATGCCAAAGAACATGGTTTCTATATCTGAGCGTGTGTGTGTGTGTGTGTGTGTGTGTTAGAAGGCATAGGGTGAGGGACTTCCCTCCTGCTACTACTTCATAAGTAAGCCTCTCGTGCCTTCCGAGAAGGTGTCATCTTTTTGTACAGAATATCCAAACATTATTTATTTTTGTACAGCCTGTTAAATATAACCTTGTGGCTTTTTTATTATTGTGTTTTTATTTGTTATTATTATTATTATTATTATTATTATTATTATTATTATTAATATAACAGAAGGATTTAGATTATATTGGAGTATTTATACAGTATTATCTATGATTTTAGGTTTATGAATAAAGTGTCACATTGATTTGTGAACTGAAATCATATGTGTGGTGGTGTGTTGTTCTGGGTTTAAATGGGATTTGAAGGGGAATTAAAGAGAGAGAGACTGTTCTGTAACTACAAAGACTTGAGAATATAAGTCATTATGACATACATGGAACAATAAATTTGAGCAAAGATTCCTTCCATTTATTCCTTCATTTACCAATCGGCGTTATCCTACCATGGTCGACTGGAGGGAGGCAGTGGTGGCCCGGTGGTAAGGTACTGGATTACTGATCCCAGGGTTGGGGGTTCAAGCCCCACTGTCATTGGTTATCACTGCTGTCCCCCTAGTGCAGCTAACTGGGTTTATCAAAGGCCTGTCTATGATGGAAGGTTCATGTAAAGAACCATTGCTGACTCTTGTAAAGAGTAGCTACGTAGCCATCAGCATGTTTCTACCCTGCAATGGCCTGGCGATCTGTCCAGGGTGTACTCTGCCCATGCCCAGAGTTGGCCGAGATGGGCACTAGCCTCCCTATGACCCTAATCAGGATTAAGTGGTTCAGAACTTAAATGAATGAATGAATGAATGGTTGCCTGGAGCATATCTCAGCCAACTATATACGAACGCAAGGTCCTCCCTGACCATCTCATCAATTATTCACACTTAGGTGCAATTCGGAACAGCCAGTCCATCGTGTCTTGGAACTGTGGGAGGAAACCGGAGTACCCAAAGGAAACCCACACGAGCACCAGGAGAACACGCAAACTCCACACAGATATACCATTGCCAAGCTCTGGACTTGAACCTCTGACTTTTTTTTTTTTGCAGTGAGACGGACATGCTAACCACTACGCAACAGTGATGTTAGCATGTCCGCCTGAAAACAAGCAGGTCCAGGGTTTGAGTCCTGGGCTTGGTGAAGATGTTTCTGTGTGGAGTTTGAATGTTTCCCTTGTGCTTGCATGGGTTTCTTCAAGCTTCTCCGGTTTCCTTCCACAGTCCAAAGACATGCACAATTGGCTCAATGGCGGTTCCAAATTGCTCCTAGGTGTGAATGTGAATGGCTATGTATGTTGGCCTTGTAACCACAAGTGTGCCTCTGTTCACCCAGCAGGATAAATGGGTACCAGTAAAAATATACTGGGAAGGGAACCTGCAATGGATAGCGTCCAATCCTGGAGGAGTCCTTCATGCTGTGGAAATCGGGGATAAGCACCAGCCTGATGAGCCAACAAGGCTCGGGTGTAAAAAGCCCAAAGGACTTTACCTTTTACATTTGGTCCAAATCCATGCAGACATTTATCGTGCAGGGTGTGCACAACATTTTTCTAAGATGACATCATGTAACCTTGATCTTTGACCTATGACCTCAGAACATGTACCATTTCATGGGTTTTTAGAAGTAAGCAACTGGTGAAGGTTTGGTCAAAATCTGCTGAGACATTTAATCGGACGCACGGGCATAAGGACAGGGCGAATATATAATGCTTCCGACACCACCTAGGTGGGCAGAGTCATAATAATGTTCCTCAATGTACAACTGCGATGAGGTTTAATATCTCATCATCTACAGCAGATAATATCATCAAAGGATTCTGAGAATCTGGAGAAATCTGTGTGCAAGGAACAAGGCTGAAAATTAATACTCGTGATCTTTTGGCCGTCATGTGGAAGTACATTAAAAACAGGCATGATTCTTTCAAGGGAATCACAGCATGGACTCAGGAAGACTTCCAGAAGTCACATCTCAGAGATGCAGGCATTTGAACTGAGCGTTGCTAGCAAGTTGCATTTCAAATCGAATTTCTCATTCACGCAGTCACTCATTCGGCCAAACTGTTTTATCGTACTAAAGTTGTAGGGAGGGTGGAGCCTAACTCAGTCGACTCTGGGCAAAGGCAGGGTAGTACATCCTGAGTAGCTCGCCAAGCCCTCGCAGCGCCAACACACACAAAACCATTGCTATTCACAATCAAACCTAGTAGAAATTTGGAACAGCCAATTGGTCAACTGTGCATGTGTTTTGGCTTGTGGGAGGAAACCAAATCACCCAGAGGAAACCTACACAAGCAAACAACATGCAAACTCCACACAGAGACACCCCAAGCACTAGAATCGGACCCAGGTCTTCTTGCAGTGAGGCGGACGTGCTAACCACTGTGCCGACGTGCAGTTTTTCTTTTTAATTACCCAGTTCCTGTGAGTCTGGCCCCACGATAGCTGCAGATTCCTGCTGTTGGCTGGCAGCCATGGACCTGCTGTGTTCATCTGAGGCTGTATATTGTAAAGTTGTACAGAGGGATTATTTGAGTTAGAATATCCTTTCTAGCAGCTTGAACCAATCTGAGCATTTTCTTCTGACGGTTCTTATCAACAAGGCATTTCCAGTCACAGGACTGTTGCTCATGTCTCATTTTTTTTTTTCTGTGTTTTGTATCATTCCATGTAAACTCCACAGAGTTTTGCGTTGAAAAATTCTTGGAAATCAGCAGTTTCTGAAATTTTCAAACAAGCCCATCTGGTACTGATATTTGTGCCGTGAATAAAGTCCCAGAGATCTCAGGTTTTCTTCATTCTTCGGGCATATTTATTGTGAGTATTGCCTAAGCTCCTCCCCTTTTATCTGAATGATTGTAGCACCGTATTGCTGCCATGTTGGATTGATTGGTTTTTACTGATCGGCTGATTACATGAGAGTGCATGGACGGTAGTGGTTAGCACAACTGCATCACAGCAAGAAGGTCCTAGGCTGGAGTTCTGTATGCAGTTGTTTCTGTTTGGAGCTTTTATGTTCTCCTTGTGGATGACAGTGGTGGCCTGGTGGTAAAGGTGCTGGGTCACTGATCCCAAGCTTGGGGGATCAAGCCTCACTATCATCGGGTTGTCACTGCCCCCACCAAGTGCAGATAACTGGGTTACCAAAGTCTGACCATGTCTCTCACTGTCTATGGTCTGAGGTTCATGTAAAAGAACCGTTTCTGACTTTTGACAAGAGTAGGCTGCAAAGCCGTCAGAGTGTTTCCGCCCTGCGATGGCGTACTGAACTGTCCAGGGTGTACTCCACCCTCACCAAGACTCGGCTGAGATGCGCACCAACCTCCCCGTGACCCTAATCAGGATTAATTGGTTCAGAAAATTCATGAACATTAATCCTGAACATTAATACCTGCATTCTTTTTCAAGTTTAACAGATTATCTTCTATTATTATGTCCACAAGGGGGCAACACTACACATGAGTGTTCTGAGTTTGTGGTTACAGTCTGAGCTTTTTTTTTTTTTTTTTTTTTTCCAGTGCTGACTCCCAGACACTGAAACAAGCAAAATTTCACTCTCAGTGTGGCCGAAATAAAAACTGAGACACAGTGGCGGTGTTGCCATGAATTAACATGCTATACGGTAGATAGATAACTTTTAAACATGTCATTGAGGATAAAAGTGGATCGTCCTTCCAGCACAATGTGCGTGTGATGTAATAAGTTCATCATCATCATTTTTTGTCACCGCTTAAACCTAATCAGGGTCGCGGGGAGGCCGGTGCCCATCCCAGCCAACTCCGGGCATGGGCAGAGTACACCCTGGACAGCTCCCCAGGCCATCGCCGGGCAGAAACACGCTGACGGCTTTTGCAGCTACTCTTGACGAAAGTCAGCAACGGTTCTTTTACATGAACCTCACACCACAGACAGTGAGAGACATGGGCCGGCCTTTGATAACCTGATCAGCTGCACTGGGGGAGGACAGTAACGACCCATTGAGAGTGGAGCTTGAACCCCCCAACCTTGGGATGAGTGATCCAGCACCTTTACCACCAGGCCACCACTGCCGTATGTAAGAAGTTACACACAAGTTCCAGCACAAGTATAGGTAATGGTGGCCTTGTGATTAAGGTACTGATTTGAAATTCGGTGGTTCAGTTCTCGGACCCAGAACCGGTTCCTTTTGATGAAGCGCTGTTCCCGTCCGTTCTCATCCTTTGACTTTATGTGAAAGATTTCCGTAAGAACAGTGTCTGATTTTAGACGGAAAAAAACCTTGGGCTCCACGAAGTGATCCTTGTCGACTACTGAATCGGATCCGAAAGGAACCGTGTTCGGAGTACGGCCCGGTTCCGATGTTGTGTAATGTTTTCCACGTTTCCTGCACTTGTTGTTTGTTCAGCTGTATGCTTTGCACTCCATGATTTTCCTGGTAACACAGCTCAGCACTGACTGATAATGTGTTATCTTCGACTGGAGTCTGCCGCACGCGCCCGGTCAATCGGATGAAACGACGACTTAGCGTCACTTCCAGGGATGGAACAGCCGATGAAGATGGCAACATGTCAGTGCACGTTCTCAGTAGTAATAGTAATACTGTACTTGGCATGGGGAAAGATCTGACGCTGCCTGGCTGAACTGCTGATGCGATACATAATCGTTTTAAAGAGCGAGTAATACCAATTCATCACATGTGCACTTTAAAGCTGCCATTAGACCAGTGAATAGCCAGCGTGATGTAACAGCCTTTGTTTAGAAATTTTTCAAAAATACAAAGATTTCGCAGCACAAACACGTCGGGGCACGGCTTCGTCTCTTTTATTAGACTGTTTTATATCTTGTTTTGGTTCTGTGTCTGTTTACGAATAAAAATAACAAGATCACATGACCGAAGGAACGACTTTGCGCATGCGCTGTAACTTAGCCATGCGACGGTAATTCGTAGAAAGAGATCATGTGTTGTGTGTGCGCTGGCTCAAGATGGGCATGTTTACTAATATCGTTGATCACGTTTGTCATGTTTACATGCGAGCAGAGAAAGTTGACCTATTGTGTTACTCAGAGTAAAACTGGATATAAACACATGTAAACATGAACTCATACTAAACTGTCTTTGTCAAAGGAGGACCAAGAATGGACAGTATGTTCCGAGTCGAGGTTTTTAATTGCATATAAATTGGACTGAATTTGGTCTCGGCAGTCTGCCCATGTTCTGGCTGTGGGATTTCAACTTGAAATAACAAAAGAAGTAAAAAAAAAAAAAAAAAAAAAAAGAAAGAAAAGAAAAGAACCATTGCTGACTTTTGATAAGAGGAGCTGCTAAGCCGTCAGCGTGTTTCTGCCCGCGAATGGCCTGGCGAGCCATCCAGGGTGTACTCTGACCTCGCCCAGGAGTCGGCCGACATGAGCGCCAGCCTCCCCGTGACCTTAATTAGGATTAAGCGGTTCAGAAATGAATGAATGAAAATGAATGAAGAGAGTGAGAGTTTATTTTGTCCCAGATGAAAGAGTTAAATATTTTGAAATAGAACGGACGGGAGGAAAAGTCAGAACGATGATCTGTTTAAAAATCGGTTGAACAAAGGCAGCAAATCCAGGTTCAGTGACAGCACCTGAAACATTCAAACTTCAACACCAGGAGAAACAAATCAAGTAAACATGATCCAGTTTCAAACTCAAACATACCAGAGTTTTATTTCTGTGATGCGTATGTCACTCATACTGAAAGCTCCGCCCATTAAAATAATCCCACTCTCTCTCTCTATCCCTGTGTTTTTAAAGTGACCTCATTCTTTTTGTTGTTGTTTAGTTGATTAATCCTAATTAGGGACTCTGGGAAGCTGGTGTCTATCTCAGCCGACTCTGTGCAAAGGTGCAGAACAGCTCACAAGGCCATTGCAGGCACACACACACACACACACTCACACACATACTCACAGGGGCGATTTGGAACACAGATTTATCCTACTGTGCATGTTTTCAGACTGTGGGAGGAAACTGGAGAACCTGGATGTCATGTGACCACTTCATGCAAATTCCACACAGAAACACCTGAGCTGGGAATTGAACCCAGGACCTCTTGCTATAAGGCAGATGTGTTAACCACTACACCACCTTGCCACCTGTTATTAGCATTCATTCATTTTCTGTAACCGCTTAATCCTAATTAGGGCCACGGGGAGGCTGGTGCCCATCCCAGCTTACTCTGAGCGAGGGCAGAGTACACCCTGGACAGCTCGCCAGGCCATCGCAAGGCAGAAACATGCCGACGGCTATGCAGCTACTCTTGATGAAAGTCAGCAATGGTTCTTTTACATGAACCTCACACCATAGACAGTGAGAGACATGGCCGACCTTTGATAACCCAGTTAGTGCACTGGGGGGACAGTGACAACCTGTGGAGAGTGGAATCTTAGGATCAGTGATCCAGTACCTTTTACCACCAGCTCACCACTTCACCTATTATTATTATTATTATTATTATTATTATTATTTCATTCATTCATTCATCTGTTTTCTGAACCACTTTAATCCTAATTAGGGTTGTGGGGAAGCTGACACCCATTTCAACCGACTGTGGTTGAGAGAGGGGTAAACCCTGGACAGCTTGCCAGGCCATCACAGGGCTATTATTATTATTATTATTATTATTATTATTATTATTATTATTATTATTATTATTATTATTATTATTATTATTATTATTATTATTATTATTATTATGGGCAGTGCTGGTCTGGTGGTATAGGGCGCTGGATCGCTAATCCTAAGGTTGGGGGTTCGAGTCCCAATTTCCACAAGGTTGTCACTGCCCCCCCCCCCCCCCCCCAATACAGCTAACTGGGTTATCAAAGGCGGGCCATGTCTCTCACTGTCTCTGGTGAGAGGTTCATGTAAAAGAACCATTGTTGACTTTTGTAAAGAGCAGCTGCATAGCCGTCAGCGTGTTTCTGCCCCTCGCTAGGAAGGGCATCCGACCTAAAAACCTATGAACCAAATCAAATGATCCGATGTGGCGACCCCTGAAAAAGGGAAAAGCTGAAAGGAAAAGAAGAATATTATTCATTCATTCATTCATTCATTCATTTATTTACTTAACCACTTAATCCAAATTAGGGTCGCAGGGAAGCTGGCGCCCATCCCAGCCAACTGTGGATGAGGGTGGGGTACACCCTGAACAGCTCGCCAGGCAATAGCTGTCTATTATTATTATTATTATTATTATTATTATTATTATTATTATTATTATTACTATTAAAAGCAACATGGCTGAGACAAATTGTAAATCCAGTGTATCATGTAGTGCAGTACACACACATACTGCAGTTGTCAAAGAGATGCTACAGTATGTACAGTACAGTATATGTTCGTATCCCTGAACTTATTTTAAATAATGTGCTGTGAACATGATTTGAGTGGATCATGAATCATTGTGAGGTTATTTCCGTTTCTATTCTGGATCTTTCTGAGCATTTATTTCCACTTTATTTACTTTCTCTTTTTTTTTTTGGTGAAGCTCCACGTTGTGACTTTCCAGGCGCTCCCTTTTTTTTATTTATTTATTTATTTTTATTTTTATTTATTTATTCTTTTTGTCGGGAGGCTTTTTATTTGTTCTCCCATGTGCATCCTGTGTACCTCTATCTCTCTTTCTCTTCCACGAGTAGAGTGATTTCAGCTGCAGGGGGAGGGAGGAAGCTCAGGGTCGGGCAAAAAAAAAAAAAAAAGTGGAGGAAGGTTTTCTTTTTGGGTTTTTTTTGAGAGCAGGAACACGTGGGCCTCGGTTTAAAAGTCTTCCTGTACACTCGATCCTTATTTATAAGCGTCATCATTCACTGTCAATCAAGTTTACATCGAACCTCGAGAGCGTTTTCTCTGAGCAGATGTTTACTCTTCTGGAGAGGTTACAGATGTTTGGTAAACATTGAAGCGGCTTGTTGGCTGATGTGGTGGGATAAGTGTGCAGTAGTTCCCCATTCGATTGGGGTAAAATCAATTAAAAAAAGAAAGGAAGGAAGGAAGGAAGGAGAAGAAAAGCCGATGGACAGCCCCAGGACAGCGAGTTCACCGTCGGGATGGAGACTCTTAAAGGAGTCGCTGCTTCTCTGTCTCTTTACTGGTGAGTTTCATTCATCTCGGAGGTTCACGTCACTCTGTTTAAATATATACAGCCGACAAATAAACCTGTAAAAGTGTGACCTTTAAGGACTGTACAGTCTCCTTTGAATGCTTTTCAGCATTGTAGTTCCACAAGTTTAGTTTAACTAAATTAATAAAAAAAAAAAGTAAATAAACATTTTGTGGCATTTCTTGATTTAAAAAGTTTAATCTGTAGATATGTCTCCTGCTTGCAGATATTTTTGGACATGGAGCATATTTAAACAACTTTCAGGCAAATAAATTTGAGTTTAAAAAAAATGGCACAACTCCTTTAACTTCTGACGTCATAATCCTCAATGTACACCAAGAAAGGAAGTGCTGTACTGGTTTAGAGACAGTGGCCCTGGGGAAAAGACAGGAGTCAGAGTTGGAGGTAGCAGAGATGAAAATGTTGAGGTTCTCTTTGGGAGTAACGAGGATGGATAGGATCAGGAATGAGTCCATCAGAGGGACAGCACATGTTAGATGTTTTGGAGACAAAGTCAGAGAGGCTCGATTGAGATGGTTTGGACATGTACAGAGGAGGGATAGTGAGTATATTGGCAGTAGGATGCTGAGGTTGGAACTACCAGGCAGAAGGTCTAGAGGAAGACCAAAGAGGAGATTTATGGATGTGGTGAAGGAGGACATGAAGGTAGTTGGAGTAAGAGTAGAAGATGCAGAGGATAGGGTGAGATGGAGGCGGATGATTTGCTGAGGCGACCCCTGAAGGGAAAAGCCGAAAGGAAAAGAAGAAGAAGAAGAAAGGAAGTGCTGTACAGTATTCACCCAACCTACTTATGTCAACCGTTCATGCAAAAGTTGTGAATTTCAACATCGTTCACGCTTTTACCAAACCACTAAATCCCACTAGGAGAGCAGGAAGCCTGAAGCCCATTTCAGCCAACACTGGGTGAAGGTAGATAGTCCATGAACAGCTCACCAGATCATCACGGGGCAACGCACTTAGATTCGCACATAGGGGGCGATATTGGGGGAGGGGACTGGAACAGCCAGTAAGCTTCGTGTATTCGTGTATGTCTTTGGACTGTCGGAGGAAACTTGGCTACCCAGGGGAAACTCACTTAAGTGCGAAAAGAGCACGGAAAGTACAGTAAAGGATTCCCAGGCATTCTTGGGCCTGGGAATTGAACCCAGGACATTCTTGCCGTAAGGTGGATGTGCTAACCACCACGTCACGATACCCTTCTGTACCCTTCACCCTTCTGTAAGAGCAAAAAGGAAATATAATGTGTTTCCAATGTAAACAAGTAAGTTTTGTTTAATTGGTTGGCATATGTAAGTAGGTTAAGTAAACACGGGGTTTTATTTCTTTGTGCAAACCCAGCATGAGAACTTGAAAACTTTTATAGCTGTATGTTTAAAGCTCAATGAAGCGTTTATTAGGAAGTCCGTAATGCCAGCACATTGCTCACCCCCTATTCACACTTTATAATCATGGGGGTGGGGGGTTATTCATGGTTGCGTTTAAAAGGTGCCTGAAGCGCTATAGGTCCTCTTGTCCTGAGCCTGTTGGCTGAAAGGACCTAGATGAATGAGCGAGACCTCCTAGAGACCACACACACACACACACACACACACGCTGGCGCTGCACGTGCATCATCAACCAGACATATTCAACCAAGGGGGTCCATATATAAACCGGTGCCTCCTACACCAAAGCTCATTACAGGGTTTACCGTTTCCTTTTTAGGGACTCACTATGGATGTGGCATCTCATCTGATTATTTAGACAGCGGGATTGTGACATGTCAGCAGAGATGGTTGTTTATTTGGGTGGAGATCACCTCGAAAGAACATTTGCAACCACATGTCTGATATATTATCAGTGAACAGTGTCATGTGATAGGACAGTAGATATTAGTTTTGGCAAAAGCTTCGGAAGATTTGTCACTGTTGACAAGCCTCTCCCTGCAGCACGTTGCTCAAGCCCCTATGTGCGAACTCGTTCCTCTAGCTGTGGCCATCTAGCTTTTAACCCCGCGGTTAGCCTTTTTGTTCATTGCAGTAATAATAATCTCCTGGTGGTCTAGTGGTATAGGGCGCTGGATCGCTGATCCAAAGGTTGGGGGTTCGAGTCCCACTCTCCACAGAGTTGTCACTGTCCCCCCCAGTGCAGCTAACTGGGTTATCAAAGGCGGGCCATGTCTCTCACTGTCTATGGTGAGAGGCATGTAAAAGAACCATTGCTGACTTTCGTAAAGAGTAGCTGCAAAGTCGTCAGCGTGTTTCTGTCCCTTGCTAAAAAGGGTTGTGACAGGAAGGGCATCTGACGTAAAAACCTCTGCCAAATCAAACGTGCGAGTCAGATGATTCGCTGTGGCGACTCCCAAGTAAAAGGGAAAAAGCCGAAAGGAAGACAGACAGACAGACAGGCAGTAATAATAATATCCACTTTTCTGCCCTCTTGTTGCCCTCTTGTGGTTGTGAGGGTAAAAATAACAAACATGTGAAATTATGTTCGTTATTATTATGACAAACAGAATTATATGCAGTAATTTCACATATCTGGAGTATAAGTCGCACCCTCAGGCAAACTATGAAAAAAAGTGACGCGTAGTCCGGAAAATACGGTAATTAGGGAAGTTTATTAATTTTTGTATTACTGTATTTTTTCCCCTTTATTTATATAGTTAATTTCATTGTTCGTTGGATATTTATGTGACCAGGAGACATCCAGTTTTTAACAGACAGCCTTTAAATGTTTGTTTGTTTTGTTTTGTTTTCATTTTTTTTTTCATTTGTTTTGACGATATATTGCTCAATCTGTCTTTTATTGATTTATTTTGTGCTACAGAGTTTGTGTACGCGAATCATTCTGTTTTCTATTGGATGCCCTGCAGTGGGACATTGAGTAAACACTGCTTTTTTTTTCCTTTCTCTTTGAATCGTTCATGTTCTTCTGTTCTTCCTGAAACAGGGTTTGAAAGCAAATAGATGTGCAATAGCTGCAGGTTCGAGTAGTTACACAGGACACAACATATGCAAATTCTGCAAGAGAATGGAGGGTAAATAAATTGAATATTCGCTCATTGAAGCAAGTCTGAGAATAAGTGGTCACTGGTTCGATTCCCCGGGGGCAGGGGGCGGAGGGCAGGGGTGTGTGAGCAGCACCTTCTGTTTCTCCAGCATCATGGCTGAAGTGCTCTTGAAATTTTTACGTTTGTAAAAAATTTTCGGGATGTGCTGGAGAAAGGTTTATGGCAGAAGTCCCCAACCACCAGGCCATGGACCAGTACTGGTCCGTCGGTCATTTGGTCCCAGGCCCTCAGAAAGGCTGAATTAAAAATATTTTTTTTTTTTAAATTAATTATCGTAGTCTGAAAGGTTTTTCATTTTGAAAAAAACGCTCAACTTGGTCACCTGATGAGGTAAATCAAAAATATCAAAAATGTGTAAAAAAAAAAAATTAAAAAGCTTCCTACAAGTTCAGCGGGATGGTGAGTCGTACTTTTACATGAAACAGGCTGTGGCACAAAAAAAAAAAGTTGGGGCCCGCTGCTTTATGGAGTGGCTCAATTTTCCCTCTTCAATTCAAGACGTCAGTACGAAATGAACCCAACACTGGATGGAAATATGTTATGTTGCTCAAGTTTGTGGAAACAACGGCATGATGATAACATGCTGTAAGTGAGGCTAATGGCAATGAACCTCTCCACAAAGTCTCTGCGCATCCCAAAAACTTTCAATAGGGTTACGATCAGGACTCTGAGGTGCCAATACATATGTAAAAATGATTCCTCGTGCTCCCTGAACCACTCGTTCATTATTCGAGTCCACATTTTCTCCCTATCCCATCAAGAAAAAAAAGAAAGTCCATTGATAAGATATGGATTAATGGATTTCCTTTTGGTTGCCTGGGTTCTGATCATTTGTAGGCAGACTGGTATTTATCTTTGTGTTTGCATGCAATTACAGGCCATGCAGAGGCTCAGTGCAGTGGCTGTGTTGAGTACTGCTGTGACGGAGTGCCTCCTTTCTGTTGTTCCTACTACGCCTACGTGGGGGATGTACTCTCGTAAGTACCCAGTGAAATGTGCATACCAGCAGACACCCTGTCTTTTGGCATTTTTTACTGTGTCCTGCTGTTAGCATTAGGTTGAACTTTAACCTTTTACATCCAGCTGTTTCTTTGAATTGTCATGCTCATGAATCTGAAACCTCCCTGATGTTCTGTGAGACAATGAGGACTCAGGATTGCTGTTAACCCCAACAAATTTTCTACTGTACATCAGGGGACCCCAACCCCCGGTCCATGGCTCATGTGATGCTGGTCCGCAAAAAACATCTTTCATGGTGCAAATTACAGTGGTACCTCGCCTTATGAAATTAATCCGTTCCAGAGCCTTTTTTGTAACCTGGATTTTTTCATAAATTGAACCGCATTTTACATGCAAAATGTGTGGTTGGTTCCAAGGCCCACAAAACTACCCCCTAAACCCTTTAAAAATTATTAAAGCATACCTTTTAAGGCCTCCTTCTGCTTCAGTACCGTACAGATGGTAGACGGATTTTGGCCATATTCCTTTGCGATATCACTTAACCGCATGCCACGAGCCCGATTCTTCTTTTCACTCCCACTGGGAATGTGTGTGTGTGTGTGTGTGTGTGTGTGTGTGTGTGTGTGTGTGTGTGTGTGCGCACGTGCGCATGTGTGTTGACCATGTCTTCTTAGCAGAGTTATAATCTTACAAATGTTTATGCAAGGTTAAAAGCCTGAGCCAAAAGATAAAGTTTCAATGAGCACACTCGAAAAACTCATGAAACAACAGTAACTCTTGTCTTTTACACGAAAAGCTTTATGGGTGCTCCATAATAGCCGATGGGAGGGCGCTGCGTCATCCCTCCTAGCCAGTGGGAGGCCAGCGGGGCAGGATGTTGGAAGGTGGTCAATGGGAGAGCAGCTCATGCATTGTTCGAATGTTTGAATGGCGCGTTTGGCAAGGAGAACTTGTTTTGTATACAGAGACAAAAAATTTTGGAAAATGTTTTTCGTAACCTGGATTTTTTGTTTGCTGGGACTATTGTAAGGTGAGGTACCACTGTATAGATTTTTTTATTAGAACGTCTGGATAGTTTTTTGAAAACAACTGGTTTTGACATTACCACAGAAGCACTGAAAGTCCTTCTTCCGTTTCCAACCACATATATGTGACAGCCACCAAAATAAGGCCACGGAGTAGACACTTACCGGTCCGCAGAAACATCTTCATGCATATAACTGGTCCATGGTGCATAAAAGGTTGAAGACCACTGCTGTACATGGATTTCTGCTCTGTAACCAATTCTGACTGTAGCCATGCTGTTTTGGAAGACTTGCAAAATACTGGCAGTCTTCAAGTTACAAAGGAGTTCCTTTCCTATGACGCATCGTAACCCGGAATGCCGCATAAGTCAGATTTTTACCCCTAAATACCCCCTAAATCTCTAAATAACTATCCTATAATTATCAGGATTAAGGGTTTTGCCCTTCGTAATGGTCGCCACGTTGACCTCTGAAGCGTAATGCCTTACCAATGTTCGTCTGTGTCTCGCCTTTTTCCTACCTTTTTAATAATATCCAGTTTTGTTTCCATCGTAATGGGTTTCCTCTAGGCTGGACCAGTTTCACCAGAAGACCCTGCTTTCTTTTTTCTGGCCTTTATACGAAAAATGAGCACAAACACAGACAATCTACACTATTACACGCCTCAAGACAAAATGGACGATGCTGATGACCACGTAGCATTGTAGTATATTTAGCCGCGTCGTAAAGTATAAACGTCATAATTTGAGGACCACCTGTATTTGTAACTTTATTTTATAGCAAGGAGAACCATCAGAACCAACAGAATGTTTAATATTAGAAAAGATAGGAACCCAGGAAGCCTTAACTATAATTGAAAGGGTTTTGTTTTCTCAAACTACAATGCGGCAGAGTTAACGGTGTTGATTGGAGTGTGTAACTGCCATTAATATGATGACTTAAGTCAGAAACACGGATAAGCCTGTTGCTGCCTATAACCATAATTAATTCCAGGAGGGTGAGTGTACACTATGTATGCGTTCCATGTGCAACTCTTTAGACATGTTTGATCAGGTGTCTTAAGCATGGCTGGTTTTCTTTTCTTTCACCCTGTCCTTCCATAGCCTGCATCTACAACTTTTTAAACACCATACTCCATCTTTTTGTGTGACAGAACACTGTTGACTTGACCTCTTTCTCACGGTAAAGAGGGATTCAGAGCTGTCCAAGCTGCAAATAAATTTAAGCAACTTGGGTGGCCATGTTTGCTATTAAAAATACACTGGAAAATTTGGGAGTTAAAGACTCAGATGAAGGTCACTGGTGCTTCATTACATTTGTAGAAATGGAAAAAAGATAATATAAAAATCTAGAATAATTAAACAAGAGTAAACAATGTCAACTCACCCTTTTGTACTAGAATTAAGTGTAATTGCACATCCACTACAGTAGATGGCAGTGGTGCTCTCATTACCACGCTATTGTGTAAGGAAAAAGCACCGAGCAAACGATATGAAGTGCAGGGTGGGGTGTGTGTGTGTGTGTGTGTGTGTGTGTGTGTGTGTGTGTGTGTGTGTGTGTGCAATGTTTGGGTTTTTTTTTTTTTCTTCCGAGAGAAAATCAGAAAATAATTGACATGCACTGCACAAGGTGTTCTCTGAGTGTGGCGAAATACACGCGAAGAATACGAGGCTAATCGGCCCAGAAAAGCCATTTCGATGAGAGCTCATAAAGTGAAATTTGAGTCTTTGGATGGAGCAGATTTTTGGTGGGATCGATGCTCGTATCATGGAAAAATCATTATAAGGGACACTCGTGAGACGAGGTACCACTGTATTAAGAAATTAAAAATATTGATTGCACTTGACTCGCTTAAACAGTATCAAATTTTGTTTACTATAATTTGTTGGTAGTTGACGGTAATTAGTATTGTCCTGTGTATATATGTTTTTAACCTTTATGGAATTTGGCCGACACTTTTATCCAGAGGTACAGTACTTACAATTAAAGTTTTTGTACAACTGAGCAACTGAAGGTTAAGGGCCTCACTCAAGGGCCCAACAATGATGGCATTGGCATTGAACCCCTGACCTTCAGATCAGTAAACCATTGCCTTATCCACTGAGCCACTAATTAATTCCAATCAAAATAAAAGCAAGTTTGCCTTCAGCCCAACATGGAGTCCTGCAGGTTAAAACAGGCTCCGGCTGAGAACTGGAGGCATGTTCCTCACAGCAGCCTGATGAAGCCACATTTGGTGGGAACAATGTCGCCTTCTTTTCTTTTCGGCTTTTTCCCGTTCCCGAGAGTCGCCACAGCGACTCATCTGATTTGCACATTTGATTTGGCAGAGGTTTTTACGTTGGATGTCCTTCCTGTCACAACCCTTTTAGCAAGGGACAGAAACACGCTGACTACTTTGCAGCCTACTCTTTACGAAAGTCAGCAATGGTTCTTTTACATGAACCTCTCACCATAGGCAGTGAGAGACATGGCCCGCCTTTGATAACCCAGTTAGCTGCACTGGGGGGGGGGACAGTGACAACCCTGTGGGGACTCGAACCCCCAACCTTAGGATCAGCGATCCTGCGCCCTATACCACTAGACCATCATTTCCCCTTTGGTGGGGAACAATGTCTAATTCTTGAAAATACAACCACAATTGCAAAAAAAAGAGCTGGAGCGCTGTGTAAAAAGTAAATAAAAAGGAATGTTGTATTCTCCAAATCTCAAACTGATTTTTTTTGTTCGTGGTAGAACAGAGGTTGAAACGGCAAAATTTCATTTAAGCAACACGTCTCAGAACAGTTTGGGATGGGGGCGTGTTTGTTACACATAGTGTTATGTTGAATATTTCATCATGTACAGTATATTAACATCAAAAGACTCAAAAAAAAAAAAAAAAGCTCTGTGCCTGAGAGACAACGTTGAAAATCAGTCCTGGTTGGAAATCACGGCATGACCTCGAACATTTCCAGAAATCACTGAAGCAGTTCAAAGCTCTATCATGCAAAGAAGCCATATGTGAACTGACCACCATGCGTTCTGGGCCAAAGCTCATGTGACGTGGACTGAAATGAGGAAAACAGCTCTGTGGAAACTGTAGAATCAAAATTCGAAATTGTTCTTGTTGTATTCTTTCGACTGGAGAGGATCTGGACCATGTAGATTGTGATCAGCACGCGGCTCAAAAACCTGTATCTCTGCAAATTGTATTCACAGGCAATGATTCCTGGAAGTGTTCCTGAGCCCATGCAGTGATTTCCATGATCCGATCGTCTTTTTAGATTATACTTTTTTTTTTTTTTTTTTTTTTTTGGGGATACCCTTTTTATCCCCTAATAATAAGGGGAGGAGGCATCATCTCGGGGTTAAAGAGGCGGGTTTGGGACCAAGTGTTTGCTGAACCAGTAGGAAAAATATGTGGTGGTGTGGAAGTGAGCTGCACCTTCCCTTCCTCCACCCTCATACCTGAAGTGCCCTTAAGCAAAGCACCTTAACCCGGTAAAATGTCTCATTTTCAACATGTTTGTGTTTATTTGGGAATAAAATATGGGTTTATGAGATTTGTATGATGTTGACGTAAATTTTATGTACACTTTACACGGCATCCCAACTTTTTTCAGGGTGCTTGCTCCTATTTTTCATGTAGTCATATGGTTTTAAGGATCTCGCTCACTTTCGTAGGGAATACATAAGAATTTACATATATGATGTAGACCTAAAAGACTTTCCCCTGTTTCACAGGCCAGGTTTGTATACAATATACATTATAATGCATTCAAAATAATTTGAATACCTCTTGATGGTAATGGTGTTCCTAACAGTAATAGCCTATTAAGCATAATTCATGTTGCCATAAAACAAAACAAGAAAAAGCTTGTTGAGGAGTACTTCAAGGAAAACTGGCCTCCAAATTTTTCATCGGAGGGATGTACTGGACAAGCAAGTCCAAACCATGGAGGCCCTACCAAGCAACTTTCATTACTTATAGGTTATGCTGGGAAACTTTTTGATGTCAAATATGACGGTACACCATCGTGTGGAGTCCATGACTTCATTAGTGTCATTTGCACATTGTTCAATCCACTTTGCCACTGGAATTTTTTCACTGAGCAAATGGTCCATGCCCAGTACTATAATCCAAAGGAAATTGACTGCAAGGTGGGGAGTGTATATACCTGTTAATCTTTTTATTGTACAGGGGACATGCAGAACAAATTTAAATTTGTGTGTGTGTGTGTATATATATATATATATATATATATATATATATATATATATATATATATATATATATATATATATATACACACACACACGTGTGTGTGTGTGTATATATGTATGTGTGTGTGTGTGTGTGTGTGTGTTTGATTCATTTTCAAAACTCAAATTTATGATTTGGTAATGGTTGATAAGAAGAATGTACAGTATTCATATACTTTGGGCCAAATTAAATGAGTCGGCGGCCTTGACACTGACACTTGCATCCAATAATGAAGTACTGCATATTTGTCAACATTTATTGTAATTTTTCCGGATCTGATTTGCATGATGTCTCCAAATCCTTTAAATACAAGCTTTGTACATTCAGTGTACAGTATGATGATGAACTGAAATGCTCATAGGCTGAGCAATAGAACCCTATACCAACAGCATCGGGTTCTGCAATACAACTGGAATCAATGTGTTGGGCGCAGGGGAGACGATGTTGATGAATCGTCCAGTTTGAAGACTGCATCATGGTCAGCCTGTGAACGTTTCAGCCCACAGTCGTATGTTTGTTGTTTATCATGCAACGCTAATGTGCTATTGTCTTTTGTTACTCATTCTAGGGGCACGGCTATTTCGGGGATTGTGTTTGGAGTAGTATTTCTAATGGGCGCTGTGGCAGCCATACTTTTATGCATTTGTGTGTGTGTGAAGAATGGCCGAAGTGCGAGAGTGGGCGTGTCCAACACGTCATATATCAACACAGTGACTCAAGGCTATCCAGGTAACAAATCATCATACTTCATCATACACCCTACACCATAGCACAATGAGAGTGCCACTGCCACCTACTGCAATGGATGCGCAATTACACTTAATTCTAGTACAATATGGCAAATAAGCATGTTCTCCAGGGTTATACACGCACGCCCCACTATTTGAGAAGCACTGGCCTTGTGGGACCATGAGCCTTTCCTCGCTGGCATTCATAGCGTGCACATGCACAAAATTCTCCTCCTCTGTTAGGCACCACCTCATGCCTGCCCATGTGACCTCTTCGCCGCAGTCGATGACCAGGTTAATTGACTTAATGTTTATTCTTGTTTTATTATGATTTATTATTAATGCGAATGTACATGTATTATTATTATGAAATATTTATTGTTTTTACATGTTTTTTCTTTAATATATTAGGTCAAGTATACATGTTTGTGGCAGGTTATGAGTTTGGGAGTGGGTTGGAACAGAAAACCAATTAATCTGTTAATTATCTGATAAATAATAAAATAAAATAATCTAATAGCATAATCTGGCCTCAGAATGGATTAAATTCATTAGACAAGGTACCACTGTAATTGTAATTGAAAATGTAATTGATTGGGGGAGGGTAAAAGGGGAATTGTAATATAACTGTTCATCATTCAGTTCATTTTCTGTAACCGCTTCATCCTAATTAGGGTCACGGGGTGCCCATCCCAGCCAACTCGGGGCGAGGGCAGAGTACACCCAGGACAGCTTGCCAGGCCATTGCAGGGCGGAAACACGCTGACGGCTTTTCAGCCTACTCTTGTCAAAAGCCAGCAATGGTTCTTTTACATGCCTCACACCATAGACAGTGAGAGACATGGCCTGCCTTTGATAACCCAGTTAGCTGCACTGGGGGGGGACAGTGACAACATTGTGGAGAGTGGGACTCGAACCCCCAACCTTTGGATCAGCGATCCGGCGCCTTATACCACTAGACCACCACTGCCCTTGTAATATAATTGAAAATAACAAATTGTAATGTAGATATCTTGTAATTGTGTGTGTGTGTGTATAATTTTAATAGAACTTAAAATGAACTTGTGCGTATATGAATGTATTAAATTCCAGTGTCTTTCTCACACGCAGGGCCACCGCCTCCCTACAGCTTCGACTATGAGATGTACCCCTCAGATCTTCAACCTCCTCCATATACCTCAGTGCCTCCCAGAACAGCCGACGACTCCCCACCCCCGCCTTACCCTGGTTGTAATCAGAAATAAATTTCCTTCAGGTGCACATTCGAGATGAGGGTTAAAAAAAAAATAAAAACACTATCATATCGAGAGCCGCACTGGACTCAGTGATGATGTTACAGATGATTAAAAGTTGCCTCTGGTATACTGTGAGCAAGAAACACTAACAGAACTGAATTCTGTTTGTTCGCTGCTTCTCTGAATCTGAATTTTTATTACTGTGGATGTGGATAATTTCCAGTGTTTTGTATGTGTTTACTTCTCTTAAGGGTTTGTATGTAAATTTGATTGGATAGGCATTCTGTGTGCACTCGGAGAACTCTACAAGAAAATGTTGCGGCTGTGTCGTCGATAAAGACAGGATATATTCCGGGACTGTGACTTGACTGGATTTTATTTGATTATGATCCATACTGTGAACTTGAACGAGTGCTTTTATTTATATTTATATACACACAGTGATCCCTCGCTACTTCATGCTTCAGTGCATCCTGGGTTTTTCAAAAATATTCATCAAAAATGAAGGAAAAATAGGGAAAAAGTTAAGGAAAATACTGCAAAACAAGGCCAATTATGAAAAACAAAAAAACAACCCATAAAACTACTTACATTTTTATGTGAGGTGCGCATCTGTGTACGTGGGCATCTGTATGTGTGTATTTATATTTTATTTACATCTTCTGCATTATTTTTGAATGATTAATTGTTATTAAGAGAATTTATAGCATTGATTATGTATTTATTGATATTATATACACAAATACATGTACGTATACGTCAGTCGGGGGGTGGGGTTGATCCTACGTCGTGGAATTTGGTGGTCACAGGGAGGTCTCGGTCCCAATTAACCACGGAAAGTGAGGGATTCCTGTGTGTGTGTATATATGTGTGTGTATGTATAATATATGTGTGTGTGTGTATATATATGTGTGTATAATATATATATTATATGTATGTATGTATGTATGTATGTATATATGTATGTGTATATATGTATGTGTATGTATGTATAATGTGTATATATATATATATATATATATATATATATATATATATATATATATATATATAATGTATGTATAATATATGTATATATGTGAATGTATATATATATGTGTGTATGTATGTATATATATGTATATATATATATATATATATATATATATATATATATATATATATATATATATATATATATATATATATACATACACATATATACATTCACATATATATATGTATATATTATATATATGTATATATTATACATACATAATATATATGTATATATATACATATATATATGTGTATATATATATATATATATATGTATGTGTTTATTATATGTATGTGTATATATTATGTGTATGTATGTATATGTATGTATATATGTATATATATATGTGTGTGTATATGTATGTATGTGTATATATAATATGTATGTATTATATATATATATATATACACACATATATATGTATATATATGTATATATATGTATATATATATATATATATATATATATATATATATATATATATATATATATATATATATATATATTATATGTATGTATAATATATATGTGTGTTCATTCTCTGAACCAATTAATCCTGATTTGGGTCATGGGGAGGCTGGCACCCATCTCAGCTGACTCTTGGCAAGTACGGGGTACACCCTTGACAGCTTGCCAGGCTATTGCAGGGCCAGCACTCGCACAACCATTCATACTCACATCCACATGTGATATGGAACAGCCAGTTAACCTACTGTGCATGATTTTAATTGTTTTTTTTTTGGACTGTGGGAGGAAACCTGCGTACCCAGAGGAAACCCATGCAAGCAAACACAAGGAATCACCTGAGCTGGGAATTGAACTCAATTGAACCCTTGTTTCTTTAAGTTGGATCTGGGAGCAGTGGTGGTCTAGTGGTAATAGGGCGCTGGATCGCTGATCTGAAGGTTAGGGGTTCGAGTCCCACTCTCCACAGAATTGTCACTGCCCCCACCCCCAGTGCAGCTGACTGGGTTATCAAAGGCTGGCCACTGTCTATGGTGTGAGGCATGTAAAAAAAACATTGCTAACTTTCATAATAAGAGGAGCTGCAAAGCCGTCAGTGTGTTTCTGTCCCTTGCTAGAGAGAGAGAGAGAGAGACTGACTGACTATTTGGTACCCATGGTAATACAAAAGTATTTGTTTATCTTACACTGAAATCACTAAATCTCCAGAGCAGTGTATTTTCCATGTGTGTATTACTATGCCTGTCTGGATGCGGTGCTGTGATCGTGGAGACGACCCATCTGACTATATATTTCCAGATTCGATGTGGAGATGCCTCAGCACTCTTGGCGGAATCATACCGTGCACTGTTTCCTGCTTTAGCTCATACTTGTGGAAAAAGTGAAAGGCTGAGATCCGTACACTCATTTTCCCTGAGCATTGCACTCTGCGGTGTCGTGAGCCGCTACGCTTCTTTCCTCGGCTGCCTTGGTCTCAGAGTCTATAAAGCACTGCTATAAGTATAATCACTGGCGTCTTCCTGCAGCTGCTTCATAGATAAGAAGCTCCATTCACTTCAAAGCGGACTGTGCGGCCAAGCCTGCTGCTTCATTTCGCTCCTCAGGGCAGCGAATCAGGAAGGTGAGGCATCGCCAGGAGTAAATACCATTACCTGCAAGGTGTGCTCCATGTAACTCTAATAGCATCATATTGCAGCTATAGCCAGGCTTTGTAAGTTCATCTTACAAATGCTGAGGTCCCACACGGTTGGGGTGCTGACCATGTCCATCATCCAGCTGCACTAAGGGAGAAGAAAGGGCTTTGTTACCCACCCACCCACCATCGAGATGAATAAAGCTCAAGAGCTTCAGTTCATTTTCATTTACAATTGTTGAATTTATTTGTGGAGGTGTAATCTAATCGTGACTCGGTCGTTAAAGGTGCCGGCTTACTGATCTGAGGGTTGAGGATCGAAGCCCCTCCCATCTGTCCCCTGCACTGCAGCTCACTGGGTTATTGAAGGCCAGCCATGTCTCTGGCTGTCGTTGGTGAGAGGTTCATGTGAAAGAACCATTACTGTACTGTCATTCATAAAGAGAAGGCCACTGGAGAGCCTTCAGCGTGTTTCTGCACAACAATGGCCTGGCAAGCCGTGCAGAGTGCACTCTCACCCAGAGTCGGTTGAGATAGCCATGACCCTAATGAATGTATGAATACGCTTTAACTGGCGGCATGATCAAGCAGTGATTCGCACGTATGCCGCACAGCAAGAAGGTCCCATGCTCTCGCTTTGCTTGCATGGGTTTTCTCCAGGTAAGGGTGGGATAAGATAGGCTCCAGCTCTGACCCTCGTAGGATTAAGTGATTCAGTGAATGAATAATGGATATTTGTTCCGAGTGGACTGGTTCCTGTATTTAAGAATTTGCTGATCATCCGCGAGTCTCGGATACAGGAACCTTTCGGGTAACACATAATTTTGTGGAATTTAAAAAATAATAATAATGATGATAATGATAATAAAATCGAGTCAGTGACTGTTCCGTGGGTGGAAGTGTCTGGTGGTATATTTTTGTGAGAATGTGTTGCCCTTGAAAATGTATTTGAAGCAGGTTTCTGTGCAGTACCTCTGACCGCTGCGTTCCGCTTCCTGGATATAACCCTACATGACAAATTGTCCCAAAAGCATTCAGATGCTGATTGGCTATTTTTTTTTCTTTTGATGTCCACCCATGTAAATTATGCAGCGTGATGAAGTGTTGTCTTTGAATACCTTGCTATGTGGGCCGAGCCCATTCTTTTTCTCGACAATGACGGAAGACGCAGAATGTTTGTGTGTAAATAAGAAGGCCTGGGGTCTATTCCCAGGCACAGGGTGTTTCTGTGTGGAGTTTGCATGATCTCTTTTTTGCTTGTGTGGGTTTTCCTCTGGGTATTCCGGTTTCCTCCTGCAGTCCAAAAATATGCACGTATTCTGACTGGCTCTTCCCAATCACCCCAAGATGGTAAAGTGAATGTGTGTTGTAACTACAATGGCTTTGTGAGCTGTTCAGGGTGTACCCTGCCCTCACACAGTTGGCTGAGATGGGCACCAGCCTCTCAGCATCCCTAAATAGGATTAGGTTGCACAGAAAATGAATAATGGGATTTTTTATTATTATTTTTTTTTTTTTTTGTAAAAGTCCTTTTAAAATGTACATTTTTGAATATGTGGTTAAATTTTTGTCAGACGCCCACTAGGGGGAGACATTTCATTATTACTAAGCCAAGTTATAATAATCCATTTGTGCCTGGCAGGTTGACCTTGCACCCAGTGCTTATGTCATTTATTTACCGTCTTTAACCAATCCCAAATTACTTGTACATTTCCGCTTTCTTACTTTCTTACTTTTAAAACTATTTACTCATATTATGGTCACAGAAAGGCTGGAGCTTCTCTCTGACACTGAGTGAACAGCTCACCACACCATCACAGGGCTAACACACATAACCATTCACAGTCACACCTAGGGGATGCCCTCGCTGGGCTCGGGACTCAAACCCAGCACCCGCTTGCTGTGAGGTGGATGTACTAATCACAACACCACTACCACCACCACCACCATGCCATGGTGTATAGTTTCAGTCAAAGATAAATGTAACGGCAGATCTAATAACGCTTTTGTTTGTAGCGCTTTTCCCGGGGTAGATATACTATTAGTCTAACAATCAATATCAGGATTGAATTTGCTGTTCAGCTGATAATTAAATAGCCATTCACACTGCAATTTAAATGCAAGGGCCAGGCAGTGTGGTGTCTCCTTTCCCATCGCTCTTAAAATGAGATTCTGCCGGAAGTCACAGCTCTTTGTAAAATATTCAACAAGCGTGCGCCTTCTTTTCCTTTCAGGGTCACCACAGCGACTTCCTCATGGAAGTCATATTGATGCTTCGCATATTTGATTAGGTATAGGTTTTTTACTCTGTGTATGTGTGTGTGTGTCAGCTTCAATTGTTTAAAATTTTTTTGTAGACACTGTATTAATCCTAAACGTGAAATTAGAGCGTGAACACACACACAGGGCGGTGGCGGGGTAGGTGCCTTGCTCAAGAGCACATCATCCATGAAGGTGGAGCTCAGTACCCCAACTGCCATACACTTTTTTTTTTCTGCTGGCTCAGGAATTGAACCAGCAACCTCTAGGCCCCAAAGCTGCTTCTCTAACCATTTAGGCCACTGCTGTCTCCAAAGACAGGCCTGGATTCACCAACTAGAAGAATATAACTCGTCATATCACTTTCTCTCTTGCAGCAAATCAAAACTCTCCAGAAATCCCACTTCATGGCTATATGGTGCAGGATCTGTTCTCTAAATGATCACCACACAGTGGCAGCAAATCCCAGTTTCGAGGTTCTCACACTGCAGAGACATATCTGCACACGGTGTTAAATGCATCTCAACGCATCAAATCAGTCAATCATATCCATTTAGTTTAAGGAAACCAGTTTGGCAGAAGATCTGGGAAGCTTCTGTGTAAAATAGGAGAGATCTGAGTGAGTAATGGATAATGCATGAGGTCTGGAGTAGGGCACTGATTTAAAAAAAGGGATTTAGGGACTTTGTTTGAAGTCATCCTCACCTAGGAAATCTGAGAACCCATAACCCCTTCATAACCCCACCCACAAATCCCACTCACGCCTCCATTTTGAAGAGTCGGCTCTCGATTAGATTGTGTTGCTTGCGGAGTCACTGAACCGATTCGGAGAATCGATTCTGAACAATGGATCAATTTCATCTGTGTCTCTGTCAAAAAACTCAACGAACCTTCAGGTTCATATCTGAATAAATTGGTATTGAATGTTACAGTCTAATTAAACATCACTGTCCTATTATATTTTGAAAATTTTAAATAAATCAAATCAATATTTAATATCAATAACTCGTAGCAAATTTGTTGTATAGTCCTAATTTAATTCCGCTATCTTTTATAAACCAAACTGCTCCGAGGTGTGAGTGTGAATGATATCAGGGGTATTAGCCCTGTTATGGACTGGTGAGATGTTCAGGGTGCACCCCACCTTTACCCAGAGTCGGCTGAGATAGGCACCAGCCTCGTATGTGACCCTGATCGGCTTAAGAGTGTACTCTGGACAGCTCGCCAGGCCATCGCAGAGCAAAAACACACTGACGGCTATACAGCTACTCCTGACCAAAGTCAACAATGGTGTGTGTGTGTGTGTGTGTGTGTGTGTGTGTGTGTGTGTCATTGATTCAATTTCTAGACTGCTTATGCATAATTATGATCACGGGGAGGCTGGCATCCATCTCAGCCGAATCTGGGTGAGGGCAGAGCACCAGGCCATAAATATATTCATTCATTTTCTGATCCTAATTAGGTTTGGGCGGAGGCTGGTGCCCATCTCAGCCGAATCTGGGCGAGAGCAACAAACACCTTGCCAGGCCATAAACATATTGATTCATTTTCAGTCATGGGGAGGCTGGATACCATCTCAGCCGACTCCAGGATACACCCTGAACAGCTCACCCAGGCCACCACACTCACACACCCATTCATACTTCGGGGAGATTCGACCAGTTATCCTGCCGTGCGTGTTTTCAGGAATTGTGGGAGGAAACGCACACAAGCACAAAAAGAACATACAGAAATGTCCGAGCTGGGACTCGAACCCAGAACCTTCTTGCTGTGAGGCGGACGTGTTAACCACTACACCACCTTTATAAAGATCTACAGTGTTTGGAAAATTTCTGGTCGACGTCTGAATCAGTTCACTCGAGACTCGATTCATATGATTCAGTGTCGAATGCGAATTGTTCGTGTTGGGAATCGAAGATTTGACTCTTTATTCGAGGATCGACTCCCAGTCCTACCCCTCGGTCGGTCAGCCAGGTGACGCTGTGTTCAGTCTGTGTTTTCCACGCTTTCCACTCGGAGCTCGGATAAAAGACCCCGGGGGGACCAGGCTTTCATTGCGGCTTTAATCGAGAACACTGAGCGGTCATCAGGATCAGAACCGTTGAGAAGATTTCCAGGAGGATGTGGGATCGAAGGCTTTTCTTGTTATTGATGGTCGCGAGCTCGGTTCTCGCGGTGAAGGTAAGAACGCGATATATATAAATATATAAATAAATAAACCTGTGTTGGAAAAGGGTGCGTCTTGTGTTCCAATGTACACAAGTGTAGCTTTAATTATTTAAAAATAAATAAATAAACAAACAAATAAATAAATATAGTGTTTAAAGAGACTATAAACAGCAGCCCGGCCATTAGAATAATGTTGTAGCGGCTGTGGTGAGATTTTTAAACTGCAGCTTTAATATAACCGTTAAAATAGAAACACGAAGTAAACATGTATACAAGATAACCAGAAATATTTCAAAGGAATATACATGAATAAACTGTTTGTTTATTTGTAACATTTAACCCAGACCGTTTAAAATGTATAACATTGTAGCATGTTGCTTTATTTACCTCAGACACGCTTCAGTTTATTAGTAACATTTATAGCTGTTTACACGGATCAAAAACAAGGATTTCAAGGACTTTTATATCAAAAGACGTCGAGCTAGCTGAAATAAAGTCATTCAATTGTTTACCAGAACAAACGGATCCGTATTTTGCTGGAAACACCTCCTATGGATCTTCTAGTGGAGTAAAAACCTGGACCGTGGGGTTATTTCCGGTTTGCTGGTCCTTCAGGCGGTTCTCTGCGCACTGGTCGCTTTGGATTCATTTATAAATAGCAGTGCTGTTCGTGGGTGAGGAGGAACATTCAGCCTGTGTGGGATTTCACACAAGAATCCGCCTCGGCTCCGTGTATGTTTGAGGGTAAAAATCTGGACTGTTTCCTGAAGAACATGTTAAGTCATCCATGCCTGGTTTCCACTGCATTCAGCTGGCTTGGTCCATCTAGAATCAAAGATGGCGGCCTTCAGCAAACTGCAGTACAAGCTGTTCCTTTGAATCCACTGAGACTCAACAACAGAAAGAGAACAATATTATTTCCACCCGAGGTCTGTTGAGCTCTTCCACTTTCCACCTTGTTCTTGGCCGTCACAAACCACGCAGAACATGGTGTTGTAAATACAGTGGTACCTCTTCCGAGTTTTCCATTATACGAGCTTCGATCCCACCAAAAATCTGCTCCATCCAAACAGCAAAAATTCACTTTACGAGCTCACCTCGAAATGGCTTTTTCCGGGCTGACTAGCCTCGTATTCTTCCGCGTGTATTCCTCGCCAAGCGCCTTGTGCAGTGCTTCTCCATTATGTTCTGTGACTTCTCCTCTAGGAATAAAAAATAATAATAAAGCAAAGTTTTCACCCCCCCCCCCATCGTTTGCCCGGTGCTTTTTTCCCTACACCATAGCACAACAATGAACTGCCAACTACTGTAGTGGGTGTGCAATTACACTTAATTCTAGTACAGTATGGCAAAAAAGCATGTTCCCCAGGGTCATATGCGCCCCACCTCCCCCCTTCCCGTCATCACACTACTATTTGAGAAGCATTGGCCCAGTGGGAACTTACCATGAGCCTTTCCTCACTGGCATTCGTAGCACACACACACACAAAATCCTCCTCCTGTTACGCACCACCTCCTATCTGCCAATGTGACATCTTTGCCGAAGTCGATGATCGGAAGGGTTAGTTGAATTATTGTTTATTCTTGTTTTATTAGTATTTGTTCTTAATTATTATTAATGTTAATGTATATGTATTATTATTTTGAAATATTTATTGTTTTTACTGTTTGTTTAATATATTAGGTCAAATATGTGTTTGTGGCAGGTTGAGTTTGGGAGGGGGTTGGAATGGATTAATTGGTTTTCTGTTATTTCTTATGGGAATAATTGTTTCATCTAACGAACTTTTTGGCTTACGTGCTCGTCCTCAGAACGGATTAAATTCGTAAGTCAAGGTACCACTGTAGTATTATTATTATTATTATTATGCAGAGGACAGGGCGAGATGAAGGCGGATGGTTTTCTGTGGCGACCCCTGAAGGGAAGAGCCAAAAGGAAAAGAAGATTATTACTATTATTATGCAAGTCCCTCAGACTTAAAAGTGGCAGGGTCATGATTTTTCAATCAAATTCAAAGTCTAAGCTAATACTTCATCGGATTTTTGTTAAACAGTGTCATTTACCGAACCTTTTGCAAAAAGGATGGAAATGGCTGTGGTGAATACTTTCTTCCAGAAGAAACAGGAGCATAGGGTGACTTATAAAAGCGGAGGTAGGAGCACACAGGTAGACTACATCTTGTGTAGGCGATGTAATTTGAAGGAAGTCGGTGACTGCAAAGTCACAGTGGGTGAGAGTGTTGCCAAACAGTATAGGATGGTGGTGTGCAGGATGACTCTGATGGTGAGAAAGGTGAAGAAGGCAAAGGCAGAGCAGAAGACAAAGTGGTGGAAGCTGAAAAAGGAAGAGTGTCGTGTTGTCTTCAAGGAGGTGTTGAAACAGGCTTTGGGTGGCCAGGAAGTGCTTCCAAATGACTGGACAACCACAGCAAATGTGATCAGGGACACAGGTAGGAGAGTACTTGGTGTGTCTTCTGGAAGGAAAGTAGATAAGGAGACTTGGTGGTGGAATGAGGAAGTGCAGGAGTGTGTACAAAGGAAGAGGTTAGCTAAGAAGAAGTGGGACATTGAGAGGACCGAAGAGAGTAAACAGGAGTACAGGGAGACACAGCGTAAGGCGAAAGTAGCAGTGGCTAAGGCCAAACAGAGGGCGTATGATGACTTGTATGATAGGTTGGATAGTAAAGAGGGAGAAAATGATCTATACAGGTTGGTACAGCAGAGAAATAGAGATGGGAAGGACGTGCAGCAAGTTAGAATGATAAAGGACAGAGAGGGAAATGTATTGACTGATGACAGAAGTGTGCTGGGAAGATGGAAAGAGTACTTTGAAGAGCTGATGAATGAGGAAAATGAGAGAGAGAAAATAGTAGAAGAGGTGACCATTGAGGAGCAGGATGTAGCAAAGATCAGTAAGGGTGAAGTGAGAAGGGCATTAAAGAGGATGAAGAATGGAAAGGCAGTTGGTCCTGATGATATACCTGTGGAGGTATGGAAGTGTCTAGGAGAGGTAGCAATAGATTTTCTGACAAGAACATTCAACAAGGTACTAGAGAGTGAGCAGATGCCGGAGGAGTGGAGGAGAAGTGTGCTGGTGCCCATTTTTAAGAACAAGGGAGGCGTGCAGAGTTGCAGCAACTACAGAGGGATAAAGTTGATGAGCCATACGATGAAGTTATGGGAAAGAATAGTGGAAGCTAGACTAAGGGCAGAGGTCAGCATTTGTGAACAACAGTTTGGTTTCATGCCAAGAAAGAGCACCACAGATGCAATGTTTGCTTTGAGGATGTTAATAGAGAAGTACAGAGAAGGTCAGAGGGAGCTACATTGTGCCTTTGTGGATCTGGAAAAAGCATATGACAGGGTGCCGAGAGAAGAACTGTGGTATTGCATGAGGAAGTCTGGAGTGGCAGAGAAGAATGTTAGAGTGGTGCAGGACATGTATGAGAGATGTAAGACAGTGGTGAGGTGTGCTGTCGGGAATTCAAGGTGGAGGTGGGACTGCATCAAGGGTCAGCTCTGAGCCCCTTCTTGTTTGCTATGGTGATGGACAGGCTGACAGACGAGGTGAGACAAGAATCTCCATGGACTATGATGTTTGCAGATGACATCGTGATCTGTAGTGAGAGCAGAGAACAAGTGCAGGAAAATCTAGAGAGGTGGAGGTATGCCCTGGAAAGGAGAGGAATGAAGGTTAGCCTCAGAAAATCAGAATACATGTGTGTGAATGAGAAGGACCCAGGAGGAACGGTGATGTTACGGGGAGCAGAGATAACGAAGGTGGAGGATTTTAAGTACTTAGGCTCAACAATCCAGAGCAATGGAGAGTGTGGAAAAGAGGTGAAGAAGCGTGTGCAGGCAGGCTGGAATGGATGGAGAAAAGTGTCCGGTGTGATGTGTGATAGGAGAGTGTCAGTAAGAATGAAGGGAAAAGTGTACAAGACGGTGTTGAGGCCAACGATGCTGTATGGGTTAGAAACAGTGGCCCTGGGGAAAAGACAGGAGGCAGAGTTGGAGGTAGCAGAGATGAAAATGTTGAGGTTCTCATCACGTCTGTACCTTTTTTATGTTCTTGGTGTAGTTCACCGGAGATGAAAATGTTGAGGTTCTCCCTGGGAGTAACGAGGATGGATAGGATCAGAAATGAGTATATCAGAGGGACAGCCCACGTAAGATGTTTTGGAGACAAAGTCAGAGAGGCTAGATTGAGATGGTTTGGACATGTACAGAGGAGGGATAGTGAGTATATTGGCAGTAGGATGCTGAGGTTGGAACTACCAGGCAGAAGGCCTCGAGGAAGACCAAAGAAGAGATTTATGGATGTGGTGAAGGAAGACATGAAGGTCGTTGGAGTCAGAAAAGAAGATGCGGAGGACAGGGTGAGGTGGAGGCGGATGATTTGCTGTGGCGACCCCTGAAGGGAGCAGCCGAAAGTAAAAGAAGTGTCATTTACTGAACTGCCTGTCCCTACGACTATTGAGGCTGAGGCCTATCTCAGCCGACACTATTCAAAGGTAGGTATACATCCCGAACAGCTCCCCTCACCATCACAAGATAGCTCACAACTGTTCACACTGTCATCCACACCTGGAACAATTTATAGCCGATTCGCACTGAATGTGAATGTCTTTTCGACTGTCAGAGGAAACCAGAGATCCCAAATGGAACCCACACAAGCACAGGGAGAGTATGTGAGCTCCACACGGAAGAACCCAAACCCTGGACCTTCTTGCTGTACGAAAGACATGACCACCCCCTACCCGTAACTAACGTCACTCTCACGTAGGCTTTGAACTTGCAAATCGAAATAATTTAAAGATTTTGGGCATGGAGTAGACGGGAATAGATCGCAACATAAATGTTTTGAAATGTTGATGGGTGGAACAGGTTTCAGAGACAGCGGTACTGTTCTGGGGTACGAGTAAATCGGTTATTAGCCAAATTTATTTCTATTAGCCTTCATAAAGCAAGTTTATTTTGCATAATTAGCTGTGTTTTCTTTGATAATACCATTGGTGCTGAGCTACAGTCATCCCTCGCCACTTCGCGATTTGAGCATTGCGGTCTTGGTACATCGCGGTATTTTAATAATAATAAAAAAAAAATCATAAAAAATTCAAAATTCACGCTGAAACTCGCATGTAAGCAAGCAGAAGGCAGGAACCCAAGGCAGGCTGCGTCCATTGTTTCCAAACAACAGACTGAAGTGTCCCTCCTTCCCAGTTCAGGTAGGAATCGCCCACTCAACTCAATCTCGCAAGCTGATTGGCTTAGACGCGTGACGCTGTTGCCTCGCACATTCCCGCGGGATTTTTTTGTGATTTTGTGATCTTAGTGTTTGTGAACGTCCTGCACTGTGGAGAAGAGTTATTGTCAGAGGTGAGTACAGTACTTAAAGTATTTATATATAAATTCTATTTAAATATTAATACATTACAGTATTTACATATGCATATAACTATGTAACGTTTAATATACACTTCTTGTATTGTATAGACGCAAAAACATAGAAATGAGACAACATGGTAGAAATGAGAGAGGCGTTCCTACTTCGCGGTTTTTCGAATATCGCGGCCAGGTCTGGTCTACATTATCCGCCATATTCAAGGGATGACTGTACTTTGTTTTAGAACCAGCCCATTAAATAAATAAATAAATGAATGAAATACACACACATATATATTCACACAGCTGTATTGTATCATCATACCATCAACAATACAAACAACATAAAGGCAGGCAGTCTTTAAACTCACTAATGGAGTTTTCAATCACGTGATCACTGCAAAACCGACCAGCGCAAACTGTAGAGTGCAGCTTACTTTTTATTATTGTTATTATTAGTTGTAATTTTATCAAAGTAATTTTTATGATGCTGATATTTTTCTGATGATAGTAAATGTTGTGTTTTTCTTTGTCTGGCAGAAAACATGGATTTAAAGGTGCAGCGTCATGGTTGTTAGAAGACATTTGTCTAAATGTTATGAATGGTGTTGTAAAGCAATCGTCATCACTCGCATCAATCGAGATTCGGGTTATGATGGATACGAGACATGAAACAGGTTCATACATTAAGTTTGTTAGAGGTTTGCGGTACAATATTAATTGTTGAAAATAGTTCAGCTGACCAAGATCCAGCAATCTATTACATCGATTTACACTTCTGGTGTTCGGTAGACTCCCTAATCCTGAGTGGCCTGCACACTAAGGCCAGCCTTTAAAATATCTTTGTTGGCGGTAACACGGCCGGTCGGCCCGAAATTGTACATAAAAAAAAAAAACCGCCTGAGCATTCACAGACACAAACAATAAAAATATACCCGCTGGTTGTGTTGAAAAAATGCGTGTATCCCCTATCATATACCGTAATGAAAAGTGACCAACATTAAATCAGTATCGATCGCGCCTTGTGATTGGTCAGTTTCACCAGTTCGGTAAAACGGCGATTCTCATTGGCCGGTACTGTCTTAACAACAAAGGTGGAAAGCATGATGGGAGGGAACAATGATAAGGGGGGGGGGGGGAATCTGTTCTCCGACACTATTAAAGGTCCCAACGTGAAAATAATAAACAGGGATCCTAGTTCTCCGCTATTTAGCAGAATTCCACTATTTTTACTCGCCAAAGTGAGAATTATTTATAATATATGCCACTTTGACCCAGAGCTGAAATGTTTCTTTTCCTCTATTTCTGAACCCGTTTCCTCTATTTTTTTCTAAACCTCGCTGGGATCCCTGAATAAATAAATTAATGCGTTTCAAATTGAGCAACACATTTGCTGACATTTTCGAACAAATACATGTTAATTATAAATCGCCAGCGACAGCGCGGAGCGGGACGAAGGTATTCGTTACTTGTTGAATATTAAAAGTTATGTTGTCAACCTTGATATTCTGTTGATTACAACATTAAAAGAATAAATTTTGATATTCAGTATGTTGTTTTTTTTTTTTTGTTTTTTTTTTTTTACAAGATTTTTATTTTATTCTACTGTGTTTACATCATCACATACATAATATAGCATGATGTATGAAAAAAATTTCTTCGCGAATCCCGGGTGAATCTTTATTTTTTTTTTATCGTGTTCTTGCCAACAAAGAATTTTTTAAGCCTGGCCTGAGTGTTTGTTTGTAACACACCTGAGGGTTAAGGATCTTGCCTTCGGGTTCAACAATGGTGAAACATGGTGGTCCTGGGACTTGAACCACCAACCTTTGGTTCATTTCCATCAGTCAATATTGGGTTCAAAATCTCTAGATGTCTTTTGGTTAGCAGGCTGAAGGGCTATTTAAAAAAAAAAATCAGACAAGTATGATCAACATTCATTTAATATCGAGACCTTGTGTGTGTGTGTGTGTGGGGGGGGGCTAAAATTGGGTACAAATTTTTGAAATTGAATTTCCCTTTGGGGATCAATAAATTATCAGTATGAGTGTATGTATGTATACATATATATGTCTTTATCTTAATTGCACCAGAACTTGTGCTTGGAATCAGTGCAACTGAAAAATCCAGGAGGGTTTCTTGTTTCTTGTCAGTTAGCATGTCAACCATTTTGATATGACCTCAGGATACTTAATTATAATGTAATAAGAATTATAATAGTCAGCCTGCATGTTAAAACCATGATGACTTTTTTTTTTTTGCCGCGGTATTAGCATGTCAAGTATGGTATGAAAAAACTGTCAAAATATTGAAACTATTGAATCGATGGGTATTGTCTCATTGACTCTGTTGTTGTCAGTTCCTTGTCAAAGGAAATTGTCGCATCCCATCAATAACATACCTTTGCTGCCACCAAGAATGCGTCATAAAAATCTTAATTCCTACAAAAATGCGTCATTGTTCGTTCTGTGTGCTTTGGGAAGCCTTCATGTGTTTTCTTTTCAGTTAGCGTTTCAGTGTCGTGCTGTTGATCCACTTTATTCGGTACTGTTGCTCTGAAAAGGTCACATTACCTACAGTGCAATGGGAGGCATTCAGAGGCGGTCGCTGAAAGAGCTCGGTGTTGAATAGGCAGCTTTGTTTGGCTGCAGCGTGACTCGTCGGTAGGTGAACGATGTTGTGTCTGGAGGGAAGAGCAGAGCCGCGGCCTCCTACATAATGTAGCGAGGACCAGCTGGCCAGAATTCATGTTGTATGCAGTAATGCACCAATGATTATATTCTGAGTCGTGTGATTTTAACACACAGGTGATTATCCTCTGTACATTTTCTTACATCCGCCCTGTATCTGGCAGCAAACTGTACATACTTTATATATACCCATATATATGTGTGTGTGATGTATGTATGTACAGGGATCCCTCACTTTCCGTGGTTAATTGGGACCAAGACCACCGAATTCCGCGAAGTAGGATCAACTACCCCTGACTGATGTATATGTGTATATAATGGCAATAAATACGTATTCGACGCTATAAATGCTTATAATAACAATTAAACATTCAAAAATAATGCATAAGATTTAAATAAAATCTAAATACACACACAGACACACGTGTGCGCACACAGATGCGCACCTCATATAAAGATGTAAATAGTTTTGATGGGGGGTTGGGTTGTTTTGTGTTTGTTCGGGTTTTTTATTTTTATTTTTATTTTTTGCATAATTGGCCTTGTTTTTGTCATTGCGGTATTTTAATAAAAAATAAAATAAAAAAAATTCAAAATTCGTGCTGAAACTCACATGTAAGCAAGCGGAAGCCAGGGACCCAAGGCAGGCTGCGTCCATTGTTTTCAAACGACAGACTGAGGTGCCCCTCCTCCCCAGTTCAGGCAGGGACCACCCACTTAACTCAATCTCGCAAGCTGATTGGCTTAGACGCGTGACGCTGTTGCCTTGCACATTTCTGTGTGATTTTGTGATCTTACTGTATCGTGTTTGTGAACGTCCTGCACCGCGGAGAAGAGTTACAGTATTGTCAGAGGTGAGTACAGTACTTAAAGTATTTATACATAAATTCTATTTAAATATTAATACATTACAGTATTTACATATGCATATAACTGTGTAACTTTTAATATACACTTCTTGATATTGTATAGACGCGAAAACATATAGAAATGAGACAGCATGGTAGAAATGGGTGGGCGGGGGGGGGGGTGTTCCTACTTCGCGGTTTTTCGAATATCGCGGCTAGGTCTGGTCTACATTATCCGCGATATTCAAGGGATGACTGTATTTTTAAAAAAATGATGCACTGAAGCCACATGAATTGAAGAGCGAAGTATCGAGGGATCCAGTGTGTGTGTATGTATATGTATGTATATATATATATATATATATATATATATATATATATATATATATATATATATATATATATATATATATATATATATATATATATTGTCTGTGTGTGTGTATATATATATATATATATATATATTGTATGTGTCTGTGTGTGTGTATGTATATATATATATATATATATATATATATATATATATATATATATATTGTATGTGTCTGTGTGTATATGTGTGTATATGTATATATATATATATATATATATATATATATATATATGTATATGTGTGTGTGTGTGGAGCCGGTGGTGTAGTGGTTAGAGTGTTGGGCTCATGATCGGGAGGTTGTGAGTTCAAATCCCGCTGAGACCCTCACTGTGCTAAGACCCCTTGGCAAGGTCTCAACCACAAGTGTGCCTCTGTTTACCCAGCAGTATAAATGGGTACCAGTAAAAATATACTGGGAAGGTAACCTGCGATGGACTAGCGGCCCATCCAGGAGGAGTTGAAGTCCAGGAGGTCGCTTCACGCTACGGAAACTGGGGATAAGCACCGGCCTGATGAGCTGCTAGGCTCTGGTGTAAAAACCCAAACAGTTAATCAATCATCAATATATATATATATATATATATATATATATATATATATATATATATGGGATTTTCTGAGTAGATCCTTCCGTAGGAGAGTGCTCAATACTTTTTGGTAGAGCAAATAACAAAAGGACAGGACAAAGGCTTTCTATTGAAACTCCATTTATCACTACAGATCTGTTTCGAGGGGTGGTGAAACCATCCCCTCTCTTCAGGTGATTATAGAAGAATATATACATATATATATATATGTGTGTGTGTGTGTGTATATATATATATATATATATATGTGTGTGTATATGTATGTGTGTACACACACAGCTAGTTGTTATTCAGCCCACTGTTTGCGCTAACCCTGCTTTTTCAGTGATCTGATTAGTTATAAAATGCAGAATTGTTTTATGGTGATGTTACCCTTGTACGATGTCATCTGAACTCTCATTTTGTTATTTCATTAGAACTGCCTGGTCTGCATCAGTGGGTACAGGTGTGGCTCTATTTCGATGCCCTGGAGAATAACCTGGGAGCCTCCAGCTGGCTGATTGATTGGGTAGATGATGAGAGCCGGGTCTTGTACAGAATCTCCAGTGGTCCTGCTGCCTTGGCAACAGTGCCGCTACCAAAGTGCAATTATCTGTGCAGACATATTGCGACAGATGTTTCTTGTGGGGATAGATGACCTTTGGCCTTCACAGTCAGCTGTGAACAGGAAGTGTGATTAGTGCAAGGCTCAAAAGCTCCCCGGGGGTCTTTATTCCACATGGAAGCCACAGATGGAGTAACCTTGGCACCATGACCTGACTACGGGTAGCTGGGTTGAGTGTGCCTTATGGGACGTTATAGTGCATGCTCTTTCTCTCTCTATCTATCTATCTATATATATATATATATATATATATATATATATATATGTGTGTGTGTGTGTGGTGCATGTGAGCTTTTTCATGTGATTGAAATCACTTTTATGCTTTTATTCCTTCATAACAAGATATCCAATGGAGCTTGAAATGAATGCTATGAAAAGAGGAGACCTTTCTTGTGCTCTGTTCGTAGGTTTATGGTTCGTAGCTGTAACTGTAGGCTGGGTTTCTATTTATGGACACGATAAATATAGATATACAAAAACATACACCCTACATTTTTACTGTTTTTATTCAGTGTCTTAAACGGTCTGCATTGTGTGCAGTCCCCTCCCCTCTCTGCACCGCCTGCTTGTTGGAGCAGCCGGGCCATCCCTCTGCACCCACCTCTATAATTACTGCTCCCTTGAGTAGAAGTGGTGTGCTGCATGATCTTCATCCGCAGGTTCATGATGCATTAACAAGTAGGCCCAGCATCAAGTCTTGTTTGCATTGTTTGGTCAGGATTACTGTGTACTTTGTGTCAATGTGTATTAGAAAAAGCCACGAAATCAGAGCTCAGACTCACTAAGTGAAGAGTGGGGGGAGGGGGGGCGGAGTTTCCATTGAACGTGCCCCCCTTTTTTCTGGAAAATTGAAGTGATGTAATACCAGTTTCTGGTGGTTCTGCTACGAAGCAGGAGGTGCTGGAAATGCAGGTTTCTCCTCTCCCCCACCCCCCATTTTAAACTAATTCAAAGAAAGCACTAAAATCCAGAGTTAAAGCACAAACTTCAAAAGTACTTCCTTTTTTATTTTTTTAAGTTTTTGGACCAAACATGATTTTAATAGACTTACAGGTCTTCGACTAACCGGACATCCATGAAAACAACTTCTTCTTTTCCTTTCGGCTTTTCCCTTCAGGGGTCGCCACAGCGAATCATCTGCCTCCATCTCACCCTATCCTTTGCATCTTCTTCTCTTACACCAACGACCTTCATGTCCTCCTTTACCACATCCATGAATCGTCTCTTTGGTCTTCCTCTAGGCCTTTTGCCTGGTAGTTCCAGCCTCAGCATCCTATTACCAATATACTCACTATCCCTCCTCTGTACATGTCCAAACCATCTCAATCTAGCCTCTCTGACTTTGTCTCCAAAACGTCTTACATGTGCTGTCCCTCTGACGTGCTCATTCCTAATCCTATCCATCCTCGTTACTCCCAAAGAGAACCTCAACATTTTCATCTCTGCTACCTCCAACTCTGCCTCCTGTCTTTTCCCCAGGGCCACTGTTTCTAACCCATACAGCATCGTTGGCCTCAACACCGTCTTGTACACTTTTCCTTTCATTCTCGCCGATACCTTCCTATCACACATCACACCGGACACTTTTCTCCAACCATTCCAACCTGCCTGCACACGCTTCTTCACCTCTTTTCCACACTCTCCATTGCTCTGGATTGTTGAGCCTAAGTACTTAAAATCCTCCACCTTTCTTATCTCTGCTCCCTGTAATCTCACCGTTCCTCTTTCGTCCTTGGCATTCATGCACATGTATTCTGTCTTACTGAGGCTAATCTCCATTCCCCTCCTTTCCAGGGCATACCTCCACCTCTCTAGATTTTCCTGCACTTGTTCTCTGCTCTCACTACAGATTACAATGTCATCTGCAAACATCATAGTCCATGGGGAATCTTGTCTAACCTCGTCTGTCAGCCTGTCCATCACCATAGCGAACAAGAAGGGGCTGAGAGCTGACCCTTGATGCAGTCCCACCTCCACCTTGAACTCTTCTGTCACACCGACAGCACACCTCACCACTGTCTTACATCTCTCATACATGTCCTGCACCACTCTAACATACTTCTCTGCCACTCCAGACTTCCTCATGCAATACCACAGTTCTTCTCTCGGCACCCTGTCATATGCTTTCTCCAGATCCACAAAGGCACAATGCAGCTCCGTCTGACCTTCTCTGTACTTCTCCATTAACATCCTCAAGGTAAACACTGCATCTGTGGTGCTCTTTCTGGGCATGAAACCAAACTGTTGTTCACAAATGCTGACTTCTGCCCTTAGTCTAGCTTCCACTATTCTTTCCCATAACTTCATCGTATGGCTCATCAACTTTATCCCTCTGTAGTTGCCACAACTCTGCACGTCTCCCTTGTTCTTAAAAATGGGCACCAGCACACTTCTCCTCCATTCCTCTGGCATCCTCTCACTCTCTAAGACCTTGTTAAATGTTTTTGTCAGAAAATCTACTGCTACCTCTCCTAGACACTTCCATACCTCCACCGGTATGTCATCAGGACCAACTGCCTTTCCATTCTTCATCCTCTTCAATGCCCTCCTCACTTCACCCTTACTAATCTTTGCTACTTCCTGGTCCTCAACGGTCACCTCTTCTACTCTTTCTCTCTCTCATTTTCCTCATTCATCAGCTCTTCAAAGTACTCTTTCCATCTTCCCAGCACACTTCTGTCATCAGTCAATACATTTCCCTCTCTGTCCTTTATCAATCTAACTTGCTGCACGTCCTTCCCATCTCTATTTCTCTGCTGTGCCAACCTGTATAAATCATTTTCTCCCTCCTTACTTTCCAACTGAGCATACAAGTCATCAAACGCGCTCTGTTTGGCCTTTGACACTGCTACCTTTGCCTTACGCTGTGTCTCCCTGTACTCCTGTTTACTCTCTTCGGTTTTGTCAATGTCCCACTTCTTCTTAGCTAATCTCTTCCTTTGTACACACTCCTGCACTTCCTCATTCCACCACCAAGTCTCCTTATCTACTTTCCTTCCAGATGACACACCAAGTATTCTCCTACCTGTCTCCCTGATCACATTCGCTGTAGTTGTCCAGTCATCTGGAAGCACTTCCTGACCACCCAAAGCCTGTTTCAACTCCTCCTTGAAGACAACCCGACACTCTTCCTTTTTCAACTTCCACCACTTTGTCTTCTGCTCTGCCTTTGCCTTCTTCACCTTCCTCACCATCAGCATCATCCTGCACACCACCATCCTATGCTGTTTGGCAACACTCTCACCCGCTACTACTTTGCAGTCACTGACTTCCTTTAAATTACATCGCCTGCACAAGATGTAGTCTACCTGTGTGCTCCTACCTCCACTTTTATAAGTCACCCTATGCTCCTCTCTCTTCTGGAAGAAAGTATTCACCACAGCCATTTCCATCATTTTTGCAAAATCTACCAACATCTGTCCTTCTGCGTTCCTGTCCTGGATACCAAACCTACCCATCACTTCCTCGTCCCCTCTGTTTCCTGCACCAACATGTCCATTGAAGTCTGCCCCAATGACCACTCTTTCACCTCTGGGGGTACTCTGCATCACTTCATCTAACTCCCTCCAGAATCTCTCCTTCTCTTCTCGCTCGCATCCTGTCTGTGGGGCATAAGCATTAACAACATAACAACATTGACCATCACACCTTTAATTTCTAACTTGAGACTCATCACTCTGTCTGACACTCTTTTCACTTCTAGAACATTCCTGGCAAACTCCTCCTTCAAGATGACTCCGACTCCATTTCTCTTCCCATCCACACCGTGATAAAACAGCTTAAACCCTGCTCCTAAGCTTCTAGCCTTGCGACCTTTCCACCTGGTCTCCTGAACACACAGTATGTCCACCTTCCTCCTCTGCATCATGTCAGCCAGCTCTCTACCTTTTCCTGTCATAGTTCCAATATTCAAAGTCCCTACTTTCAGTCCTAGACTCATGCCTCTCCTCTTCTCTCTCTGGCAACGGACACGCCTCCCGCCTCTCCTTCTTCGACGTCTTTGACCAACAGTAGTCCAATTTCCATCAGCACCCTGTTGGTTGACGGCACTGATGGCGGTCGTTGTTAACCCGGGCCTCGACCGATCCGGTATGTCATTCTTTCTTGTGATTCGCATAGTTTATTTGGCATTTGTTTTACGCCGGATGCCCTTCCTGACGCAACCCTCTGCATTTATCCGGGCTTGGGACCGGCGTGAGGGAGAGACACTGGTTTGTGCCCCCCCCTCGCGGCTGCATCCATGAAAACAACAAAATATGAAATTTAACTGTGGTGTAGTGGTAAGGGTGCTGCGCTCATGATCAGGAGGTTGTAGGTTTGAATCCCAGTTTGACCTCCCCCCCCACACACACACACACACTGTGCTAAGACCCCTGGGTAATGTCTCAACCACAAGTGTGCCTCTGTTCACCCAGCAGTATAAATGGATACCAGTAAAATATACTGGGAAGGTAACCTGCGCTGGACTAACGTCCCATCCAGGAGGAGTTGTACTAGTTGCTTCACGCTACAGAAACCAGGAATAAGCACCGCCCTGATGAGCCACGAGGCTCGGGTGTAAAAAGCCCAACAGATTTTACCTTTATATAATGGGGGAAATCTTTTTCCTTTTTTT
>CM045744.1:39951475-40101475 GCA_024760905.1 Plotosus lineatus | reverse complement strand
AGCAGCATTGAGCATGTAATTTGAAATCACTTGTGTCAGGGTGGAGCAGAGGCCACTTGTTACACTTTCAAAGCTATTCCTGCTTCTCTTTCCTGTTTGCTTCACCAGGGGTCGAGCAAACAGAGGAACTTCCCTGAGCACCAAACACAAAAGCCCTGAGTCATTGTCTACTTTGGGCATGTGCGTTACGTGCCGGGATTATCAAATGTGGTGTTTAGCTCTACTTAGAAGTGGGAGTTCTGTGAAGTTCTGAAATTCTGAAAATGACAAAGAATTACGTAATTGAGTTTCAACACTTTCACATGACAAAGTTGGGGAAAAGACGTGGACACGTTCATGAAAGTAATGGCTTTTCTTTAACCGCAAGCTAGCCAGCTAGCATTAGCACTGAGCAGCTTAATGTGTGTCTACTTTCTCCAAACGGAGAACTGCAGAGATAGTTATATGGATGAAAGGAATGGATTCTGACTCTTGGTGGGGAACGTGACCATGCTGACCGACGTTATATGTGAACTCGATTTTCCCAGGAGGAATTCCAAGTTTGGAGTCGGATGTCGAAAATTCCGAGTTCGAAGCATTAAACACAGTTTTATTTGCATTTTGAAATGACTACAGGTTTTCATTCTACTTGAACATCACGAACACCTGGAGGCCAAGATCATCAGATTAAAACGGTGGAAGCACATGTGCATACTGCGTGGTTGGAAATAACGAGTCGCAATACTATGTGCTGAAGCCACAGGTGTCCGGAATTGAGTGAATAATTTGTGTGAATTTTTTTCGTTGTTGAAAACTAGTGTCTGCTCAGTGATTAAGGCTTCGTAGCGGTGATCCGAATGGTCAGTGGCTCAAGCCTCAGTATCACCAAGCTACCATTGTTGGGCTCTTGAGTAAGGCCCTTAACCCTCAAATGCTCAGTTGTGTATATAAATAAAAGATATAAATGTAAGTTTGGATAAGGGCGTCTGGCGAATGAAGAAAAAGAGAAACTTTGTTATATTCTGAGATCTCGTGTAGTCTGCAGTTGATTTAGCTTAAAATAGTATTAGTCGGAATATTTTCTAATTAGTGCAATATTTGTTCGCCTCATTCCGCCTCACTGCGCCGCGGCATTGAAGTGGAATTGTTGAATAAAACGCTTTGATTCAAGTTTGAGTTTTATTTTCTTTTAAATATGAGTTATATTTTCCCACGGTGATCTCGCGGGGCATTTGATGTTTGCTTCTGGGAAATGCTCACTTTGTACGTTTTCCATGCACGGTTAAGGTGAGCTACGGGTTTAGCCGCGAGGTTTTCACTCGACTAGACAGACGGATGGACGATACAGAGAGATATTTGAATGCTGACTGACTTTGGAAAATCCCAGACGGGAATTCGCAATTTCCTGCAATATTTCCAGTAAACTGCACAAACTTGATTCATTCATTTTGTGAAACGTTCGTTCATTCATCGTTCTGTTTCTGTAATCGCTTAATCCTGATTAGAGTTGTGGGGAGGTTGGCGGCCATCCCAGTTGACTCAGGGCGAGGGCAGAGTACACACTGGATGGCTCGCCAGGGCACCGCGGGACAGAAACACACTGACGGCTATGCAGCTCTTCATGACGAAAGTCAGCAATGGTTCTTTTACATGAACCTCTCAACAGAGACAGTGAGAGACACGACCGGCCTTTGATAACCCAGTTACCTGCACTGGGGGGCACAAACTTCTGTTTTATATATATATATATATATGTGTGTGTGTGTGTATATATGTGTATATATATAATGTGTATATGTGTGTGTGTGTATATATATATATATATGTATATATATATATACATAAAAACTTAAGCCAGAGACAAATATCGTAAAGAATTTAAGGTGACTTTGTAAAAACTGACCTGCTGTTCAGAATATGAATCTGTTTATTGGGTAAAGTGTCTCCAGTCCCACTACGATTCTTGGCAAAATGCCCCCTTTCTGCTCGTCAGTGCTGGCTGGGCTTTTTCCGCTTGACCTATTGTCTTGCACCAGAACAATTGACTAGCAGGAGGCTGGTACAACGTTTCGTGGGGAAGCGGAAATATTTAGGCCAGCCTTAAAAATATCTTTGTTGGCGATAACACAGTCGGTTGGGCCGAAATTGTAGATAAAAACGCCTGAGCATTCAGACGCAAAAAATAAAAATATATAACGGCCGTTTGTGTTGAAAAAATTGCATGTCCCCTATCATACACCATACTGAAAACTAACCAAGGTGAAACAGTATCAACCGCTCCTTGTGATTGGTCAATTTCACCAGTTTGGTGAAACAGTGATTCTCATTGGCCAGTAGTCTTAATAACAAAGGTGGAAAGCATGATGGGAAGGGACAATGATGAGGGTAAAAAAAAAAACGGTTCTCTGTCACTATTAAAGATCCCAACGTGGAAATAATAAATAAATTAATGCATTTCAAATTGAGCAACACATTTGCTGACATTTTTGAACAAATACAAGTTAATTATAAACCGCCAGCAACAGTGCGGAGCGTGAAGAAGGTATTTGTTAGTTGTTGACTGTGATATTAAAAGTTGATATGTTGAAGAAACCTTGATACTCTGTTGATTACAATATTAAAAGAATAAACTGTGATATTCAGTATGTTGATTTCAAATACAAGATATTTATTTCATTCTACTGTGTTTACAACATCACATACATAATATTAAAAAAGTTCCCCATGAATCCCGGGTAGCATACACAGGCAGCAAAAAAAATAAATTTCCTCCCTCCCGGGTGAGTCTGTTTTTTTTTTTGTTTTTTTTTTTTGTTAATTTTTTTATCATGTTATTGCCAACAAAGAATTTAAGCCTGGCCTTATAGTTCAGAGATCGTTCCATGAGAAGGAGGCTTTGGAAATGTTAGATGGAGCACAGAAACCGTCACGGATAAACCGTAATTATCTATATTCTGTGTGTTTTCATTTACATTTCTTGCGAAGGGCCTTTTAAATGTTGAAATAAGCATCGGTAGCTTTTAAATGACATTTCAAAGTTAAATTATGAATAAAGTGTCGCATTTTAGAGAGTTAATACTGTCATGTCATTAAAAAAACTTCACTGTACAAAAATAAAGCTAAAATAGAAATACAAATAGAGCTGAAGTCTGACTGTTTGAAGAGCTTCCACTGACCAGACTTTCTCGCGCAGGCTTTTAAAAGCAGCGTCGGTTGTGCGCTCCTCCGCTTTTTTAAAAATAGATTCCACTCCGTGTTTTCATATCGTCCGTGTCGGGGCCGAGTACTGATGACCTTGGTTTGTTTGGGGTTACATGCAGTAAAAGTCTAGACAGTCAAGCACTCCAGTTATGTTTAGTTCAACTTGGAGAAAGTCGGATTTGTACGATTTCAGTTAAATTAACATGTTTACGTGTATTTTATAAGCCCATGTAAGAGAGAATATGGACCGGGGACAGTTCATGAAATATCCAGAAATATGGACAGTTAACAGGGACTAACACACCCCCCCCCCCACCCACCCCCCCCCCGCGACAATCAATTTCCATGAACTAGGATCGAACCCGACTGACACATACGTACATGTATATGTGTATATAATATCAATAAATACATATTCAACGCAATACATGCTTATAAGAACAATTAAACATTCAAAAATAATGCACAAGATGTAAATAAAATATAAATACACTTATGCCTCGGTTTAACGGACTAATGGGGAGGGGCACTGGTCCGAAGTACCTGATTGTCCGAAGTTTCCGATTCCATATATTTGAACGATTACGTTACAAAAAACTTTTACTTAAGCACACTATGTAATCGGCAAATGTAAATACTGTATACTCTGTAAATGTACACCTTAAGATCAGGGGTTGGGAACCTTTTTGACTAAGCGAGCCAAAAAAAAGACATATTTTAAAATCTAATCCTCTGAGAGCCATACATCTCTCTCTCTCTCTCTCTCTCTCTCTCTCTCTCTCTCTCTCTCTCTATATATATATATATATATATATATATATATATATATATATATATATATAAAAACCTATGGCTCGCGAACCAGATGTGGCGGTTTTGATGACTGTATCTGGCTCTCGGATAAATCAGGTGGCCGAATACACAATTTCACTGTCATTTAAATAAAAATACAAAAAAAGTCATCAAATAAAACAAAAACAGATGAATAAATCTCGCGCATTTAAATCTATACATCTATTTTCAATGCTACGTCACTGTGGCGCGCAGTGGAGAGCCAATCCTTTCTGTACGCCAGTAAGCGGGCGGGTCCGATACTTTGAAACTCTAATTTTATTGGATTATAACAACAGCCACAGCCTGCGCGTGTTGCTTTTGAGTAAAGAGAGAAATTTCCCTTGTTTTGATTGGCTCATTTCCACAAAGCCAAGCACAGCTGGCAAGCAAACACAAATGGACAGACATGGAAAAACTTCAACCCGCAGACCAGCTGACTGCCAAAACTTGGAATGCGTTTCCTGTCACTTAAACACTGCAGCGTGTGAGTCCAATAAAATTAGAGTTTCAAGGTATCGGACACGCCCACACAAAAAGGATTGGCTCTCCGCTTCGCGCCACAGTGATGTGGCATTGAAAATAGATGAATAGATTTAAATGCGCAAGATTTCTTCAAGCCAGTCTGGTCATCTGGCGGTCACTTTCAGAAACAACGGCCAGTGTCCGGATGCTGCAGAGTTTTTGTTGCATCTGAAATCCGTTAAAGCGAAGTCCGTAAAACCGAGGCATGAGTGTACACACGCATACAGACGCGCACCTCCCATAAAAATGTAAGTAGTTTTGTTTGGTTGCTTTTTGTTTTTGTTTGTTTTTGGATTTTTTTTTTTTTTTTTGCATAGTTGACCTTGTTTTGTGGCATTTTCCTTAACTTTTCCCCTATTTTTCCTTAATTTCCGTATATTTTTATTTTTCGATGAACATTTTTTTTGAAAAACCCGCTATGCACTGAAGTCGCAGAAACTGAAGCAGGAAGTAGCGAGGGATCACGGTGTGTGTGTGTGTGTGTGTGTGTGTGTGTGTGTTTGTGTGAGTGTGATGTGTGTGTGTGTGTGTGAGTATATATATATAGATATATAGATATGTGTGTATATATATATATATATATATATATATATATATATATAGATATATATAGATATATATATAGATATATATAGATATATATATGTATGTGTATCTATGTATGTATACATATATATATATATGTGTGTGTGTATGTGTATATATATATGTGTGTGTGTGTGTGTATGTATATATATATATATATATATATATATAATATAAATAAATACACCCTAAATTTGAAAAGGGGGAGGTGTTCATTTTCCGCAGCGGAATAAAGACTCCCGGGTCCATATTCTATACTACACCTATTTTTTTTTCCCCATAAAAATGTGTAAATGTACTGAATGTTGCTGTCCCATATCTCCTTACATTAGGATTCGTCTTGTCTTATCTGTCCTTGTCTTGTCACACTGTTTTTGTACTTTTGTGTTCTCTTGTTCATCACGTCTGTACCTTTTTTATGTTCTTGGTGTAGTTCACCGGAGATGAAAATGTTGAGGTTCTCCCTGGGAGTAACGAGGATGGATAGGATCAGAAATGAGTATATCAGAGGGACAGCCCACGTAAGATGTTTTGGAGACAAAGTCAGAGAGGCTAGATTGAGATGGTTTGGACATGTACAGAGGAGGGATAGTGAGTATATTGGCAGTAGGATGCTGAGGTTGGAACTACCAGCAGAAGGCCTCGAGGAAGACCGAAGAAGAGATTTATGGATGTGGTGAAGGAAGACATGAAGGTCGTTGGAGTCAGAAAAGAAGATGCGGAGGACAGGGTGAGGTGGAGGCGGATGATTTGCTGTGGCGACCCCTGAGGGGAGCAGCCGAAAGTAAAAGAAGAAGAAGAAGAAGAAGGTGTAGTTCACCGAACTATTGTGTGATAAAAAGTTGCAGATGCCACACAGCACAATGATGGAAATTCACCTTTGCCCTGGTGGTTGGAGCTGGTACTTGTTGGAGTTATTTACCCCCTCCCCCCTCCCCATACATTTTCTACCATAATTTAGTCATATACAGTTCCCACCCATCGGTTGTTTGTCTTCCTTTTCACACAACCAATAACTTTCAACAAGGGAGGGGCATATTTCCTCCATTACATGCAATGCCGCCATCCGCCTCTTTATGAACGACTATGTATGTGTATTTGGGAGTGATCTGACACACTCGGAGGGAAAGCACTATCCTCCCCCTCGTACGTATGAGCTCATTGACACCCATGATTGGCTGTTGATTGCTGTGAGTGACTGGGAAGGGAATGAACCCTTGACCAATTAGCTCCTGTGGACTGTCGGTCATGGATGGCTGTGGCGTCAACCCGAATTCGAATCTGTGATCTCCAGGCTGACACGCCGTTATTTTAATCTACCGTAATAAACAAGAACACCGATCTGAGCATCAATCCCAGAAATTGAGACTCTGCAACCCCCAGTGCATGTTCTGGTTTTTTTCCCGCTCTTTGTCTGGTTTAGACAATGCAGAATACAGTTCTATTTATGTATCTGTTTGTGAGTCCTGTTGCCTTACAGGCGGTTTATTGTTGACCTCTGTAGACAGGCGTGGTGTTGTTGAGTTGTTGTTTCACTGAGTGTTTTTAAAATGATTTTATTTTGGCTATTTTAAGCTTTCTGTAAAATCATGTGTCAAAAACGCTGGGATACTTGTACTGCAGCAATACTAAGCAGTGGTGTGAGGACTTGTATTTATTTATTTATTTAAAAAATTATGAGGGTTGATTATATATTACATCTAGAGAACTGAAAGTTCTCCCGGAAGCCTGGAATAACCCACCAGCAGGTGTTTCCTTACCGGATCGCAGAACCATATACCATGAGGATAATGTGTGGTGTTTGGTGTTTTAAAGGCAAATGCAGCCTTCTGTGATTGATTTTTTTTTTTTTTTAACTATCTTGTCCACAAACTATATTTCTATTTATAATTTCAGTTCATCTCCGATTCAATAAAACCTGCTCATTACTCCAAAATAAAACCTCTAGGATTTTTAATCCATACAGAGGAACTGCTATACTGATGGAGGAAACGTGAAAATAATAGAACACAACCAGCCAGTAAATCATCTGAAATGGACTGTGAGGGGCGGGACAATAGACTGATTGTGTTCTGATGTGACATTTAGTTAGGGGGTTGGTGAAGTAGAGGATCAGAATCTGTAGCGGCGTGCTGCTTTACCGTCGCCGTCTCATCGGTTCATGTGGTATGTGTTGGGGCAGAGTGATATGTTGGCAGGTGACGACAAAAGGAAACAAGAGGCTGAGCACCCTGTAATCACAGCACTGCACTGCACACCCAATCCTGGAGAGTCGGTTGGGGCAACCAGCAGCAGATATTACTGAATGTGGACACGCACGTCTTATCAGAACTCTAAGTGTGGTGGTGTCCCTGGCTGTGTTCACCAATTGTTTTGGGTCCCCCCCGAACTGAGAGGGTCAAGTCTTGTTTGTTGATATTTGCTTTTATATATATATATATATATATATATATATATATATATATATATGAGTGTGTGTATGTATGTATGTATGTATATATATATGTGTGTGTGTATATGTGTGTGTATATATGTGTGTGTATATATATATATATATATATATATATATATATAAAATTTGTGTGTGTAATGTATGTATGTGTGTATACAGACGCTCCCCAACTTGCATTCATCCATTTTTTTTTTTTTTTTTTTTTTTTTTTTTAAATCAAATTTTGAGTTTAGACGTACCTACGTAGTACGCTGACGTAATGACACAATGGCGCTGCATTCATTGTTTACAAACTACAGACTGAGTGTATGTATGTGTGTGTGTGTGTATATATATATATATATATATATATATATAATCAGTTATATAGCGTGTTACCCTTGTGTTAAGACGTTGTCTCTGTGATCTTTGTGTTTACACTGTTTTGCGGACTTTTGTAACCCGAAGCAAATCTGGTTGGTCAGAAGTGTAAGCCTACTAGCATGGGTGCAAGTCTCATACACAGAGATGAATTAACTATCTGCTCAGATTGGCACAATCTACCATGCATACTCAGTTAAGCAAAGAGAGTTGTAATATGAATGAAAACCCAAATCCACAAGTTACAGAACAATTGCAGATATTTATTATCTTTTAGCCGAATACCAAGAGTTTATACTTATTTTTATAATATTTATAAATTAATATTCATTAGGATTTGTACTTGTTCTTTGTATGCATCTCTTGAATAAAGCTTACTTACTTACACAAAAGAAAGAACTCTCCGCTTTGCTGGGACTCGCATCAGTGCAGGCTGCGTTCTAAACGAGTTCAACGGCACCCTTGTGCACCTGAAAGACGAAGTCCGTATAACCCACAGCAAGTACACTACTTTTGCAAGTACACTACTTTCGGTATTGAGTGCTTCACATATTGTAAACGTTGATTGACTGTTTTAAGCTTCATGTAAAGTAACTCGGTATAAATAAGTGACTTATTTGAAATTAATGTTGATATTATTTGATATTATTTACAATGTTATGTTTATAATAATTGATTTAGGGGTGTTTTATGAGATACGGTAATGGTATTTATGGCTGTATAGTACAGAGCATCATACGTCACACGTCATACGTCACTGTAACAACTTGCGTTCACTTTCAACTTGCGTTCGGCCGTCCGGAGCCAATTAAAAACGTAAGTTGGGGAACGTCTGTATATATACTGGTCCTTCTCAAAAATGACACCTGCAAAAGATTCCTGAGGCTTTTAAAAACTCCCAGCCTGGTTCATTACTCAAAACCGCAATCATGGGTAAGACTGCCGACCTGACTGCTGTCCAGAAGGCCATCATTGACACCCTCAAGCAAGAGGGTAAGACACAGAAAGAAATCTCTGAGCGAATCGGCTGTTCCCAGAGTGCTCTATCAAGCCACCTCAGTGGGACGTCTGTGGGAAGGAAAAAGTGAAAGAAGGGCCGATTCCAGACCTTGGGGGACCTGTGGAAGCAGTGGACTGAGTCTGGAGTAGAAACATCCAGAGCCACCGTGCACAGGCGTGTGCAGGAAATGGGCTACAGGTGCCGCATTCCCCAGGTCAAGCCACTTTTGAACCAGAAACAGCGGCAGAAGCGGCTGACCTGGGCTACAGAGAAGCAGCACTGGACTGTTGCTCAGTGGTCCAAAGTACGTTTTTCGGATGAAAGCAAATTTTGCATGTCATTCGGAAATCAAGGTTCCAGAGTCTGGAGGAAGACTGGGGAGAAGGAAATGCCAAAATGCCTGAAGTCCAGTGTCAAGTACCCACAGTCAGTGATGGTCTGGGGTGCCATGTCTGCTGCTGGTGTTGGTCCATTGTGTTTTATCAAGGGCAGGGTCAATGCAGCTAGCTATCAGGAGATTTTGGAGCACTTCATGCTTCCATCTGCTGAAAAGCTTTATGGAGATGAAGATTTTCATTTTTCAGCACGACCTGGCACCTGTTCACAGTGCCAAAACCACTGCTAAATGGTTTACTGACCATGGTATTACTGGGCTCAACTGGCCTGCCAACGCTCCTGACCTGAAGCCCATAGAGAATCTGTGGGATATTGTGAAGAGAAAGTTGAGAGACACCAGACCCAACACTGTGGATGAGCTTAAGGCCGCTATCGAAGCATCCTGGGCCTCCGTAACACTTCAGCAGTGCCACAGGCTGATTGCCTCCATGCCACGCCGCATTGAAGCAGTCATTTCTGCAAAAGGATTCCCGACCAAGTATTGAGTGCAGAACTGAACATAATTATTTATTTGAAGGTTGACTTTTTTGTATTAAAAACACTTTTTTTTTTTTTTCGGTCAGATGAAATATGCTAATTTTTTGAGATGGGGATTTTTTTTTTTTTTTTTTTTGCCAAAATTATCAATATTAAAACAATAAAAGGCTTGAACGACTTCAGTTGTGTGTAATGAATCTAAAATATATGAAAGTCTAATGTTTATCAATGCATTACAGAAAATAATTAACTTTATCACAATATGCTAATTTTTTTAGAAGGACCAGTGTGTGTGTGTGTGTGTGTGTGTATATATGTATGTACAGACACATATATATATATATATATATGTATATGTATATATGTATATATGTATATATATATATGTATATATATATATATATATATATATATATATATATATATATATATATATATATATATATATATGTATATATATATATATATGTATATATATATATATGTATATATATATATATATATATATATATATGTATATATATATATATATATATATATATATATATATATATATATAGTGTGTGTGTGTGTGTATAGTGCAGGGTGAACTACACCTGACTCTGGTTTTGTTCCTGAACTGCTGTGCGGGCATTGCGATGTTTGGTGGCCCACTGCTGTGTGCATGCTCCTACTAGGGTTACGGGGAGGGCGGTGCCTATCTCCGCTGACAATAGGCAAAGGGAGTGGGGTTGTACACTTTGAACAGGTCGTCAGATCATCAAAGGAACGCACACGTGCCCACACACGAAACCATTGACACACTTCCATAGCCACTTATGCAAATATAAGTTTAGGTTATGGAGGCGAACAGACGTGTACGTGGTTCATGCTACGACTGTGGACTTTGCAGTATTTCAATCTTTTAAGAATCGTTCAGCCCAGCGAGTTTTTGAAGATGTTCCTGTTACAGTGCCTTCCTGTTCAATCCATGTCGGGTTCAAAAACTTTACCAAACACATTTTAATTGGAAGCTGAAAGGTTATTTAATGAATAGTCCAATTTTTTTTTTTTTTGGATTCCTTCGGACATCCTTTTGAGCTACTGAATTTGATTAAAAATCATAACCTTCTCCTGTAACCTGCTCAGACTGTATATTCCTATAATCTTACACGGTCCCCTCTCAAATTAAATCTAAATATAGAGATTTAAGCACCGCCCAAAAGCGGAGCTCTCATATGATTCCCTTTACCCGAGGAGTTTTTAGTGGTGACTCAAATTCTCTACACATACCCTGCGTATATCAAGATGAATTCATTTTACATATTTATAGAAGGGAATAAAAATGGGGGAACCAAACACGTGACGTTGGTCTCGATATGTAAAGTACACGTTTAGAAACCATAGCTTTCGAAAACATTTCAATAACACGGGCGCATCATTAATCGCTTATTTATTTCACATCACGTGAGTATTATACACCTATTGTTCTCTATATTAGTCTCTCACAAACATTTCTTATGATTTTTCCTTTTTCTAGATATTAAAATTTGAAAGACTGTAAAGGGTTCCCATGTCTATGCATATGGCAGAAGGACAATGTAGGGGTTTTTTTTGTTTGTTTTGGAAGTTCTAAAACCAATTTTTGATACTTTTTCCTTATCAGTAGTTGATCTGTAAGTTTTTTTTTGTTTGTTTGTTTGTTTCTTTTTAAACGGGAACATTTCCATCCAGACACTGTGTGTTATATCAGAAATCTTTGTCCTTATTAACTCACCTTACTATATACATCATATGAAGACTCTCATACTCTTGGTTTGGGAATGGTGGTATAAACAGGAAGCAGACTGTCGACTCTGCAGTTGGTTTCCTCTACAAAAGCTTTATGTAATAGGAGGATGATGAATCAGGAAAGGACACGCCCTGACTGGGAAGATCCAATCAGGAAGTAAAAATGGGCGTCTACATGATAATTTCCAAAAGGCCAGAATAAAATACAGCACTGAAGTTCTCAAACAGTATTTCCAAAACCATTTAGGCTGAATACAAATAAATAAACAAAATTCTCGAGTTCTCATCAGCGGCTGTGTAAGATAGAATACGGACCCCGCCTCCTCAAGGAAAATGGAATGGTTACATTTTTTTGTGTGTGTGTGTATGTATATATGTGTGTGTGTGTGTGTGTGTGTGTGTATATATATATATAATATAATCTGTGTGTGTGTGTATATATATATCTGTGTGTATGTGTATGTATGTGTATATATATATATATATATATATATATATATATATATTCCACTGCGAAAAATAGACCCCAGGTCCATCTTCCAAGGTGTCCATATTCTGTACTGCACCTAGAAATCTGTGCTGCATCTATTTTATTTATTTCTTTATTTATAGAATTTTTTCCCGAAAAACCTTAGACAATATAAAACTGACACAGAACATAGTGCAGTTCCAGGTGCTGTTATTGTGAGTGTTTGATTGGTTTGGTGCTGGTTTTATGGAACTGAAAGGCTGCTGTTCAGAGTTTCAGTGCTTAATTCGTGTTCAACGTACACATGGCCGTCTGGTTCTCTGGGATGTACTGTATATAGCTTCAGTTGCTTTACCTACATTTAGCTTTAAAAGATTTTGTGCAGTGGTAGCCTGGTGGTAAAGGGTGCTGGAGCACTGATACTGAGGTTGGGGGTTCGAGTCCCACTCTCCACCAGGTTGTCACTGCACCCCCCCCCCCAGTGCCGCAACATTTCCAGATTAGTGTGATGTCGAGGTGTGAACATGATGATAATGTTGTGTGTAAAAGTGATGCAGTAGGAGCACTAGGAGAGCACAAACTTCTGCCAAGTACAGCAATTCAACATATGAACCAAAATGTCAAAAAAATTAACAAACAAACAAAAAAAAGAAATCTCACAATGTTAAAGAATCCTTTAAGCAATTCCCAAATTTAGAATAATCACAAATTTCTTTCGGAGTCTTCCTTGTCCACAGTCCAACTTCTGGTAGACATTTCATGAAAACATGATGCACATTGTAAAGGCAACAAACCAGACTAATGTGGATGTAGCTTAAAGCACGAATATCTTTCTAAATGACATACGACAAATGACCTATTTTGTGTGAAAGAAAAGTAGTTCTATACAGGTGGTTAAGAAGGCAGCAGTTCAGAATAGTCACATTTTGAAATATGAATCATGTACCTAGGCAGGACAGGACAGGTGTGACCTGTAAACAAATAGTGGGTGTTAACCCATTAGAGGTCAGACAGCATGTCCTACTTAACAATCACGAAGAGATTTGACCATTACATTTGCAAGCAGGCAGCTTCAAAATAGGGATTGTTTTGTGGCGTGGTGACCAACGCAACCTCATCCAAGTGTCATCCAGGTTTTAGCACTGATGGATAAGTGAAACCATATACAGTCGTACCTCACCTTACGAAATAAATCAATTCCAGAGCCTTTTTCGGAACCTGGATTTTTCGTAAGTTCAACCGTATTTTACATGTAAAACGTGTGATTCGTTCCAAGGCCCCCAAAACTACCCCTAAACCCTTTAAAAATTATAAAAGTATACCTTTTAAGGCCTTCTGCTTCAATATTGTACCGATGGTAGACGGGTTTGGCCATATTCCTTTGCGATATCACTGAACCGCATGCCATGAGCCTGCTTCTTCTTTTTACTCGCACTGGGAATCACACGTGTGTCTGTGTGTGTGTTGACCATGTCTTCTTAGCAGAGTTATAATCTTACAAATGTTTATACAAGGTTAAAAGCCTGAGCCAAAAGATAAAGTTGCAATGAGAACACTCGAAAAACTCATGAAACAACAGTAACTCTGTCCTTTACACGAAAAGCATTACGGGTGCTCCATAATGGCCAATGGGAGGGAGCTGCATCATCCCTCCTAGCCAAATGGAGGCCAGCGGGGCGGGATGTTGAGAGATAACCAATGTGAGGGAGCTGCGTCATCCCTCCTAGCCAATGGGAGGCCAGCAGGGCGGGATGTTGGAAGATAATCAATGGGAGAGCAGTTTGTGCATTGTTTGAATGGCACGTTTGAATGTTTGAATGGCTCGTTTCGTAAGGAGAACTTGTTTCATATACAGAGACAAAACATTTTTGGAAAATGTTTTGCGTAATCTGGATTTTTCGTTTGCTGGGACTATCGTGAGGTGAGGTACCACTGTAGTGTTTATCTCTACCATCTATTATACAAAAAAAGTTGGTGATTGGCCTTCCTTTGCTTTGCAGTCAATGCTTATGGACTGACAGTACATTCGTCTTGATCCAGAAATACAGGTCAGTGTGTAGCTAATTCCAGAAGTTCATGAACGCCTAACCAGCCCAGTCATATGAGCTTTTTAAGCGTCCTTTGCCACGGAGACGGCGTTCCACTGGACTTTGACTGAGCAGTGCTGTTCCGTGATGACCAACGACCTGAGGCTTCATCTTGAAGACTACATGCAGCCTGCCAAGAGCAAGAAAACAGACAACTAGCCCTCCCCGTGAAACCTTCTCACTGCACTATCGACATGGCGAAGACTTACCCGCCTTGGCAGTACAGCGCCCTCTCTGTCTGCTCACCAGGCACTACCAGAACAACGACGGAAGTTTTCCTGATAATAAAGTGATTGCGGTGGAGCTGGGTGCCATACCAGAGATGAAGAAATACATGATGTGCATTATGCCATTTGTAGCCATGATAATCATTCTGGATTAGGGTGTCTTATTTTTATAGTGAGATGTACGATATATGTGACATCATACAGCTGAGGAGACCTTCCCGGTTCCTTGGTACAAATTCTTAGTGAAGTGGATTGGGTTCATCGTTTTATATATATTTATATTTATATATAATATACACACTATATATCTGTGTGTGTGAGAGTGATGCCATTATTTGTTATGGGCCAGGTATGCTTCAGCAGACATGATCTATCACTCGGGCTTCATCATCCACACAGTTCTCGCTGCACCCAGATTTTGCATCTGTGCAGACTGTATGTATTCACTGCGCATATGTGTGTAACTGAGCTTCTTCCAATATGAGCATTAACAATTAAATAAGTTGTTCTTTCAAGTTGCAAACTGCTGAGCATGTTTTCTGGGCCGTTGTTGTTATCTTATTCTTTGGATTATATAACTTTGAGATCATGGCCTTTGCTAGGAAAATCGTAATATGTGTGAGTTTATAGATGTGTCTGCCTTCAGGATATTTTTGAGGCATTTTTGCACGTGGCTGTTGAAGCAAACCTGAGCCCTGAGAATCAAGCAATGTTTGGAAAGCCAGTTCTGTCCACCTGGAGTTAAACTAGAGAATAATTAACGAGGAAGCAATGGCTGTTCATATGATGTTTTGTTTTTATATCAGGAACAAAAGGAAGTTTCAGGCTTATTATTACCTTAAACCTGGTGACCCAGGATTTCGTGCTTTTTTTTTTTTTTTTTTCTTTTTTCATTCATCTGGGAACAAAAAGATCAAAAGTAAATCTTATTAATGCATGAGAAGCTTATGAGTCGGACTCGAGATATAAAAACACGTCTTGAAACTAGTAGTGATGACAAGTAATGTTATGGACTCGCCGCCGTTAAAGGAAGTGACTCATTCATTTTCTGTAACCGCTTTATCCTAATTAGGGTCTCGGGGAGGCTGGCACCCGTCCCAGCCGACTCTGGGTGAGAGCAGAGTACACCCTGGACGGCTCGCCAGGCCATCGCAGGGCTGAAACACGCTGACGGCTTAGCAGCTACTCTTGTCGAAAGTCAGCACTGGTTCTTTTACATGAACCTCACACCATAGACAGTGAGCGACATGGCCGGCCTTTGGTAACCTGGGGCTGGGGGCAGTGACAGCCCGTTGAGAGTGGGGCTTGAACCCCCAACCTTAGGATCAGTGATCCACACAAACTTAATGTATTAACCCAATTCATGTCTAGTATACTACATAAACCAAATCTATAAATGTGATTTATCTGCAATAGCCTGGCGAGCTGTGCAGGGTGTACTCCGCCCTCGCTCAGAGCCGGCGCTTCCCCTCAACCCTGGAAACCCAGGAAATGAATGAGCCAAGTCTGATTGTCTTGTTTAATAACACCATTGATTATATTCAGGCCATTTTCTACACGTAATCAAGATACTGGCCATTTAAACCTGAGGACATGCACTCAGTTCAGTTTACTGATTCACTCGCGTTCCAGTTACTGATCACAGCCACACTTTAACTTTAAACTATAATAAGTGAATAAAATCGCTGCAAGTTCATCCATTTTCTTGCTCACAGTGTGAATGCCAATATCACAGTCCTGTGCTCTCGGAGTTTATCAGTGAAGCGGCAGGCCTGGGCCTGTAGACTTTATCTTACTGCCTCAAGAGTTTTCCCCACCACGAACAGCCTGATTGGCTCCACAGGGACACAGACCAGAGGGGGGGGAAGGAATTATCCGGCATGTAAGCAGATGGTTGAGACCGAATCTGAGCTACAGGAAGCAGTGGCTGCACCCATGTCTACTCTCATTTATTCCAGTTCAGCACTGTTTCAATTCCGACTCCATGAACGTTTCCTGTATCTATATGTCCAATATGCAGGCCGGTTTTGTCCATTACAACAGAGCAAGCATATGAACGTGAGATCGATCCACAAAAAAGAATAAAACAAAAGATTTTAACAAAATATTTTAATGGACATATGGATTGTTTTTGATAACGGTGCGATGTTGCGGTTGGAAAAATGATGTTTACTGTAGCAGAGTCTGACGGGAAAGGTGAACTGGCCCCTTTATGCTCATTTGCCGAAACCGTAAGCTTATTAGGGTCATGTGGAGGATGATCAAGGAGCCTGAGACACTCGTGACATTTTTACCACGTCACTGGTTGTCCGTTCTAGGACCACCTTTGATCAGTATTGTACATAACGCTGCATACCGAGTACACCTACGAGACCTGCCTTTAAGGAGATGAATAGACGCAGTTGTTTCTTCATCATATTGTTGCCCTTGTTGGTCACTCAGACCATCACACTCGTTCATTATTCCTGTTTTCAGCACAACAACTTCAAAGACTGTTCACTTTCTGCCAAACTTGTTCCGAATGCTGGCAGCTTCCACTGTGCTAAAATTCTAATCAATAATTGAACGAAGCAAAGTGTGATATAGAGAATTATTCAGATTGAGAGTGTGAATTTAACCCTCTGAGATATGAATAATTCTCCATATTACACAAAAGCTGGATTTTATAACTGTTTTGTTATTCATATAAAATGTTTTCATGCCTGGAGGTGAGTGCAGTGTATGAGTCAGCCAGAAGTGCTGCTAGCTATAGCATGTTGTTTCCTGCTAACGCCGTTTCTGATTCATTATCGAATATAAATTACATGAAAATATAGCACAAAAAACAGAATTCCAGTCTAAGTTAAGTTGTAAGCTGTACTGGTCTTTAAAGATTTTAATATTTGCATGTGTCTCGCTTTTTTTTTTTTGTTGTTGTTGTTGTTCTTCTGCTTGTACCGTGATGAACTACATTTCTACATTTACAACATTTAGCCAGACGCGCTTATCCAGGGCGACTTACAGAAGATTTAAAGTCTCTATCAGTGAATACAGTGGTACCTTGACTTATGAGTTTAATCCGTTCCGAGGGCGAGCTCAAAAGCTGAAAAGTTCGTTATATGAAACAATTATTCCTATAAGAAATAACAGAAAACCAATTAATCCGTTCCAACCCCCTCCTTAACTCATCTAACCTGCCACAAACATGGATATTTCACCTAATATATTAAAGATAAACATGTGAAAACAATAAATATTTCATAATAATAATAATACATGTACATTAACATAATTAATAATAATAAAACAAGAATAAACAATAAGTCAACTAACCCTTCTGATCATCGACTGTGGCGAAGATGTCACGTGGGCAGGCAGGAGGTGGTGCGTAACAGAGGAGGAGGAGAATTTTGTGCTGGTGCACGCTACAAATGCTATGAGGAAAGGCTCGTGGTGAGCTCCCGCAAGGCTGGTGCTTCTCAAATAATGGGGTGCAACTCCCTTGGGGGGTGTGGTGTGATGCCGGGGGGGGGTGCGTAGGACCCTGGGGAACATGCTTTTTTTTTTTTTTTTGCCATACTGTACTAGAATTAAGTGTAATTGCACATCCTCTACAGTAGTTGGCAGTGGCGCTCTCATTGTCACACCATGGTCACTGTTCCCTATGGTGTACGGAAAAAGCACCAAGCAAAGGTTATGAAATGCAGTAAACACTTTATAGTCATGCGCGGGGCACTGGGGGGGCAGAAATGGTTTTGTTTGTTTTTTCCCATCTTTTTCCTAGAGGGGGCATCACAGAAAATAATTGAGAAGCACTGCCCAAGGCGTTCTTGGAGCGCAGAGGAATACACGCGGAAGAATATGAGGCTAATCGGCACGGAAAAGCCATTTCCCCAGCAGAGCTCGTAAATAAAAATTTTGCTGGTTGGATGGAGGGAAGTTCAATGGAAGTTCATTTCACCAACTTGGAGCCAGAACAGAGAAGATTCTAGATACATTTTCCCTTGTCCCTTGGTAGAGCTAGGGATCAGTCTCACCGTGCTCGAGGATCCGAGAGAGCATGGTGCAGTGCGAGGTGTGATAAGTGCTTTGAGCTGGGAAGGTGCAGGCGTACTATTACATTACAATTTTTATAAAAAGGTTATAGGTTGAAGGCGTTTCAAAATGGCTTGTGGTGATTAAAAGCATTGTCCACCAGATTTTAATCCCCACAGCCTTTAATTTTTTGATTGTTATCCATAATTATGCCCGAAAGGGGTGAGAATCAGAGCCAGGTGTGCAGGTATACAGGGATCCCTCGCGACTGCGTGCTTCAGTTTCTGCAGCTTCAGTGCATCGCAGGTTTTTCAAAAATATTCATCGAAAAATAATGAAATTAAAGAAAAATAGGTGAAAGGTTAAGAACAATGCCACAAAATAAGGCCAATTATGCAAAAAAAAAAAAAAAACCCAAACAAACAAAAACAACCAAAATCCCCCCAACAAGACAACTTACATTTTTATGTGAGGTGCGCATCTGTGTGCGTGCGTATTTATATTTTATTTACATCCTGTGCATTATTTTTGAATGTTTAATTGTTATTAAAAGCATTTGTGGCATTGAATATGTATTTATTGATATTATATACACATATACATAGATGTATATGTCAGTCAGGCAGGGTCGATCTTACTTCGAGGTAATCGGTGGTCGCGGGTGGGGGAGGTCTCAATCCCCATTAACCGTGGAAAGTGAGGGATCCTTGTATATTAAAATTCCGGTATTACTGACTGCCGTGGTTATTTTGTCTATACCCACTGGTGATATCACCGAAATGTAAGCAAAAGTGACCCTGAGGCACCATTTTGTTTGGTCTCAATGCTGTTTGTTTTTTGTTTGGGTTTTTTTTTTTTTTTTTTTTTTTTTTTTTTTTTGGGGGTAATCTTTGTCTTCTTGGATGGCCTTGAAGGACTTTAGCTTCCAAATCCTAATACGTAGTTGTGTGTATGGGTGTGTGTGTGTGTGTGTATATGGGTGGGGTGGGGTGGGGGGGGGTTCTGCTCTTTTCCTCATCTAGACCGGTAACAAAAGTACCACTGTTCTCTTGCCAGCACATTCAGACGTCTAAAATGATTAAGTAGCACAAAACATTGTTACTCTTCATTTCCCAGCTTCACCTTCCTGGGTTGTTGGTTTTTTTCCCTGTAACACAATGCAGTCTTTGAGCAACATTCTTCCTTTTCACATTCTCACAATGACCTTCTCACAAACTAAAGCGAAATAGAAATCCTCACCCGAGTGATGAGCATGTGAGGTTTGGCTTATAAACTCTGATCGCTCTTTAAGAGCTTCCCCTCGCTGGTGAACAATCATGGGCCCATTTTATAAAAAGTCGCATGTTTATCCAAGCTGTGACCAGACTATAGAGGGCAGGACTGGGACAAAGCTGGTCCAGGAATTAATCCTGTTGAAGGCAGGCTTTGCCCTCCTTTTCTAATCACATCAGTGTGTTTTCTAATCCATCCAACTGCTGAACAGACGAGTGCAGTCCCTGTGGTACTGTTGGGCTATGAACCATAGCATGTTCTGATGCTGTTATAATGTAATGTAAAGTACAGCTACTTGTAATGTTTTTTTTTTGTTGTTGTTTTTTTCATTTATTTATTTATGTTTACATCATCACTTTTCAGTAAATGATGGTCATGGTTTCATGAGGAAGCTGATTTTTGCCTCCCAGGCTTATCGAACCTCATTGAATGTTGCACGTGACTGTTATGACCACACAGTTAAGTGTTATCACAGCAGGGAGGTGAATTTATACTTGAATATCAGCACCACTGTGCTTTGTTCTTCTTGAAGGCTGTGTGTCTATTTACAACACTTAGATAAACAAGACAAATTTCGACCTAGTTTTTAAAAAAGGAGGCGGGGGGTTGGGCTAAATGGTCTATATTCAGTGATACCTCAGCTAAAGAATTTAATCTGTTCCAGTTAATATATTTGACCTAATAAATTAAAGATAAACATGTAAAAACAATAAATATTTCATAATAAAAACACATGTACATTAACGTGAATAATAATTAATAATAAATAATAATAAAGAAGAATAAACAGGTCAACTAACCCTTCTGATCATCGACTGCAGTGAAGATGTCACATGGGCAGGCATAAGGTGGTGTGTAACATGGGAGGAGGAGGAGGAGAATTTTGTATATGTGCACACTACGAGTGTCAGCGAGGAAAGGCTCATGGTGAGCTCCCACAAGGCCAGTGCTTCTCAAATAGGGGAACACACGGTTTGATGACAGGGGCCCATGTATGACCCTGAGAAACATGTTTTTTTGCCATACTGTCCTAGACTTAAGTGTAATTGCACCTCCACTACAGTAGTTGGCAGTGGCGCTCTCATTGTCGCGCTGCAGTGTAGGGAGAAAGCACTGAGCAAACGATAGCAGTAAATACGATAGCAGTGCAGTAAACACTATTTATAGTTGCGTGTGGGGGCGTGAAATGTTTTTTTCTTCCTGTAGGGGGGTCACAGAAAATAATTAAGAAGCACTGTCACAAGGCGTTCTCGGTGCGTGGAGGACTACACGCGGAAGAATATGAGGTTAATGTGCCCATAAAAGCCATTTTCCCAGCCGGAGCTCGTAAATCAAAATTTTGCTGGTTGGATGGGGTATATTTTTGGTGGGATTGTATCTCGTATCATGGAAAATTCATTATAAAAGACACTCATAAGTCAAGGTACCGCTATATATATATATATATATATATATATATATATATATATATATATATATATATATATATACATACATTATATAAAATTATTATTTTTTTTTATTTTTTTTTTTTTTTTGGTAGTGCTAGTTTGGATCCAAAAGAAACCACACAGTGTGCACACCAAATAGCACATTTTGGATATTTCTGTTAAAGTACTTCCAGTAAAGTTGCCACCTTCCTTTGTCATGTTTATCTGAAAACCTTTCAGTTTTTAGGTTTAAATTGTATTAATGAAGAAAAATCCAGTGATTGTCCTGAACATTAGCGTAATAACTGTTGTAAACTAGGAAGTGCAGGTCATGAGTAACGACCTATGAAATTAGTAAACTGGTTTATAATTAACAATCAGAACTATTTTCACTTGCTTACTTGTTTGCCAAAGCGTTAACACTTGTTAGGGTTGCGAGTGCTTCAGGCAAAGCTGAGAGAAGGCGAAGTACACCCGGAACAGCTCGATAGGCCAGTAACAGGGCACACACATGCATAACCATTCACACTCATTTACGGTTAATTTAGAACAGGCAGTTATCCTAGTATGCCTGTATTTGGACTGTAGGAGGAAACTGGAGAACCCTGAGGAATCCTATGCAAGCTCGGTGTTTCATCCGTAAGTGAAACTGGGTCTATAATGTGTGTGCACTGATTCAAACTTTTCAGTTCAAACCTGGTGTAAAAATTTTTTGTTGCGTGCACCTATTTACAGCGGGATTTATAGCCGCTGTGCGCCATCTTGGCGTGAACACTTTACACTTCAGAGCACAAAAGAGGATAACAGGGAATCGCATCTGAGATGGATGTTTGAATCAAAAACCTTTTGTCACATTTTGACTGCATGGACGGTTTTGGGTTTTGGGTTTTTTTCTGAGGCTACCGGGGCTGTGAAGTTTTCCAGGTGTTAGAATTGCGTTGCTGTGCTTCCTGTTCATTGCTCAGCACAGGATACTTTATTTATTCACGAATCAATTTAACTAAAAGTTCATGTGACGGAAGGCTGTCCTTTTGTCACCGATCCTGTTCATAATTTTTATGGACAGAATTTCTCGGCGCAGTCGAGGCGTTGAGGGGTTCTGGTTTGGTGGCCATCGGATCTCGTCTCTGCTTTTTGCGGATGATGTTGTCCTTTTGGCTTCATCAAGTCGGGACCTCCAGCTCTCATTGGAGCGATTCACAGCCAAGTGCGAAGCAGCCGGGATGAGGATCAGTACCTCCAAGTCCAAGGCCATTGTTCTCAGTCGGACCAGGGTGGAATGCACCCTCCGGGTCGGGAATGAGGTCCTGCCCTAAGTGGAGGAGTCTTGTTCACGAGTGAGGGAAGGATGGAGCGGGAGATCGACAGACAGATCGCTGCAGCCTCTGTACCGGTCCGTCGTGGTGAAGAAGGAGCTGAGCCGCAAGGCGAAGCTCTCAATTTACCAGTTGATCTACATTTCAACCCTCACCTATGGTCACGAGCTTTGGGTAGTGACCAAAAGAACAAGATCACGGATACAAGCAGCTGAAATGAGCTTCCTTCGCCGGGTGGCGGGGTTCTCCCTTAGTGATGAGGTAAGAAGCTCCACCATCCGGGGAGAGCTTGGAGTAGATCCGCTGCTCCTCCGCATTGAGAGGGGCCAGTTGAGGTGGCTCGGGCATCTGGTCAGAATGCCTCCTGGACGCCTCCCTGGTGTGGTGTTTCAGGCATGTCCAACTGGGAAGAGACCCCGGGGTCGACCTAGAACACTCTGGAGGGACTATATCTCTCGGCTTGTCTGGGACCGCCTCCGTGTTCCCCCGGGAGAGTTGAAGGAAGTGGCTGGGGAGAGGGACGTCTGGACCTCTTTGCTTAGGTTGCTGCCCCCACGACCCGACCCTGGACTTAGCGGAAGATAATGATGATGATGATTCACGTGACGGAAACCGCAGGTAATGCGGCGATTTCTGTACAAATGCCTTTTTTAGGTAGTTTTATGAGCAATAAACAAACCACGAAAATTTTCACTTATTTTAGTTTGCCTTTATGGTCCTGTGTACTGTCATTCATCCATTCATTTTCTGAACCGCGTAATCCTAATTAGGGTCACGGGGAGGCTGGCGCCCATTCTAGCTGACTCCGGGCGAGGGCAGAGTCCACCTGGACAGCTCGCTGGGCCATTGCAGGGCAGAAACACGCTGATGGCTATGCAGCTCCTCTGGTCGAAAACCAGCAATGGTTCTTTTACATGAACCTCCCACTAGATTTCACATAGAAGCAGCACTGTGAGATCACCATCTCCGGTAGAAATGTCCAAGGGGTGGTATCTGTCAGCTTCTGTGCAAAGCTTGGTGCTGTTTAACTGAGCCGAGAGCACAGCCGAACCTTGTTTTCACAGAACTGGATTTGTTGGCAGGACTTTATGCATTGTAGGGGGCAGTCAGAGCAAGAAGTAAATAAATAAATAAACAAACAAACTGGAGGTTAGAGGGCAGAGCTTCACTGCTGCAAACAAAACCCAGTGAATTATGGATGTAGGCTGATGAACACAAACAAGGATTGTCTGGTGGTGGTGGTGGTGGTGGTGGTGTTGTGGGTTTTTAAAATCCCATACAGATGATTTAAGAAAGGAAACTGGAACATTCTGTATGATTTGTGTGAGATAAGATGGGTGGGTAGAGCGCAGGAGCGTGAGTAAACAGTAATGTTCTTCTGACTTGTCCCAGTTTTCCGTCGCTGTTACGCAATTTAGCATTATCAAATAGATGGGTGTGCTCTGAGTAATGCAGGATACTCCTGCAGATTTCCTTTCAACTCCGTATGAGTCGAGCTGTCGGCATGTGTGGGCACGGCATCATTTTAAGGTCGTATACATGAATGGTTTTGAATGTATTAGGGAGTGTCATATTTAAATAAAGTCCATATAAGATGAGTTTGGCAAAAAAAATGATGTGGTTAGTTATTAAGGAAAATCATCCAGTATTATATGGCTCTGTGTGAACCTCTAGGATGAGAAGATTAAATTTGAAGATAAAGTTAGAGACTGCGGTTTTGAATCAGTTGGATGATGAGCAGGTGTGAGTCAGTTATTAAAAAAAAAGGAATCTGTCATAGTCTGATATTGTTAGTACAGAAAGCCCCCGTTATTTGCGGGGTGTGCCCCCCCCCCCCCCGGATCCTGAAAATCCACGAGTTATTGACGCGGTTTTAAAAACCCTATGTATGATATCACATACGCTAAAATATGGTTGTTACACCCATTCTATAGCGAGTCTTACCCATGAATATAGTAATAATGCAGTAAAATGTAGTAATGATTAAGTAAAAACTTTTTAATTTTGTACTGTGATGATATTTCTGAATAAATAAAGCGCTTAAGCTCCTTACCAGAAGCGAGAGAAGATGCAGTGCGTTTAAGTGACATCACACGGTTTAAATATTCATTAAAGACACACAAAAAAAGTGAATTCTCAATTCAAGCAATCACGTTGATAACTTTATAGACAAATAATACTATTTATAGTCGTGCGCTGGGCGGGCGTAAAAAATCCCCCCCCCCCTTCTTTCTCAAGGGGGCGTCACAGAAAATAATCGAGAGGCACTGCGCTAATTTTTAAACATTATGAAAAAAGCCTTCGAGAGCAAAATCTGCGAGTATGCGGGACCGCGAACGGTGAACCGTGAATGGGTGGGGGCTTACTGTACATATTTGTGGAAGTATATCATGGCATGAGCAAAGTAGATTTGTTTTAAAGGAAGGCGTGTAATAGTCTGTGTAATTTTTAAGCATCTAAATGTGCCTGTCTCACATTAACACCATCCAGTGTTCTTGATTCCAACATCAGGAGAACACGGAAAGGAATTGGTGATCATGACAGAGTTGAAAGGAAAGAAAAAATTGGCATTCACCAAAAAAAGAACATGTATCTTCCCTTCTATAGTTTAAGATCATATGGGTACATCAATATTATTATTATTTTTGTTGATGTTGATTTTGTTTTATGTTTGAAGAAGGAAATTATAGAAATCCTTACTCTAGCCACGGTGATAATAGTGTCTTGGTATGTGCCTGTTTTGCTTCATCTGAGCCAGGACAGTTTGTCTTCACTGATGCAACAATAAACTTTGAATTATACTAGCGAATTCTAAAGGAAGATATTCAGACATCCTTTTGTGAACTGAATTTCAAGAGAAATGGGTCATGCAGCATGACCACCATCCTAAAGACATAAATCATTCACCCATGGAAACGATAAAGAATAAATATAATGTTTTGAAATGGCCAAATGAAAAGTCCTGACCTAAATCTAATCAAAGGGTTGTGCGTGCAGATCATTTGAGTAAAACACAACAGCAATTGTCAAGTTGAATTGTGTTGTATGATGGAGTTGATACTTTTGCCAATCAGAGATCTATAATATTGGGTCATTTTTCTTAATAATGAATGATTGAATGAAAATATTTTTTATGGTTTTTAATTGGGTTTTTGGTTTCATGCCAAGAAAGAGCACCACAGATGCAGTGTTTGTCTTGAGGATGTTAATAGAGAAGTACAGAGAAGGTCAGACGGAGCTGCATTGTGCCTTTGTGGATCTGGAGAAAGCATATGACAGGGTGCCGAGAGAGGAACTGTGGTATCGCATGAGGAAGTCTGGAGTGGCAGAGAAGTATGTTAGAGTGATGCAGGACATGTATTAGAGATGTAAGACAGTGGTGAGGTGTGCTGTCAATGTGACAGAAGAGTTCAAGGTGGAGTTGGGACTGCATCAAGGGTCAGCTCTGAGCCCCTTCTTGTTTGCTATGGTGATGGACAGGCTGACAGACAAGGTTAGACAAGATTCACCATGGACCATGATGTTTGCAGATGACATTGTGATCTGTAGTGAGAGCAGAGAACAAGTGCAGGAATCTAGAGAGGTGGAGGTATGCCCTGGAAAGGAGGGGAATGAAGGTTAGCCTTGGTAAGTCAGAATACATGTGTGTGAACGAGAAGGACCCAACAGGAACGGTGAGGTTACAGGGCGCAGAGATAAGGAAGGTGGAGGATTTTAAGTACTTAGGCTCAACAATCCAGAGCAATGGAGAGTGTGGAAAAGAGGTGAAGAAGCATGAGTAGGCAGGTTGGAATGGTTGGAGAAAAGTGTCCGGTGTGATGTGTGATAGGAGAGTATCGGCAAGAATGAAAGGAAAAGTGTACAAGACGGTGTTGAGGCCAGCGATGTTGTATGGTTTAGAAACAGTGGCCCTGGGGAAAAGACAGGAGGCAGAGCTGGAGGTAGCAGAGATGAAAATGTTGAGATGCATCTCCATAATACCCATGATGCTTTTCATATAATAGACAGAGTTACTGTTGTTTTGTGAGTTTTTCGAGTGTGCTCATTGCAACTTTATTTTTTGGCTCAGGCTTTTAACCTTGCATAAACATTTGTAAGATTATAACTCTGCTAAGAAGACATGGTCAACAAACGTGCAGGCACACACACACACACACACACACACACGCATGCGCGCACACACACACACATGCACGTGTGATTCCCAGTGCGAGTGAAGAGAAGAAGCGGGCTCTTGGCATGTGGTTGAGTGATATCGCAAAGGAATATGGCCAAACCCGTCTACCATCGGTATGATATTGAATCAGAAGGAGGCCTTAAAAGGTATACTGTACTTTTATCATTTTCAAAGGTTTTAGGGGGTAGTATTGGGAGCCTTGGAATGAATCATGCGTTTTACATATAAAATGCAGTTCAATTTATGAAAAATCCAGGTTACGAAACCACTTCTGGAACGGATTAATTTCATAAGGTGAGGTACCACTGTACTTAAAAATAGGTGGACAACCTAGTCAAAATGTGCAGGTCTGACATTTTTTTTAGTTGTCAGTATGATTTTTAAAATTGTATCGTTCTTACACTCGATAAAATTTGTTTGCAGGTGCCATCAGAAGAAGGACCAGATTTGCTGGCCGGACCTCAAGTAGCCATGTTTTGCGGAAAGCTCAATATGCACATGAACATCCAGAATGGCAAGTGGGAGCCAGACCCGTCAGGCACCAAGAGCTGTGAGAACACCAAAGAGGGCATCCTTCAATACTGCCAAGAGGTAAAGTCGGAGCATACAGACGGATATTTAAAACCAGATATTTGAGGATTGAAATACGGTGCAGGAATGGGTGACGATGTAAAAGTTTAAATGAATAAAAGGATCTAAGGATGTGTAGGGATGTTGGCTTAAAGACACAATAAAAAAAAACAAAAAACAACAAAGTATTATGAAAACACTTTGGACCAATCAGAATAATGGAATATCAACGTTTGTCATATGACACCAAATGAAATGTGAGTTCATATCCGAAACCACCAAGATTGTGAAGGTTTGTTCTTTTCTCAGGTGTACCCAGATCTGCAGATCACGAATGTGGTGGAAGCCAATCAGCCTGTGAGCATCCAGAACTGGTGCAAGAAGGGTCGGAAGCAGTGCCGCAGTCACGTCCATGTCGTAGTGCCATACCGCTGCCTCGGTGAGTCCATGCAAGACCCTGTGCATTTATGCATAATGTATGAACATGTATTTGCATTTCTTAAACTTTTTTATTATTCAAACTTACAACATTTTTGAAAATGACTGAAGTGGGTTTTTTGGCTTTTAAAAGATAAATAAGTACTAAACAAAATTAAACTTGTGCCACTGTAAAGTAAACGACTAATTCGTACTGAGATTACATTTTGAGTTACAGTATTTCGTTTGACATGCAGTGGTGGACAGGATATGCCGTGTTATTAATATGCGCATATCAATTAAGACCATGTATTATTAAGACAATATTTTATGTATTGGCTGATATGCAGGTGTGACTGTGTTGTGTGCAGGTGTGAACGCTGCCATGGGTCAAAGCAGAATGCCATCATTTTATTCTAATGTGGTCAATTTCAGGCAAAAAAAAACATTTTGGGTTCAAGGGGTATGCGCATATTAAGCGGAAGTATTAATATTCATAAGCTGTCACTGTTTTTGGGTTTACTGATTGTGTTTCTGTGTGTAGTGGGCGAGTTTGTCAGTGATGCTCTGTTGGTACCTGATGACTGCAAGTTCCTGCACCAGGAGCAGATGGACATGTGTGAGAGTCACCTGCACTGGCACACTGTGGCGAAAGAGGTGAGCGAACTCCCACATAGGTGGTTTGCGTCACATTATGGACAAGTACCAAGTTCGTTGCTCAAAAGGAACTCTGCTGCAAAGCCTCTGAACAAAGATGAAAAATAGCTCACATTTGCATTGTCTCTTTTTTAACTTTTACATTTATTTTAATCGTAAAAATATAGTCATTAATACATACACAACAATTTAATAACAGAACAGAGTCAGGAGATTGTTTTTGCATCATTTTCTCACTCGTTCACTCATTTGAAGAACAGTTTAACCCTATTAGAGTCACAGTGTCACTGGGTGAAGGCAGGTAAACCCTAAACAGCTCCCCAGACCATCACAGGGCCAACACACACAACCATGCCCATAGGTGTGAATGGTTTTGTATGTGTGTGCATGTGCATAAGAGAGAGGTAGAGTGTGTGTGTGTGTGTGTGTGTGTGTGTGTGTGTGTGTGTGAGAGGGGTAGAGAGTGAGTGAGGTGTGAGAGAGAGAGGTAGAGAGTGAGTGGTGTGTGTGTGTGAGAAAGAGGTAGAGAGTGAGTGGTGTGTGTGTGTGTGTGTGAGAGAGAGAGAGAGAGAGGTAGAGAGTGAGTGGTGTGTGTGTAAGAGAGAGAGAGGTAGAGAGTGAGTGGTGTGTTTGTGTGTGTGAGAAAGAGGTAGAGAGTGAGGTGTGTGTGTGTGTGTGAGAGAGAGCGAGGTAGAGAGTGAGTGGTGTGTGTGTGTGAGAGGTAGAGAGTGAGGTGGTGTGTGTTTGAGAGGTAGAGAGTGAGGTGGTGTGTGTGTGTGTGAGAGAGAGAGAGAGAGAGTGAGTGGTGTGTGTGTGAGAGAGAGAGGTAGAGAGTGAGTGGTGTGTTTTGTGTGTGTGTGAGAAAGAGGTAGAGAGTGAGTGGTGTGTGTGAGAGAGAGAGAGAGAGGTAGAGAGTGAGTGGTGTGTTTGTGTGTGTGAGAAAGAGGTAGAGAGTGAGTGGTGTGTGTGTGAGGTAGAGAGTGAGTGGTGTGTGTGTGAGAGAGAGAGAGAGAGAGAGGGGTAGAGAGTGAGTTGGGGCATGGAAACAAGGGTGTAGTCATGCAGTGGTGCACGCTGGGAAATCCTCATTCATTCATTTTCTCATTCATTCATATTCTGTAACCACTTAATCCTAATTAGGATCACGGGGTGGCTGGCACCCATCCCAGCCGACTCTGGGCGAGGGCAGGGTACACCCTGGACACCTCACCAGGCCATCACAAGGCAGGAACACACTGACAGCTATGCTGGTACTTTTGACAAAAGTCAGCAGTGGTTCTTTTACATGACTCTCTACCATAGACAGTGAGAGACATGGCCAACCTTTGATAACCCAGTTAGTGCACTGGGGGGGACAGTGACAACACATTGAGAGTGGGGCTTCAACTCCCAACATTAGCATCAGTGATCCAGTACCTTCACCACCAGGCCACCACTGTGCACTCTGGGAAATGCAGTTCAAAAATGTAACCTGGAACCATGGCATGGAACTAAACTTTCACAGTCTGCAAACCCTTTTGCATTCTGAGATGCCGTCCAAAGGCAAACTGATTTTAATTCATGCAAACTTTTTTATGAATTAAATTTTATTCATCTTCAGTAAGAGCTTCGTCCTCATCAGGTTTGACTCAGATGTGGTGAATATCCTGGTAATGCCCTTGATCAGTTGCCTGCCTATCATCATTTCTGGAAAACACACTGTATAATTTGTGGAACCCCCCCCCCCCCTTTCCCCCGTCGCCTCAGGCCTCTTCTACTATTAACCGAGGTGGAAATTCAGGTTCCCATTTGCATTGTGCTCATCCACACAGATTACAGATGCTAACACGGATCTATAATTACAAATGGATTTCTGGTGCACAAAATCCTTATACAGACTTCCTCAACTTTCGTTTTAGTTACGTTCCGAATAGCTGAACGGAAGTTGAGAAAATAAAAAAAAAAAAACGTAAGTTGTTACTGTACGTTGAAGTAACTTATGACCGTTCATACTGTAGTATACGTCCATTAATACTACGACTGCATCTCATTAAACACCCCTAAATCAATTATTATAAACATAACATTATAAAATAATATCAACGTTACTTTCAGATAAATAAAATTCAAGCAAAATCATTTGAAATAAATAAATTTTAATCAAATTCACTTACCTTTCGCAGTGTTGCTTGAAGTAACACAATGGTAACGCGGTGAACTGGGAAGAATGCAAGGCGCGTTCAGTCTGTCGTTTGTAAACAATGAACACAGCGCCATGTAAAGAATGGACGCAGAGTCATGCATAAGTAGCATTTGAACGTCTCGTACTCTCAATTCAAAAATTGACTTAGAAAAAAAATATATATTTTTTTTTTTACAAAATTTTTTTTACAGTCAGTTCAAACGTAAAATCGAAAAAACCTAAAGCAAGGACCGTCTGTAATCGCTTTTATTTCCATACACACACACACACACACACACACACACACACACACGCATCGGGTGCACTATACATTCTATTCTAAATGAAAGCATGAGGGAAAATATACCAAATTTGCCTTATTGTTTTAGAGCAATTGTAGAATAACAATTTTGCGTCCGTCGGTCCACAGAATGTTGCTCCGTTTCTCTTCAGGCCAGTCGATGATAACCTCTTCAGCTCTTTTTTTTTTTTCTCAGCAGTGGGACGTTGCAGGGCTTCTTGTCAATAGCTCGGCTCCACATGGGCATCTTCTAATTGTAACAGGATTCACAAATAACTTGAACTTCTTTAATCTTCCTGGAGCTGATTGTTGACAAAGTTCTCGCCATTTTGTCTCTTCGATCCATTCGGATGGTAGTTTTTCACTTTCTTCCACGTCTTTTGGGGTTTGTTGCATTTTAAATCATTTGGGAGCATTTTATCCTCCAATCAACTTTTTAATCACGGTCCACTGTTCTTCTGAACAATGTCTGGAACGACCCATTTTCCTCGGAATTTCAGAGAGAAATGTTGTGTAACCAGCAGGTACTTCATCCGCTGCCTTCCCTCCTTAAATAAGGACGATGATTGACACCTGTTCTTCGAAGAATGAATGACATCACTAATTGAACTCCACACCACTATTATTTTGAACACTCCGTTTTCTATTGGTGATTGAATTACACAGAATCAGCGGCATGCGCATTCAGGTCTGTTGGTTCTGTTGGATTCTATTACTCTACTACACCTGATGGTACCGTGTAGAAATATCATTTCCACCAAAAACACAGAGTGATCAGGTCAGTGATGTCTGAATGAGATTATCTTGAACATAACTGTATGTTTATTGCACCTCAGCCTTGTATGATCGGGATGCGTGAAATCCAAGCCGATTGTTAGTGAAGGTTTGCATCTGCTCGCCGCGTGCTGTCGTTTAAAAAAAAACAAACAAAAAAAACAGAATGAGGTGCAAGCAAGGTAAAACATGTTCAATCCATCACATCAGCTTTTCTGTCATTTTCTGTAGTCTTGCAGTGATCATACCATGAACCTACATGATTATGGGATGTTGCTACCATGTGCCATCAACCGTTTCCGTGGCGTGGAGTTTGTGTGCTGCCCAGTGGTGACGGAGCAAGAGAAAGATGATGAAGCAGCAGAAGACGAGGATTCAGACGTCTGGTGGGGCGGAGCCGAGACAGACTATTCTGATAACAGGTTCTTACACACACTGGACATTTTGTGGGTTTTTGTTTGTTTGTTTGTTTTTTCTGTTCTTTTTTTTGCCAAGTTGTACCGGATTAAATTTGCACCACAGTAGTCAAATCTCAGTCAAAATTAAAAGTTTTATTCTGCCTTCCAGCATGACTCGGGACTTGAAGCCATCAGAGGGAGGGGAGGCAGAGCCTGCAGGAGCAGCGGATTATGGTGTCATTTATGACGAAGAAGAAATGCTGGATAGCGACCCAGACGGTGATGGAGAAGCGGAGGAGGACGAGGAAGATGACGAGATGATTGACGAGCGTAGTGATGAGCAGACCACTAACGTTGCCATGACTACCACTACAACCACTACGACCGAGTCTGTCGAAGAAGTGGTCCGAGGTAAGAGATGCAGTGTGTAGGGGAGACGTAGGTGTGTGTTGGGAGTACATTTGAATATCGGTGTCGATGAGAATGGAACAAAAATATAAAGTCCTGAAACACTGATAGCTACTGTGTCTGTGTGTGTGTGTCTGTGTGTGTGTGCTCTCAGAAGTGTGTTGGGCGAATGCAGAGACTGGGCCATGCAGGGCCAGGTTGCCGCGCTGGTATTTTGTGAAGGAGGAGGGTCGCTGTGCTCCCTTCATCTATGGGGGCTGCGGAGGCAACCGTAATAACTTTGAGTCGAAGGAATACTGCCTATCAGTCTGCGGGGGTGTGTGTAAGTCATGAGTGTGTGTGTGTGTGTGTGTGTGTGTGTGTGTGTGTGTGTATAGACAAACTCTCTCTTTAGCCGCAATGTCAGCCTTGCTAACCCTCCTCACACTGCTTGCTCACACACTTCTGTTGACTTTGTGTGTCTTCGTGGTATTTACTGTTTCCATGGTGTGGAGTCTGCAGTGCTCCTTCAATATACACAATCTCACACTCGTGCTGAGGCGGCATCCATGCACCATATGTCCCCTGCCTTGCCCCTGCTTTCTCACTGATGTGCAAAACCAGCCTCCCACTGTGTGCGCCCGAGGGATCCGAGAATAACACACTAGCACTTTGATCACTGTATATTTCACACTCAACCAGGCACAGCCTGCGAAGTCGATGGCAAAGCTGCCCGGGATGTTCTTTGTCTAACACGATCTGAAGCTCTCTGACGTGTGTGTGTGCGTGCGTGTGTGTGCGTGCGTGTGTGTGCGTGCGTGTGTGCGTGCGTGTGTGCGTGCATGTGTGTGCGCGTGTGTGTGCGCGCGTGTGTGCGCGTGTGTGTGTGTGTGTGCGCGCGCGTGTGTGTGCGTGCGTGTGTGCGCGCGCGTGTATTTGCATGTTTGGATTTTAAGAACGCACGTTTATGATCAGTTACTTCTCACCCACTCGGACTGTAAGCTCACAGCAGTCAGAATCTTAGAATTGATTAAGAGTAGGTGAGTTTTAAACTTTGAGGATTATACTGGAAACCATAATTTACAAATCCTGTTTTGATAGGACTATGAAATGCTCAGGTATTTCTGGGGTTTTTTTTTTTTTTTTTTTTTTTGGGGGGGGGGTTGTTTTTTAAAATACCTCTCAAACAATATTTTAAAATCAGTCAAACACAAACACATTATACCTGTATGTGTTTGGGCTGAAAATACAAATCAATTCAGATCCGGATTGTACTATACAAGTAACATCTGACTTCCGACCGGGATCGGTTCCGACCAACCGGTCGTAAGTCAGATTGGACAGAAGTCGAATGCCATTCAAAATGGCCGATGCGAGGGTTATAGGTACTACTGTATAGGATACACGATGTCAATCTGTTGCATTTTTATGCAACTTTTTCTATTGAATACTATTCTATACCAAGCTGTTTACAGTTTATTTATACATTTTATATGATATGGACTTATCAGAAAGTGATGACTAGTATTTTTCACCCGATTCTCCTGCTCACTAACTTCATACATTTAAAGAAATTCCTGGCCATGTGCTTTTCAACGTGCCATTTGCTAAAGTTGACCTTTGTCAACTTTAGCACATGATTTGAACCAATCAACACATTCATGTAGATTGGCTCGATTTTACATCAGGTGAAAATATTTAAAGGAACAGCACCGGGAGGCAAAATTAAAGGGTCTTTTTTTTAATTATGCTGCTTTCTGTTTTTTTCAGCTCTCATGTAAGTAATTTGGTTGATCCCACAAAATGAATAACACAGATACCAGTAAAACATTTTTATTGTTCTGTTATTATTCATGCTTTCTACCTCTACGGTAATAAAAGCATCTGCTGGCCCTGGTCGTAAGTACGGGTGGACGTAAGTCGAGCAGGTTGTAAGTCGGATGTTACTTCTACTTTTAGAATATATGTAGTATAATGGAAGTAGCATGTGTAGCTCAACAAAAACACATACCTGGAGAGAAAGAGAGGATATTAAGTGTACTCATGGTAATGTAAATGTTATAAACAGCAACTCTGACTATACTTTTTTATATCTAAAGGTATAATACACATTTATGTGTTATGACACGCACTGTTGGTTCTTCAGCACTATTATGTTTTACCATACAAGAAGGTGACCTATTAAAGGCACATTCAGTGTGCGGAAAGTTTTTAGGGGCCATAACTACATCAGGGAACCTTGGCATAACTTTGGCACCTTTTAAAGAGTGGTGTTATATAAAGAGCAACATTCTTTTACCAGTTATTTTCTCAGTTTGTATTTTGATGTTGCTGGAGCCACACTGCCAAGTATGCGGGACCAATATCTTGTACAAGTCTTCAACTGGATTGAGGTTTGGTTGCTTGTGATGGCCACAGCATATGCTTTGTGAGTTTTGATATCAAATCATTCAGTGAGGGCTATGTCCTGTGGATGAAGTGGATCATTTCCATGAAAGAGGCTGTCCTCTCATGATAAACATGATTAATCGAAGCATAAAGGTGAGCCTCCTTTTGCTTTCAGAAAAGCAGAGAAGAAATGTTGAACATTCACCTGAGATTCTGGTTCATGCTGGATGATTGCATCATGCCATTCCTGCAGATTTTTAGGTGGAATGTTATACTATGGCTGTGCAGCTCTACCTCATCTGTAAGTTTATGAATCTGCTGTATTCATAGCAAATGATGAATAGTTACTGTACACGTTCTGTCAGTTCAAACCAGTCTGGCCATTTTCCATTGACCTTTCCATTGGGATTTTTTTTCCTTCCTCCTTTTTCGTCTGTATTCAAATTAACACTAGAGACAGTTGAGTTTGCAAATACCAGACGATCAGCAAATATAGAAATACTAGGTTGGGGGAGATGTAGAAAAATTCCGCCTCTTTCAGGGTTTTTATTTTCTAACCAAATGTCTTTCATGGCATAAATCATGTGGTAGATGGGCTACGCACCACAGCGGACAGCTTTATCATATCCAAAGCACCATGTTCCCGTTCTGTAAGGTTCATTTAATGTTTTCAGTATTTACGCTTTGTATCTCTATCTCTATGTTTCTGTTTACAACAGCATGAATACCGACGAAATGAAGTTTACAGTTCAGAGCTCCAGGGCTTCTTCAGTCTGCTGCGGGGTGTATCAGATCGATTGTATTTATCGATGAGGGGAAGTGACTGTCTCGCATAAAAATGTTTAGCTTGTCCAAATATCAGTGATTCAATCGACTTGGAAAGAAATACATGGAATTTGCAGTTGGCTTTCCACCAATCAGAAACTAGAGAGTATTTTCAATGAATTATACACATTGCCCTCCCTGAAAAATCCTGATAATGGATAAATGAATAGTAAATGATGATATAAATTGTGAAAATTGTGTGTTTTAATTTTCCTTTCTTATATCCCCATGTAGTATAGAGCAAAACAGTGATTGACTACAGGCTGTGTAAATATTGCCAAGTTCATCCTCTGCAAGTATTGAGTGATGTCCATTTGATCTTTGGCAAATATTTTTTTTCGAGAAGACCGCAAGCCAGTCAGTTTGTGCCTATGTTCCAATTATAAGTTTTGCTTAAAGATATTTTCTTACCGTTTTAATATATACAGGGTAGCAAACAAACAAACTCACCTCACTTTTCAAATTTAATTTTTTTTTTTTTTTGGCAGTCATCCTGTACTACATAGTAATGGTGCAAGCCCAAACCCCCCCGCCCCCCCCCAGCTTTTTGTCCCATTAACTCGGAATTATAACGCATTATTCCAAGTGGATAATTCATGAATCGAGATGACACTCACACTTTGTCACAGGCATCCAAACAGACAGCATCATTATCATGCTTTTAAAATGGAAAAAAAATAATAATAATAAAACCCAAATATCGCATTTTGGGTTATTTATGTTTGCATTTCCTTGGAGTTTATACAAATATTTTTGGGTTTATAATAAAACATTGACCTTTACAGAGCTGGTATTTTCATGTGCCCATGCGCTATATAGCCTACTAAACTCTAAATATATTTAAACTATTACAGAGTACTAAAACTTTGTGGATGGGGTGTAAAGAGACAATGAGATATAGTTTATTTGTTTCTACACCTGCTCGCCCCTACACTGGGCATATGTCTATATCGGTCGTTACGTTAAAAAAATTGTTTATTTATTTGTTTTTTGTTTGCTGAGGTCCCCGTTTAGTGCATGATAAAAAAAAATGTATGCGTCTCTGGCATGGAGGATGTTGGTAAAATAAACATTTTCACTAACATTACATCTTGGGGAATATTTAATGACAGTCACCTCAACTTTAAAGTATAAGATTTAAAATATTCTTCTCTGAGTGTTGGAAAGTTACCGTTTTCTGTGGGTTAATATGCACAGTTAGAAAAAAATATCAGGTTCCATGCAGGATATCAGCGTAGGCGCAAACCTTTGCAGTGATCTATTGAGATATGAATCGTTCGGCACAGCAGTCCACAACCTTTTTATGCCATGGACCGGTTTCATGTGAAACAATATTTTCATGGAATGTAATAGAAATAGCTAACAAAAAAATGCATACAAATACAACTCACCATCCGCTAAATCAGTGGGTAGCTGTCCAAAGACATTTGGGTTTTTTTACTTATTTTTGCTGTCCTGTGGGTTTATTTTTTGATTTACCACATCAGGTGACTAAGAGTCCAAAATAAAAGCTCTTTCAGACTGTGATAATTAATTAAAAAATGTATTATTCAACCTTTTCCTAGGGCCCGGTACCAAATGACTCACGGACCACTATCAGTCCATGGCCCAGTGGTTGGGGACCTCTGGTTTAGCACACAAAACACTGATTGCTGTGTAGTCACTTCAGCTTTCTTTCATTTCGCTTTACTGTTTAGCTTTTCAATGTGGTGGATCTCTCGTTACTTTGGGTCTTTTTCCAGATTAACATTCCTCTTTCCTGTTCTGAACCGGTCTCTTTCACTAACTAATATTTCCGATGTGTGATTTCTTGTCGCTGTCAGCTGCAAGCTATCTGAAAATGCACTTTTAACCAATCACCTTCTTTTCATTTCATTGTTTCCCCTCCATTCTATCCACCATTTCTTCCACGTCTCCCCTCTTTCTGTCCACCAATAGTGCCTACCACCTCTCCAAGCTCTCCAGATGCAGTAGATCGCTACCTGGAGACGCCAGCAGATGAGAATGAGCACGCGCATTTCCAGAAAGCCAAGGAGAGCCTGGAAGCCAAACATCGTGAGAGAATGTCTCAGGTGAGAGAGAAAGATAATAGTGATTGCAACTGTCCTTAATATCTTAATACATACCTTTTTAAATTTCAAAATCCATTTAATTTGTTGATTTATAAAGTAATTGCTCATACGAAGGCTCTCCATTACTGACAAGTGCCAGCCTGTATAAAAGATGCTGAGATCTAAAATTTGGCCATGATTCATGGGTTGGGAATTGATTTACAGCTGGAAATACAGATGTGTATATACAGTAGATAAGAACAGGCTTCATGTACAGACTGTATTTAAACTGTATTTCATATGTAATAATCATTAGCAATGCTATTAAAAAATCTCATAATACAGTGGTACCTTGACTTACGAGTGTCTTTTATAATGAATTTTTTATGATACAACGATCCACCAAAAATCTGCCCCATCCAATCAGCAAAATTTTGATTTACAAACTCTGCTGGGGAAATGGCTTTTCCTGCCTATTAGCCTCGTATTCCTCCGCGCTCCGAGAACGCCTTATGCAGTGCTTCTCAATTATTTTCTGTGACGCCCACTATAAAAAAAATATTTCACATCCTCACCAGCGTCCAGCATGTGACTATAAATAGTGTTTAGTGCACTTCATATTGTTTGCTCTGTGCTTTTTCCCTACAACATAGCCTGACAATGAGAGCGCCGCTGCCACATGTAGTGGATGTGCAATTGCACTTAGTTCTAGTACAGTATGGCAAAAAAGCATGTTCCCCAGGGTTATATGCGGGAAACACCCCCCCAAGCATCTTGGGGGCGTGCGCCACTATTTGAGTAGCATTGGCCTTGTGGGAGCTCACCACGAGCCTTTCCTAGCTGGTATTCGTAGCGTACGCACACGCACAAAATTCTCCTCCTCTTCTGTTACCCACCACCTCCTGCCTGCCTACTTTGCCACAGTCAATGATCAGAAGGTTTGGTTGTCTTATTGTTTATTCTTGTTTTATCATTATTATTGATTATTAATTATTAATAATGTTAATGTCCATGTTTTATTATTATTAAATATTTATTGTTTTTACATGTTTATCTTTAATATATTAGGTCAAATATAGGTGTTTGTGTCAGGTTATATGAGTTTGGGAGGGGATTGGAACGAATTAAGTGGTTTTCTGTTATTTCTTTTGGGAATAATTTTTTCATCTAACGAACTTTTCGGCTTACGAGCTCGCCCTCGGAACGGATTAAACTCGTAAGTCAAGGTACCACTGTATTAAGACTGTTTTTTGTTGTTGGTTTTTTTTTTTTTTTTAATGATTTCTCAAACTTTATTGAATTAATACTATACGTATGAACTGTACAGCAATACGTTTTTATGATTTGTTTATAACATTAACATTGTAATTTTCTTACAAAATTTTTTTTAAATTGTACAACATTTCTTGCCCTCTTGTTCCAAAGTGGATTTGGGAAATGGAAAAAAAGTGGAAGGTAAAATGTGCGGTGTTGGGGAAGTGAGCAGCACCTTTCCTTTCTTCACCTTCATGGCTGAAGGGGGCCTTGAGCAAGGCACTTATCCCCCAACTGCTCTCTGGGCATCCCATTGTGTAGCAACCCACTGCTTTGTGTGCGTGCACGACCGTGTGTGTGTGTGTGTGTGTGTGTGTATACGTGCATGCGTGTGTGCGTGCGCGCGTGTTCGTGTTCTTACTTTGGATGGGATAAATGCAGAAGCTAAATTTCTCTTGCAGGATTAATACAGTGACAAAATAATAAAAAATTCACACCAGGGTTAAACATATGATGTTTTTTTCTGCAATTTCTTGCTTGACATGCTTCATCTCTTTGCCGAAGGGAATTTAAGGCCTATAGATGGCTCAGATGAGAAAGATTAGACCATTTGACATTGAAGGTGTCTACATTACTAGCAAAATCTTCTACTCGACTGTGCCTCAGTGTCGTCCACCAGGGTCGTGTTGTACCGAATCAAGCACTTCGAGTCATTACGTGGACTAAAAATGCTGTCATAATATTTTCTCTTTACACACGTGTGTGTGTGTGTGTGTGTGTGTGTGTTAGTGTGTGTGTCCTGCGTCTTCAGCTGCTGTTTTTGAAGGCACGGCGCCCTGAAACTCGTTTACCTGACCGGGACGTCGACCGTTGACACTCGATTTTCTGCTAGTTAAAATCTGGTGCTAATAGTGCACTGCTTATTGATATATTTCACCTTGTGAACATGTTTATGTGCTCAGAGTAGCCAGTAAGCACCTGAGTGCAGGAATTGAGACACAGTGCCTATTCTCTTAAAGTTTATATCTCAGTTCATCTGAAAGCGAAAGGAAACCATCAGTAGGATTTCTCGTACACGGATTTTTCTGAGCGGTTGTTGAGCAACTGATCAAACAAATGAAAGGGAAAAGTCAAATGCAAATATCAGTGTGTGTGTGTGTGTGTGTGAGTGAGAGTGTGTGACTGAGTGAGTGTGTGTGTGTGTGTGTGTGTGTGAATATGAATACGATGGGGTGGAGCAGAACAGTGCTGCCGCCTCACAGTTCCGAGACCTGTCTGTACAGTGTCTGGCATGTCTCCCTATGTACCATGAGCAACCAGAAATCATGTCTGTGGGTGGACTGTTGACTCGGAATCGCCTCGGGTGTGAATGAGTGTTCACAGGTAGTCAAAAAAAAAAAAGTGGATGGCTAGGGTGCGCTACGGTGTCAGATGCCCCCTTAAGGCCTCTTTTTCTCCATAAAGCTGTTGTAGGTTGTGTTGGATGCCATTGAAAAACAACTAGAGATACTAAACCTGAGCTTGTTGTGTAGGTGATGAGAGAGTGGGAGGAGGCTGAGCGTCAGTCTAAGAATCTGCCACGTGCCGAGAAGAAAGCCGTCATCCAGGTGAGTTCCACCCATCAGAGCTTTCATCACATGGAAATTTCCACTAAAGACAACCAGGACCATGTGTAACACGTCTGTTGATCTCTCTCTCTCTCTCTCTCTCTGGCTTTGTTTTCTTCATTCCTTCTTTGCTCGTCTTTTTATTCCCCTCCCCCTTCTTCTTAATCCCCGTTTAAAACCCCTCCTTTCTTTTTTTTTTTTTGCCCCCAAACTCTCCTCCTGTATCTATGCAGCATTTCCAGGAGAAGGTGGAGGCTATGGAGAAGGAGGCCGCCAGCGAGAGGCAGCAGTTAGTGGAAACTCATATGGCTCGTGTGGAGGCCCTTCTGAACGACCGCCGACGCCTTGCGCTGGAGAATTATCTGAGCGCCCTGCAGGCAGACCAACCGCGGGTACACGTGTGCACAGACACACCCGAACGTCTTTTGAATACGTCTCGCGTTTCACTTTGGCGAGGTTTAGCAACTTGAATCTTTTGGCCGTGCGTGTGGCGAGGGACGAAACGAATTTAGACTAAATAATACGTAATGCACAACTAAGCAGATTACACACACAAAATTAAATGCACTCACTTTCACATCCTCCCGGTAGTAAACCCTCTGACCATCTGTGCCCTCCATGTGACGCTGTTCTTCTCTCCCTCCATCCATTTACTGTTTTTCTGCTCCAGCGCTTTTCTGACACCTCTCCTCCTTAGCACTCCTACATTCTCCATCCTTCACCTCCTCCGACTCCCTCCAGGCTTGTGCCGAAAACAATTTTCATTTTCTTTGCCCGTTGAGATTCAAATCTAACCCGATAGCTTCAAGGGGATTGGATTAATCTCAACCTCTTTCTTTCCATCTGGGCTGTAGCGTTCTGATGGCGATAATGGGCCGCACACTGCGAGTTGAGATGAAGCAGTTTCAGTATTATGCAAGTGGTACAAGCAGACATTCATCACAAAGTGGTTTAATCTGATTGTCCTGTACTGCATGTGCTGCTTTTATAGTTAAACCTGTTTGGAACAGAACTGTCCGTGAGCATCCTGTTTTGCTCGGCCGCTGTATGAAGGACTATTAATATGTCTGTGCGCAAATCCATGCTAGCGCATTAAAAGTAGATCTGAACGTTAAAATGGCTTCGATTAGTTCAAAACTTTTATTACTGTACACTGCCTGGTGCAAAATAAATAAATTTGCACACAATAATATACAGTGAAGCCATCTCAACTTCATGCTTCAGTTTCTGCGGGGTTTTTCGAAAATATTCGTCGAAAAATAAAAAAATAAGATATTCAGGGGAAAAGTTCAGGAAAATGCCCCAAAACGAGGCCAATTAAGCAAAAAACAAAAAACAACCCAAAACCCCCCCAACAAAACTGCTTACATTTTTGTATGAGGTGCGCGTCTGATTGTATGCGCGCGTCTGATTACATGCTGTGATCAGGGATAAATGCAGTCCATGAAAATATTAGTTTGCAACCCCCACCCCACCCACCCACCCACATCATGCAGTGTACATTAGAACAGATTTTGGCTGTTGTCTGTCAAATAATGAGAATCGTGATCTTGTTCAAAACGTCAACATCATTAAAACATGTTGCCCTCAAGAACTCTTGCCATGTGGCTCCTGTTATCCCTGACAGGACTCGGTGCTAATCCCCGCGGCAGCGCCGGGTTGAAATAATGGCTCACCATTTGGTTGACGTTTTCATCCAAGAAGACTGACTCCTTGTTCTCTCTCTGTCTCTCTTTCTCTCGTTCTTTCTTCAGCCTCGTCACGTGTTCAGTCTGTTGAAGAAGTATGTGCGTGCCGAGCAGAAGGACAGGCAGCACACCCTCAAACACTTCGAGCATGTACGTATCGTGGACCCCAAGAAAGCCGCTCAGATTCGTCCTCAGGTACATAACCAAACTTCATTTTCAGTAAGACATAAACCTAATTTTCTTTTTTTTTTTTTTTTTTTTTTTTTTTTTTTTTTTTTTGTAAAATAGATTTTGGATGACAGAAAGAAAAGAAAGAAACAGCATGCATGATTTCATATTCTATTTTGGTAAATACTACACGGACGGGAATTTCACCTTATTACTGGTCCGTTATCTTGAGATAATAGACGTTATTACTCATCGAAAATAGATGGCACGGTGGCGTAGTGGTTAGCACGTCCGCATTACAACAGCAAGAAGGTCTTGGGTTTGATTCCCAGCTCGGGTGTTTCTGTGTAGATTTTGTACGTTCTCACTGTGCTTATGTGGGTTCCCTCCGTGTACTCTGGTTTCCTCCCACAGTCCGAAAAACATGCACAGTACGCTAATTGGCTGTTCCAAATTTCTCCTACCTGTAAGAGTATGAGTGGATATCCCTGCGATAGCCTGGCGAGCTGTCCAGGGTGTACACTGCCCTCGCACAGGGTCAGCTGAGATGGGCAGCAGCCTCCCCCTGACCCTTATTAGGATTAAGCGGTTTAGAAAATGAATGAACAGATTAATCGAAAATATTTTCTCTTTTCTGATTGGTCGAAAGGGCCGCACTGTGTTATAGTGGTTGACATGATCACCTCACAACAAGAAGGCCTTAGGTTCGAATCCATGCCTCAGTAATGGCGTTTTTTTTTTTGTTTTGTTTTTTGTTTTTTTTTTGCCGTTTGCATCTTCTCCCCATGTTTGCTTGGGTTTTCTCCAGGGACTCTGGTTTCATCGCACAGTCCGAAAACATCCACAGTCGGCTAATTGGCTGTTCCAAATTGCCCTTAGGTGCGTGCGGTTAGAACTCGTCTTTTCACATTGTCTTCGCCCAGAGGCAGCTGACATAAGCTCCAGCCTCTCCACAGACCTAATAAGATCAAGCAGCTCAGCAAATTCATGAATGAACATATGGTTGAAAGCCATCAGTTTATTCTTGGTACACTCCTACAAGCCGAAGTATTCATCACTGACCGTGGACAGGTTGGAACTATATTAAATTAACAATAAAACAAAGAGTTCAGCATGATGTGATAATTATCCAGATTCCACTGTTATCCACTCGACCTTCACCCTAAATAAAATAAATTAAACACTCTCTGACTGAAGAATTCTCCATGTCATTAGAATTCTGTTCGAATACAGCGATACAGCTTTATTAATCTCACAATGGAGAAATTCACTGTTACAGGCTCTTGAGGTACCATCAGTATCATACATCGCCTCATTCGATAATTGCTTATCATTCACCGCTAAAACTTGATCCCCTGTAGTATTTACTAAAAACATTCTTTTTTTCTTCCTCTAGCTTGTTGACGCCAAATATTTGGCAAGGTTCCCCTTGTCTTTGACAGCTAATTTTGTGTGTGTGTGTGTGTGTGTGTGTGTGTGTGTGTGTGTGTGTGTGTGTGTATAAAACCTGCTACAAACACGTATATTTCACCGAATATATTAAAGATAAACATGTAAAAACAATAAATTTTTTAATTTATTATAAATTAAAAAACTACACGGTGGCGTAGTGGTTAGCACGTCCGCCTCACAGCAAGAAGGCCCGGGTTCGATTCCTGGCCTGGGCGTTTCTGTGTGGAGTTTGCATGTTCTCCCCATGCTTGTGTGGGTTTCCTCCGGGTGCTCCGGTTTCCTCCCACAATCCAAAGACATGCAATGTAGGTTAATTGGCCGTTCTAAATTCGGGACTACAGATGGAAACTAGCTATTAAGCTATAATCTAGTACAGTACATCTCTGTCTCTATGAGCTTAATGTTCCTGTACATTGTCCCTTAAATAAAATAAATAAATAAATAAATATTTTATAATAATGCATGTACATTAACATTAATAATAAATAATAATAAAACAAGAATAAACAATAATTCAACTAACCCTTCCGGTCATTGACTGAGGTGAAGATGTCACGTGGGCAAGCAGGAGGTGGTGCGTAACAGAGGCGAGGAGAATTTTGTGCACGTGCACACTACGAATGCCAACTGGGAAAGGCTTGTGGTGAACTCCCACAAGACCAGTGATTCTCAAATAGTGGGAGGTGTAGTGTGATGCCGGGGGTGGGGGGGCGTAGTGTGATGCGGGGGGCATATGACTCTGGGGAACATGCTTTTTTGCCATACTGTACTAGAATTAAGTGTAATGGCGCATCCACTACAGTAGTTGGCAGTAGCACTCTCATTGTCGTGCTATGGTGTAGGGAAAAGCACCGAGCAAACGATATGAAGTGCAGTATACAATATTTATAGTTGCATGAGGGAGCTCGTAAAGTGATTTTTTTTTTTTTTTTTTTTTTTTTTTTTTTGGCTTGTTGGATGGAGCAGATTTTTTTTGCGGGTTCGAAGCTTGTATCGTGGAAAATTTGTTATAAGGGACACTCGTTACATGATGTACCACTGTGTGCGTGTGTATGTATAATATATACATGCACACACGCACTCGTTTCCATCCATACATGGTAATTTTTATTCATTTATTCTGCAGTTCTAATGTGCATATCATGATAAAGTCTTAGGTTTGTTGTTAGGTGTTGAATAAATACTAAACATAATTAAGGATGAAAAGGTAAAATTTAACCAAATAGATCTGTGATAATTGCATGAGTAGTTGCGCCTTCCTTCTTACCATTTTGCATGAGCTACGTGGAATTTACTGTGACTTGATGATTTTTCGGTCTGCAGGAAATTGTTTGTCTATCCGCAGTCCTTGAATACGTGCTCGGTTCTAGCAAGTTATTACCCTTCTTCATATAAGCAATATATCGTTTACCTTATTATTCCGAGACATATGAGAGCTTTAGATAATTGTGCTAAAGTAGCATCCTATGACGTCATTGTTGTACATAGGTAGGATAATTAGAAGTCCAACTTTGTCTCCAGATTAGTCAGACAATGTTTAAGTTTGATGACCCAAAGGTCCGTTTTTAAATTGGAATTTATGACCACTTAAAAATGGAGACACAAGGCTGAGACATACGCGCTATGGGTGGAGGACGAATGGTCTTTGATGCTTTTTAAGTTGGACTGCTTTGCTGTGGTTATTAAAATGTTATGAGCAATATCACAACTGCCAGTTGCAGCTTTGGGAATAACTAGGTCACATAGCCTCGTTAGTATTAATTTATGTTTTTTATTATTGTGGTGCAATAAACATTTATAAATAGGTAACAGCTTTTCCACCAGATGTTTCTGGTCTTTAGAAACATTTAGAAAAGGAACAGTTATCTTGGTTCTTCAGTCAGCCCCTGGCTATCTGGGAAGCCTGTGAGTGGTTCACCTAACAGTTAATAGCAGGCTCAATCTGGCTCAGTTTTCAAAGGTGAAATCCAATACTTGGGGTAGGTGGGGGGCGGCATATATCCAGCAAGGTTCTTATGAATAGATTTGTTTCTGCAAGAGAATGCATCTTTTGTAAGACTCCAATCCACAAAAAAGGATAAAGGGATCAAAGTTCCAGACATCAGGACCTCTGGCCTTTTTGTTCTCAGGTGTTGACCCACTTGCGTGTAATTGAGGAGAGGATGAACCAGTCTCTGGCACTTCTGTACAAAGTTCCAAGAGTGTTGGAGGATATCCAGGACCAAGTTGGTGAGTGTTTTCTCTCTCTTGTTTTTTTTCTTTCTCCTTCCCCCTCTCTTTTTACATGTACACATTTTTAGCATTTTACTGGCACATAATTTTTGTTTGATTGTTTTCCTTTAACAGCAGGTCCCAGTGTCCACTTTGTCAAGCAAAAAAATAATCTAGTGGTATTTTAGTGTGTATGTGCGTGTGTGTGCATGTATGTAATGTTTCCACAAAAAGTTCTGACTTATGCTAAAGCACCCTGTTCCATCAGCGGCCTACAAAAAAATGTCTTTTTGGGTTTTTTTTTCTTTAAACACATTTGTACTACTGGGTGGACAGGGCGTGTGGTTAAGACCTTGCCTAGTGATCTTGGCACAGTAAGGGTCTATCTGGGATTTAAACCCATGACCTCTTGCCTATCACCCGAATCACTACACCACTGGTCCCTACATATTGATATAGGCATGTTCTTAAAGCGGAGCTCCTGAGAAATTTATTGATGCGTGTGTGAGGCTGATGTTATAAAAGTACCGTGGCTCCTTTAAAGACTGACTCCACCTTATCTCTGGAGGAAATATAAAAATATTCCTTATGCTTCCTGACTACACCATGGGGGGGGGGGGGGGGGAGCAAAAAAGGTTAATGCACCGCCTTTCATATCACATTCTTGTATGTTTAATTGTCCGTTTAACGAGTTCATGTTCCGTGTTGTCATTCTCATGCATGTGGTCGGCGAAGGTTTGTGTGCCATCTTGGGAGTTCTTCTGTTGTTGTTGTGGTGTATGTGCCTTTTTTTTTTTTTTTTAATAAATTCTGCACGAGTCTTGCCTCAGGGACGCACATGGGACAATCATCAAAGTGAGGTTTCATGCCTATGGAGCTGTGGTGTCCTTTTTGTTTGTTTTGTTTTTAATTACAGTAGGTTCACCTGACGGAGCTGTGATGTTATGGAAAATGAATATTTTGTTTTTATTTAACCTTGACAGGTTATCCCACTGAGACATAGTCACATTTGCAAGAGAAAAATCTAAACCAAATCAGCCAAAACCAATCTAACAAATCAGATTTGAGATTTCACTGGTGCTGTAGTAGAAGCATCCTGTCATACGTATGTGTTTGTGTCCTCCACATGTCCTTTTGCCCTCCTACATGTACAGTGTATTTGTACCCTGTGCGTCACTTGACCATCTGTGAGGCCCTGATTCAGTCACAGCCTATTTCTCCTTCTTTTATTTGTTCTCTTTGCCCATCACCATGTCTGACTCCCCCACTGCCTCCACTCTAGTAACAAGCATCAGCAAGTCTGTGATTTAAGCACCTCTAATTAGAGCAGCAGGCCCACTGATCCTACTGTCACTTCATCTCTAATCATGTCCTAAAAGTCCTTATCTAATCATGTCCTTCCTGCTTTTCTTTTCCATGATACCTTCGCACACTTTTTTTTGGGTACACCTTTTTAAACCCAGTTCATTTGTTGAAAACTCATGTTTGCATGCAATGATTTGATCTGGTTTGGTTTATTTTTTCCTATACAGTGGTACCTTGACTTACAAATTTAATCTGTTCCAACCCCCTCCCGAACTCATATAACCTGCCACAAACACATATACAGTCGGTCCCCTACTTACGAAATTAATCCATTCCAGAGCCTTTTTCGTAACACAGGAGTTTCATAAATAGGGAGCGTATTTTACATGTTAAATGCCTGATTTGTTCCAAGGCTCCCAAGACTACCCCATAAACCCTTTAAAAATTATGAGTACATCAATTTTGTATGAAATATGTGTTAAAAGTAAAAGAAAAATTATTTATTAAACCATTTAAAAATTTTATTAACATATTAAACCATTTTATTAACATATTTATTAATTAAGCCAATATTAAATATTTTTTATTAACATACACACACATGTCTCTCTATCTCTCTCTCTTTCTCACACACACACACACACACACACACAATACAGCACGCATTAAATTTGTATTGTATACACATTAAATGTTTATTGTGGCGCTGCAGGCCACGCCCACAAGCAGGACACCAAAGCCTTTTAAGACGTAGAATTCAAAGCATATTCCCTTCTTGACAGATCGGAGGACCAAATTCAACTTTAGCTTGATTCCTTGAGGGATCGGAGGTCCAAATTTATTACATTTTTCCTGAATTCTTCTTCACTTATCCCTTAACATACGGGAATGTCGTTGGGGCGCCTTCATGGCGAGACTTGGGCTGATTTTTGTACCCAGAGGGTTTCGTAAGTAGGGGGCCGACTGTATTTGACCTAATATATTAAAGATCAACATGTACAAACAATAAATATTTAATAATAATAATACATGTACATTAACATTAATAATAATTAATAATAATAAAATAAGAATAAACAATAAGTCAACTAACCTGATCATTGACTGCGGCAAAGATGTCACATGGGCAGGCAGGAGATGGTGCGTACCAGAACCGGAACATGCTTTTTTGCCATACTGTACTAGAATTAGGTGTAACTGCTCATCCACTCCAGTAGTTGACAGTGGGGCTCTCATTGTCACGCTATGTTGTAGGGAAAAAGCACTGAATAAACAATATGAAGTGCAGTAAACACTATTTATAGTCGTGTGCTGGGGGGGTGAATTTTTTTTTTTTATTTATTTCTCTTTCTAGAGGGGGCATCACAGAAAATAATTGAGAAACACTGTACAAGGCATTTTCAGAGCGCGGAGGAATACACGCGGAAGAATCCGAGGCGAAATCAGCCTAGAAAAGCCATTTCGAGGAGAGCTCGTAAATGAAAATTTTGGTTGTTGGATGGGGCAGATTTTTGGTGGGATCGAAGCTCGTATCATGGAAAAGTCGTTATAAGCGACACTCGTTAGTCAAGGTACCACTGTATAACTTTCTCTTCACTTCGGACCTTTAAGTGTCAACAGGTTGACAGATGACTCAATGGGAATAAATAATAAGTTCGTCATTTGAAGCTAGTTCAACTCAAATGATGGGTCATTTAATAAACCATTAAAAAATAATAATTAAGATCATAGTGTGATTAATGTGATTTTGTCTCCCTAAAATAATAGTTGATAACGAGGCAGGAAGGTTACATATATACAGATTGTTTGTGCATAGATTGTTCATTTCTGCCCTCAATCTCCATTTTATTAGAATTGTTACTACATGAGCAACAGGAGATGTCAGCACAGTTAGCATCACTGCAAAGCGACGTGAGAGTTAGCTACGGCAACGACGCACTGATGCCCGACAGTACCGCCCCACTTGAACTTCTGCCCTCTGAGGACTCCGAGCACCTGGGCTTCATTCACCCTGAAAGCTTCAACCAGCCCAACACTCAGAACCATGGTAAACACAACCTATGCATCGATTCTTAATGTTACTCATCAGTTGTTGTAAATGAAGAGAACAAACCAAGAAGAAAAGGTTGCTAGGAGTGTGGACACAGCCTATAGCCAATAAAAACCAACTGCCATTACATTGAACAGGTTTTTGTTTTTTATTAATCTTTCTGCAGTTGAGCCTGTTGATGTTCGTCCTTTCCCTGATAGAGGTCTTCCTACTCACCCAGGTACATTTATAAAATGTGATGTCATGCTTTTTAATGCAATAGGCTTTGTTTGTAACTTTGTACAAAAAAAATCTAAATAATATTAGTTATCTCAAGCTGGAGATCACCAGTTTGAATCCAGGTTGATACTGCAGCCATCCTCAACGGGATTGGCGGAGTTTTCAAGGATAGGCGGGATGGAATATGAAAACATCAGCCTATCCATGAACGCCTGTGAGCTCGTTTGTACAAAAGGGGTGGGTAGCACCTCCAAAATGTGCGTGCACCGCAGTTCAGAAGGAGGCGGCTGGCAAGATCGCATGTCACGGAGGGGGCATGTGCATGCTTACGCCGCTCCTTTTTGGTGCTGGTCATGTGTGATGGGGAAGCGAAGCATAACAGGTCGGAAAATAGATATGACTAAAAAAAACAACGGACGAAAAACCTGAACAAATGAAAAGTCAATTTTATGAAATTTTTGGAGGTGTGACACACATGCCCAGCCCATAAGGTTTACTTAGATTTTGGTGGTGACCCAGATCATGATCCAAATCTGGAATTTTTTCAAGGATTCTTTAATATTATCCACATGCTTCTTCTGCGGTGAATAGCATCAGTTCATTTTCTGTACCCGCTTAATCCTAATTTGGGTCGTGGGGAGGCTGGTGCCCATCCCAGCCAACTTCGGGCGAGGGCAGAGTACACCCCGGACAGCTCGCCAGGCCATCGCAGGGCGGAAACACGCTGACGGCTTTGCAGCCTACTCTTGTCGAAAGTCAGCAATGGTTCTTTTATATGCCTCACACCAGAGACAGTGAGAGACATGGCCGGCCTTTGATAACCCAGTTAGCTCCACTGGAGGGGACAGTGACAACCTTGTGGAGAGTGGGACTCGAACCCCCAACCTTTGGATCAGCGATCCAGCGCCCTATACCACTAGACCACCACTGCCCTGGTGAATAGCATTTGAAGCGAAACTCTACAGCGTAAAGGATTATACTTGCGGTACTAATATTAATAATATTCCTAATAATCTGACTGTGAGCACTACTGTAGTGCTGTGATTGATTCCCTCTTGGGTTGCTTTATGTTTTAGTTAATAAGGACATTCTCTATTGGGTGTTTCTACATAATATAATAAAACGAACTGTTCATTACAGCCCACTTTTAAGTCGCAAGTATAAAATTAAACCACAAAATCACAATTTATTCTCACACATTCTCCTCTCCTCTGTTTTCTTTCAGTGTCGGGTCTGAAGCCTGAGGAAGTCCCTGAGGTGAGGATGGATACCGCAGAAAGACACAATGCTGCTTATGAAGTGCACCACCAGAAACTGGTACGTACACACGCACCAGGAAAATATCCCAGAATCTTTCATGTGAATGCAGTGCTGTCGTATAGTAATCAGTAGCATTGCTAAATTCAGCCATTACCCAGGAGTCCTATTTATTATCTATGAACAACCCTGTTTCAAAAGCAGATTATGGGGAAGTATCTGTTGGAATTTTTACAGTCATTTGAAACAGCATGAGCAAAAGCATGTTCATTTAGTATATGTTACATGGGAAGAACACAATCTGATTGGGTCGCTGTCACAGGATAGTTTATAGTTTTTTGTTGAAGATGAGGTGGGGGTCGCTGATTATTTCCAGAGACAGAACATCTATGTGAATATTCAAATCAGTGACATCAATCCCATTACAAACTTCTATGGTAATGGAATAAAGGTGCTTTTTAAAGCCTAAAAATACTTTGTTTTCCATAACGGGCTCCAAAGAAGTAGGGTTGGTAGGTCGGCATTCTTTTTTTTTCTTGCAGGTATACATTATACCCTAGATATCCCAAATAATCTACAGAATGTCAGAACCCAAGTGTCCAAAAACATAATTATTCTGTATTTGTAAATGTGAACATTAAGTTGCTCTTCATCTAATATTTGTATACGTACATGGAAGTTGTGTTTAATAATCCACCACATGCTACTAGCACCGATCATCATCGTATCTTTATAAATGACCCAAATCTCCACACAGCATCTTCTGCTCTGCTCGTTCTTGTTGAATATTGTCAGTGCACTATGTGTTGTACAGATCAGTCTGTACTTCCGAATGCTGGCTGTAGTCTTATCGCTTTAACTTCCTGTGCCTGGAATTCCATGCAATTATACATAAATATCAGCATGACTCCAGTTTTACAAACAATAAAAATCTCTTACTGCTGAAAAAAAGATTTCCTTTATGACCACTGCATGGCTTTCACAGCCAACAGTAACACAGAAATAAGAAAGTCAACAACACAAGCCAAGCACCTCCTAGGAGTTTTTTGGGTTTTTAGAGAGACAGACCGACAGAGAGAGAGCGAGAGACAGACCGACAGAGAGAGAGAGCGAGCGAGAGACAGACCGACAGAGAGAGAGAGAGCGAGCGAGAGACAGACCGACAGAGAGAGAGAGCGAGCGAGAGACAGACCGACACAGAGAGAGAGCGAGCGAGAGACAGACCGACAGAGAGAGAGAGCGAGCGAGAGACAGACCGACAGAGAGAGAGAGCGAGCGAGAGACAGACCGACAGAGAGAGAGAGAGCGAGCGAGAGACAGACCGACAGAGAGAGAGAGCGAGCGAGAGACAGACCGACAGAGAGAGAGAGCGAGCGAGAGACAAAGACACACACACACACAGATACAGAGAGAGAGAGAGAGAGAGAGACACACAGATACAAAGGTCTGACATAACCATTTCCGGGCCCCAGCCTCCTCCTCTCTTGTGATCGAATATAAACAAGTGCCAGGCGAGGGGTAGTTTCATCCTTGTTACCATGCCACCAGGTCAAGTTGGCATGGCAACATGGACCCACTGAGATGACAGCTGTTACGTCTTCGCTTAAGAATTTTCCCCATGTGATAGTCTTTCTACCACCAAATGGTGGAATGTCTTTTGCTTTGTTTGTTTTTTATTTTTTTTTCCTTTCTTTCCTATTTGTTAGGTTTTCTTCGCCGAAGACGTCAGCTCGAACAAGGGTGCAATCATTGGCCTGATGGTCGGAGGTGTCGTCATAGCGACTGTCATTGTCATCACCCTGATAATGCTGCGAAAGAAGCAGTACACATCCATCCACCACGGTGTGATTGAGGTCAGTGCTTGTGCGCTCACGTCTCTGTGTGTTGTGGGTTTTTTCTTTTGTCATCTGCTGTGTGAAACTGAGTGAGTGGAATATGGTCTGAAACAGAATTTATATTTCAAAAAAAAAAAAAAAGCTGCAGATTCATATACTTCTAGAAACACAAGATCTAAGATGGCACGAAACACACACACACACACACACACACTAGCAGTGTGTTGTTGTCATCGTCGTCATCCCATCCCCGCTGTCAGGCGAACGTGCTAGCCACTGCGCCACCGTGCTGCCCTCCCATTTCACATGTATTTATAATTTATTTTTATCTTTTTTTAACAGGTCGATGCTGCCATCACTCCAGAAGAGCGCCATCTGTCTAAGATGCAGCAGAATGGCTACGAGAATCCAACCTACAAGTTCTTTGAGCAGATGAACTAATGATCCATGTACTAAGCTGTAGTCCCCTAAACCCCCCCCCCCCCCCCATTAACCCCTTCCTCATTACCCCACTCCGGACAGCGTAGGGAAGGACTCACTTCCTGTTGTAGATTTTCTTGTAGTGTCATTAGCACGATCAGTTCTGATTGGTCACTTGGAAAAACGATGTACATAACCTGATCAGACCTCTTAAATAATATACATGTAGTGAAGATGCTGTTTAGCACTGATTCAGGGTCAGGCGTTGATTCTTTTTTTTTTTTTTTTTTTAATCAGAACGAACCATGGCTGATCCGGGTTTTCCCGATTTTACGCGACCGTCCCCGACACTGTCCATTCCTACACTATTTTCACTGCTGAACACTGGGATGTAAACTGATTTAGTGGTAAAGACACTACTCCTTGTTTTCTTTCTTTCTTTCTTCACTTCCTGTCCTTATCCCATTTTGTGCTTTGATGACAGCTGTGCTGTGTTGGATTAAAACAGATTAGAATCATCATGATAAGATTATAGTGATAACCCTAATGTACTCTTGAATGAATTTTAATTTTACGATTTTTTTTTTTTTTCAAAAAAAAAAAAAAAAAGAGAGAGAAATCATGGATAAAGAGATTTTTTTTTTCTTTCTTTAGTTGCGTCTAATGTATTGTCGTAATGCCGAAGAAATAGTTGTATCTATTTAGTGCATGATAAAAAAAAAAAACAAATGAAGAAAACCTCTTTTGTGTGAATGGGTCCTTTTTCATGTAGAGATTATTCTAGCAGGGTTTTAACACTATCTTCTCATGAACATGGCTTCAGTTTCACTAATCAGCAACTACAGTACTCAGATCGGCTTCCTGCTTTATTTTATACAGACATAATGTACAAGAACCATGATCTGGGGCGGGGGGGTGTTATTTTGTTTTTGTTTTATTTTTCAATTTATCTTTATTTTTAACTCTGAGTTCCTCCAGCTGCTGGGGGCTGGAAATATCAGTGTGTGTGTGTATATTTCTATCCTGATGTGTTTTCATCCTATGCATTGTGGAGATCTGTACTCTCTCTCTCTCTCTCTCTCTCTCGCTCTCTCTCTCTCTCTCTCTCTCTCGCTCTCTCAGCACTATTTATTTTCCGTTTCCATTTGAAGTCACATGGTTGGATGTGTTTTGTAATGGGGTTTCAGGATCTTGGGTATTTAGGGTCTGGGAGGTAGGGATCACTGTATGTGTTTCTGTGTTCTCTCCAGTGGCGTTTTTGTACAATCCCGTGTGAAGTTTAAAAAAAAACAACAACAACAACAACACAAAAGAAAAAAACATTTGTTCCACCTATACTTTCCTAAAACACTATCACACCAAAAATGCTTTTTGTTTCATCTCTTGGCTGCTGCAGTGCAGGGGGGGGGAATTGAAAGACCGAGGATGGAGGGAAATGAGGGATTGGAAAAAAAAAAAAAAAAAAAAGAAAGATAAATTCTTTGATGTTTCCTGGATAGACAGTCCAATCTCTTTTCGGCCCTCGTGCAGTTTATTAGAGATTAAATCCATGCAAGTCAGTTACTCTCACTGGGGAATGAATTGCTGCACAGAACGCAGAAGGATATTGGGCAGACCAGGCAACCAGGATAAAGGAACACTTGTACAAATGGGAAGCAGTGCATTCATTCGTAACATTGTTTATATTCTGTTTTTTTTGTTTTGTTTTGTTTTTTTTTTTTAAAAAAAACACTTAGGTTAATTCATAATCGTGGAGCGGTTGCTACCTTCAAAGATCACATGATCATGTTCAGCTTACAGCTTAGAGTGATGTGTTGTAGATGTAAGAAAACCTGTCAGTCTGAAACCCCCTCATTCAGTGATGAGCTGCACTAACCATCTCGCATGCATTCAGACGTCTGCACCGGCGTGGTGACGTTAAATGTCTTGAAACGAACAGCTTGTTCATCCGAAATTCTCGTTTTTTTTGTAAACATCATGTTTTTTATGGAAGATATGGTCTCTATCGGTTTAACCTATCATTAAACAGAAGACACGAGTGACACTGGTCTCAGTGATGGAAATGATCGAGTGATTGTGGTCGCGTTTTTCTTCCTGAGGTGAAGGAAGGTGTTCGGGATGCGGTGACGTTGTAGATACAGGATGCAGAATTCATTTTCTTTATGTGACTTTTTTTCTTCTTCTGTGTACGTGTATGGAACATTTGCTTTGACTGGAAACACTATGCTTTATACACTGTATTCCATAAATAAAGTTTTGAATGTACATACAAGATTTCCTGTGTGTTGTATCATTATTCTTTAATTAAAAAAAAAAAAAAAGATATTGCTGTGGCTGGCAACCTCAGAGAGAATCCTACTTGGTAGTTTAATGACCAGACTTAACATATTAACATAATATTTAACCTTTTAAAGCCCAAATTTTTTGCAGTTAAAAAAATTATCACTAGTTTTTCCTAATCAAAAAGGCTTAAGGAAACACCTCGAACACGTTTCTTTCAACAGAATTGTAATAACAATAATAATAATAATAATAATAATAATAATAACACACAAATTAGTGAACAACACGATCCTGCACACTCAAGGTCAAGTCACAGCTGAATAAGGCACGTGGAATTAAGCTGTATTGCATCAGGCAACACCACAAGTATAGAATGTGTATAGTAGCATTTTTGAAAGAGGACCATATGGTCCTGCTGGGCATTAAAGGGTTATCTTATTTTTCACACTGTCCAGTAGGTGAGGCAGCTCACGCTTTCTGCTGGGAAGCAAATATGTGATTTCTCTTTTTCTTTTCTTCCTCATGCATTCAATCATTGTCTTCCGCTTCTTCCGGGGTCCGGTCGCGGGGGCAGCAACCTAAGCAAAGAGGTCCAGACATCCCTCTCCCCAACCACTTCCTCCAACTCTTTCGGGGGAACACCGAGGCGTTCACAGACAAGCCGAGAGACATAGTCCCTCCAGCGTATTGTAGGTCGACCCCGGGGTCTCTTCCCGGTTGGACATGCCCGAAACACGACACCAGGGAAGCGTTCGGGAGGCATTCTACTCAAATGCTCGAGCCACTTCGAATGGCCCCTCTCAATGCGGAGGAGCAGCGGATCTACTCCGAGCTCTTCCCGGATGGTAGAGCTTCTCACCTAGCCCTGCCACTCGGCGAAGGAAGCTCATTTCAGTCGCTTGTATCTGCGACATTGTTCTTTCGGTCACTACCCAAAGCTCATGACCATAGGTGAGGGTTGGAACGTAGATCGACTGGTAAATTTAGAGATTTGTCTTGCGGCTCAGCTCCTTCACCATGATGGACCGGTACAGGATCCTTCCAAAATCAATAACATGCATATATCGGACAACGGCAAGGTATACAAGGTGCGCATGCTGTGATATTGTCAATGGTCACTGCCAGTGTTTGATTCCTACATTAAACTTCGGTTACATACATAAGTAACTTTCTGTTTCCATTCTTTGATACAATAGTGGAGGAAGTTACCAACTATGTTCTCAGAAATTTGATCCAGAGTCAAAGAATACAGTTTTAAATACAGCCAAGTGTGTTGGTAGAAGCAATACTATAATGCAGATTATAGAACCTGAACATGTCTGGGGAAGACCATGTTGCGACCAATCAGGTACTGGAAAGGGGTACCTTTCTTCCCATCATTATAGTAACAATCATGAATTGTTTACTTTGAATATGTGTATATGTACACATACAATTTCCTCCATGATCATTACTGAATTTTGTGATATATAATGATTAATTATAGTAATGACTGTGGTGCAGGGGTTGGTACATCTGCCTTGCAGCGAGAAGGTCCCGGGTTCCTGGGCTGAAGTGCTTCTGTATGAAGTTTACCTGTTCTCCCCGTGCTTCCAGGGGTTTCCTCCCAAAGTCCAAAAACATGTACATTCGGCTAATTGGCTGTTCCACATCAGCCGTTGATGTATGAATGGTTGTGTAAGCAGTGAACCTGTAATGGCCTGGTTCAGGATGTCCTTCACCCAGAATCAGCTGAGATGGGTGCCAGCTAATTGACCCTAATTAAAAGTGGCTTAAAAATGAATCAATTATTATTATTATTATTATTATTAGTGGCATGGTAAAATATTAAATTAATTGTCTTTTCCAGATTACTGTGTGTCTGTTGGCCCTGTGATGGTCTGGTGACCTGTCCATGGTGTATCCAGCCTTCACCCAGTGTCAGCTCCACCTTCCCCGTGACTATAGTAGCATTATACAGTTTGGTGAATAATTATGAATTAACTAAAGTTACGGTAGTGAATCTTCCTCTTTCCCGTTAATTACATTTTCCACTCAGTTTGCGACAAACCAAGCCTTTTTCTCCGGATTTAGCGGACAGAGTCCCGCCTTCTGCGTTTTGATTGAATAATAAAAGAAGCCAACGAGTGATCGGGTCAATGACGTGCATTGGATAGGGTAGAATGCATACCGGAAGTATGATTTATCAAATACGGGTAGGGAAAAAACAGCGGAGAGGAGAAAATGAAAATACCCATAATTCTGTGCGTCAGTGAGGCAGCCATTGCTTGGGAACGGAAGCTAGTTGCAAGGTGACTGTAATGTTCTTCAATGGAAAGGGGAAGGTTTTTAAATTTAAACTATCAACAGTTTCACTTATTTTTGAAGACAGTTAGCTGTTTATAAGTTTTTAAACCAGGCGATATGCTTTTTTTAAATATTTGAAGGTTTGTCTAAACCGGTTAGGCTGAGGTATTAGCTAGCTAGTTAGCTAACTAACATTAGCACATTAGCATAGAGCAGAGTGATGACCGTTTAAAGTCACTTCAGTAGTGTATTAATGCTAAATTCAAGTGCTTTTGGTTTGAAATAAATGAGTTTCTGGGGTGAAAATTCTTAAAAGTCGTTAATTTAATAAAAAAAAATAGATAAGTTGCACCAATTTACGTTTTCCCGTTAACCTTTACTCTTATTATTATATCACGTTACATGGCAATTATGATTTTGTGTGTGTGTGTGTGTGTGTGTGTGTGTGTGTGTGTGTAGATGAATGGATAGATATTTATGGTGAGGCCAGAGAAAGCACATCATTTAATCATCCCAAGTTCAGATGCAGTGAGATTTATTAGTACTGTATATGGTATCAGGTGGATGAATGGGCTGTTTGAAAATAAACATGTCCTTAGATATTTACACAGTAACTAAAGTGTTTTATCATCTTTTTCAGAGATCATGGCGCTCCATCGACTTCTTCGGTTCTCATCGGTTTTCCGCTCTACTGTAAGTTTGACCGTGAGAAGGAACATGGGCATCTCTGCTGTTCTTTTTAACAAGGCGAAAGATCTGGACCCAGTCCAGAAGCTCTTTCTGGACAAAATCCGCGAGTACAATGTCAAGAGCAAGTGAGTATTTGTGACGGGATGGATGAGAGCCACAGGTCTTTTTGCCAGTTCTAAGTTGTTGACAGATCTCTTTTTTCCTTTCTTGTATAGAAGCTCAGGTGGAGTGGTTGACGCTGGCCCAAGCTACCAGAAAAACATGACGGATGAGATAAACAAATTGCAAAGGCTATATGGAGGAGGTGATCTGATTAAATTCCCCGACTTCAAATTCACAGGTGAGTGTCAGATCTAAAGCAAGGTGCGTATAGTAATCATCATCTGAAGCGTCTCTACTGAACACTAAACCCAAACCCAGGGCTAACGCTACCCTGGCTCACTACATCTTTAGTTAGAATGCAAATAAAATGATGAGAAACTTTTCCAGGCAGAGACATTACACAGCATGGTTACATTATCCTTCATGGATCTGTGTGGTTTTATTCCCACCTGTATGTCCTACCTGGAATTTCAGTACTGATTGGAATCCCTGACCCCACTTTCACATTACTCGCCTTGCTAAGTTCATGTTCTCACCGAGTACCTGTGCTAAATGACTTCTTTTGTAGAGCGTCTGGTATAGTATATGGGTTTCAGTCTGCACAGGTGTTGTGACCACCGGGATTTAGTTTTGTGTTCGGGTCACTTTTGCATGACACATGATTCCTTTTTATCCCATTCGGTAGTAACCTTGCAGTAATTCTGAATGGAAAAATATCCTTATAGGGCATTTAGCTTGAGAAGTTTGTTTCGATTGATTATTAATCATGCAAATTAGAGCATGTGTACAATTGTACATAACAGGAATCTATAAGTAGTACAACTGCAGGGCTGCCAATTTGTACGAATTTATCCGTATTCATATGAAAAATAACATAAAACACAGCATTACAATTCATTCAGGCATTAATACAAATTTCAAACTTTTCGGAAAATATGCTCCTTTCGATTTTATTTGAAAATATTTTATCAATAATTCTGATGAATCGCATCAAATTAGATCCGTGTTTACCTTCCCGCCAAAGCCAAGTCTCACGATAATGTCATGGGATGTTACTGTTGTATTTTACCGTGTGATTCGTTAATCGGCAACAAGTTGGGTTGATTTCCACGAATCAGCGGACATCTAACATGCACTCCATGGTAACCAGAGCCAATCACTGAACGGTTGCGGGAAACTCAAAATGGCGATGAAAAGAAGGCAAGAATTTTTATCGGAATATTCAACAACTTATCCATTTATTAAGAAGCATGACGGGAACACGACCTTTTGCACAGTGTGAAAAGCGAAATTTAGCATTACAAATTCAGGTGTTTTTTTATATTAAAACGCGTATAAAGGGAGGCGGACATAGCCAGCTGGCGATCGGTTTGCTTACTTTATAACTTTTTTCTTGTCCTGAACTCTCTCATTATTTATGAATGCTGATATCAAAGATCATTCATGCATAATATAATTATAAATATGCAATATATAATAAAAATTATGCAAAATATAATAATAATTATGACATTGTATATAAAACACCAGTAGAACTTTGTCAAATTAACCTCGTTTTTTCAAATATGCTGGTGTTTCATTATTAATCCAAAATGCAGTAAAATTTGACAAAGATAACCTGTATGTCGAGATATGGAATTTTGTGCAATCGTAATTTGAGTGCTAATATTAAAGATATTACGAATACTAATTTTCAGCTGAAAATAGTAATTTTTGGTTTATCAACTACAAAATGATTCTTTCCTGGATTGGCAGCCCTGGAACTGTATCTTTAGTGAGTTCATTACATAAAGGGTGGGACTTGTCTCAGACAATAAACACATTAAAATGATAAATATAACATGCAAACAGGTTTATTAACTAACGTGGATCAGCTGAATTTTGTTTTAGACCCATTACTCTCATCCAGCAATAAATCCTTCTCAGCAGATCTCATTTTAACATGCAAAAGGGATAATTAGTTTGAATCGGTTTTGTATTTCATCCTGAACACCAGCTCTAACGTATAATTGTGTGATTGGTTATAAAACAAGCATCTGGGCACTGGAACAACAAAACAAATTTGTTTATAAACTGGATCAGTTTCAGAGTAACTTTTACGATAAAATTGGGAGGGTTTTAGGTTTCTCACCAACTATACGACATATTAAAGGTTCAGGGAATCTGTACTCTGTGGTGTTGTTCATCAGTGTCAGGAGAGATAAGTATATTTTTAGTCTGTTTGATTTTGTTTCGGTCCACTAAATTCTTTTTTCTTTTTATTTGTTTACTCAACAGAGCCCAAACTAGAGGAGGTGACTAAGTGAGCCGCTCTCTCTCTGTCTCCAAAACTGCATTTCTGTGATTCTGAGTGATGAAAATACTTATTTAATAAAGTCCTTGGTTGAAAAATAATGTACATTTTAGCCATCCATCATAAAATTCTTCTCCTGCTGGATATAAACATGTCTACAGCCCTAATCAATACTAAAATATAGCGGGTAAATAACTCCAGTGCAATAATTTAAGGTCAGCTTTGACTATTATAGTCTCTAAAATGATCGGTTTGTATGGATTCTATTCTGAACAATCTTGTTCCGTCCATCAGTGAGCTTTGGACTGTGGTGACCTTCATATCAGTTGACTGGCGGTTCTTCCTCGGACCAACTTCGGTAGATATTTACCACTGTGTACCCAAACACTAGAGACGGCCTGCTGTTTTAGAGATGGACAGTCCCGAGTTGTTTAGTCATCATAACGTGGCCCTCGTCAAAAAGTCACTCAGGTCCTTACGTGTGCGTATTTTTTCTGCTTCTAACGCCGACTTCAGGAACTGGCTGTTCACTTTCTGTATGTTCCGTGACCGGTGCCACTATAATAAGAATTTATTCTGAATAGTCCATGAGATGGATATACAGCAGGGGTCACCAACCTTTTTGAAACGGAGAGCTACTTCTTGGGTACCAATTAATGCGAAGGGATACCAGGTCGATACACAACTCTGAAATTACACATTTGCTCAATTTACCTTTAATTATATATTATTATTAATAATTAATGATATTCATCTATGTGAAGATATTGATTTGATTTAAAAATATATTCAAAAAAATTAGATGCAGTTCAATGAAGAGTGGCGCTATGGAGCCGTGGGCCTGTCCTAAAAATACCAGTAAACGGGTCCACGGTAGGTAGGTAGGTAAAGTCTGTTGGGTTTTTACACCCGAGCCTGCTGGCTCATCAGCTTATCCCTGGTTTCCATAGCATGAAGCGACCAGGAGTTCAACTCCTCCTGGATGGGACGCTAGTCCATCGCAGGTTACCTTCCCAGTATATTTTACTGGTACCTATTTATACTGCTGGGTGAACAAATGCACACTTGTAGTTGAGACCTTGCCCAGGGGTCTTGGCACAGTGAGGGTCTCGGTGGGATTTGAACTCACAACCTCCAGATCATGAGTGCATCACCCTAACCACTATGCCACCGGCCCTACAAACAGGTCTACGAGCAACTTATATTGTCCTTGCGGGCTACCTGGTGCCCACGGGCACCATGTTGGTGATCCCTGATATACAGGGATCCCTCACGACTTAGTGCTTCAATTCATGCGGCTTCAGTATATCGCAGGTTTTTTTTTTTTGTTTGTTTTTTTTAATATTCATTGAATTAAAAAATAGGGAAATTATGTAAGAAAAGGGGAAAAAGTTAAGGAAAATGCCACAAACCAAGGCCAATTATGCAAAAAAAATCCTAAATGAACACAGAACAAGTTACATATTTTTTGAGGTGCAGATCTGAGTGTGTATTTATATTTTATTTACATGTTATGCATTATTTTTGAACGTTTGATTGTTATTAGCATTTATAGCATTGAATATGTATTTATTGATATTATGTACACATATACATATATGTATACTTCTGGCGGGGGGGTGGGGGGGGTTGATGAGCCTATTTTGTGAAATTCGATGGTCACGGGGTCTCGGCCCCAATTAATCGCAGAAAGTGCGGGATTCCTGTATAGTGATGTCTATCGAGCCTGAGATACGTAATTGTTTTAGCATACAGTCGGCCCCGCCCATTCGCTGTTCACCGGTCATGGCCCCGTATACTCACAGATTAGCGGCAGCTCTGACAAATTACTGGCACGTGATTCAAATTTAGCCAATGGTTGAGAGCTTTTGTTTCTCCTTCCTGCTGATTGGTTGCAGATGATGTGTGCACCTCAATTTTTTCCCTTCGCACGCAAGTTATCAACGTGATTGCCTGAATTGCAAATTAAAATTTTTTTGTGTGTTTTTAATGATTAGCTAAACGCTGTGATGTCACTCAAACGCCCTGCATCTTCTCTAGCTTCTGGTAAGGAGCCTAAGTGCTTTATTTATTAATAAATATTATCATAGTGCAAAATTTAAATTTTTATTAATCATTACTATATTTTACTGCATTATTACTGTATTAATGAGTAAGACTGGTGAGAGAATGGATTTAACAAGCAGATTTTAGTGTATGTAATATCATAAGTAGGTTTTTAAAACCGTGTCAATACCTCGCAGATTTTCAGGATCGGTGGGTAGGGGCGGAACACAACCCCCGCGAATAACGGGAGCCTTCTGTATACTACACGAACAGTTATTAAAGACTTTGAGACCTTGAGTTTCGACATACTTGTTATTCTGGTACCCAAAACTGGATTTTTGTATGATGACTTTAGCCTTTTCAAAAAAACAAAAAAAAAAACAACCAATAAAAGTGTCATGAATAAATGTTGCACATCAAAAGAAAGAAAAAAAAATTACACCTGCCAAAATGAAAGTCCTAACAGTCAGTGTCTGGTACAGCCTCCATTTGTTGTGATACAGCGCAGCGAAATTGGATGTAGAGATCCTGTTCAGGAGTCAACCCCTCCTCCCACCCCCACCCTGGACGTGGCCTGTCTTGAACTGGCCATGTCATACTGTGGAAGGCAGTTCAGGTTTCTGATGGTGAGCTGTGTACAGCCCATATGCCTTGCAACCTCACTGTAGCTCAGCCCGGCCTCCACCACTGCCCGGAGACGACAATCGACCAGGTGGGTTTTGGATATCGATCAGGGGCCAGTTGTTCAAAACACGGTTATTTTTTTAACCACTGGTAAAGTAGAGTTAACCGACCGTTAAATTTAACGCTGCCGTTATCTTGTTGTTCAAAACTCAGTTAACTTGACGTTACAGTTAACACACCTAAGGACCGCCGTTAAATTTTTAACAGTGTGGTTAACTTGCAAGATGGCGTTCATGGCTAATGCTGCATTCATGATGCCGCATCAGCGTGGATGGATTCTTATAAATATTATTATTATAGTTCAACCAAAAACATTCTCAAATATATTTCAAACTACATCTGCAAGTACATGTGATAAATACATTTACAAATTGAGCTAAAGTTATTTATCTATTCCAAGGCACAAACAAATATTAATACATATTTACAGCACAAAAACATACTATTAATTTTATAAAAGTACTGAGCATTAGGCTGATTATTTTATCCATTCATTCTCTGTTCATCAATGTTTGTGTTCTAATAGACGTGCAAGAGCCGGAGGCGGGACTAACAAACTGTGCTTTATTCTCACACTCACACTTTGTTTGATTGACAGTGTTCAGCTATTATTGCTTACTGATAATATTATGTTTGTTGATTGGTCAGCTCGGGCGGCAAGTAACTTCCGGTTTACTTCCTGTGCATCCTGTCCATGGACGTGCATCCTGTCCACTCCCCTACCTCCCCAGTCTACACCCTTGATCAGCTGCCTTCTGATGTTCAGCAGCAGATACCGGGCTGGGTAGTACTGTACTGTATTCATTGCAGACTTTGCAGATATGCAACATCGCAGGTAGTTGGCGAATCACGCATTGAGAGTTTCAAACGTACACGCACAGAAAAAAATGTATTATTGTTGATCAACATTTTTATAATATTAAAAAGCGTACACCGACATCGTACCCCCTACTCCCTAGCGTACGTTTTGTACACTTAGGAAAATGTTGAATGAGCCCTTAGTGCTAACCAGTAACGTAAACCACACTGTTAACTTTGACGGCAACGTTAACTAACGACGTGACTAACCATGCTTTGACCAATGCAGATTTAACAGTCGGTTAGCTAACGGTGGGTTAAAAATTTAACCAGCCCTTAGGGGTTAACCGGTGGTTAAAATAACCGTGTTTTGAACAACCGGCCCCAGGTGGGTTCTTTAATGACTGTTTGGTATACTAGCATAAACAAAATGTCTTTTTCACTCTCTTTAAGAATTGATGTATGTATGTACTACGTATGTGGAAATAGAAAAGCAAAGCAAATGAGATTTTCATGGTTTATTTAACCATTGTTCAGCACAGGAGAGATCAACGCCCCGAAAAATCCTCAAGACCGCCCATGACGCAGACTTTAACTTCCGATGGCCTCCGTCAATCGATTTCGACCACTATTAATGTGCCCTTTCATTTTGTCATGAAACAGACTCGGTTGGTACAGCGTCGGCTGTGGCTGGTTGGTCCGACCCACGAATCATAGCCCTTACTGCGTCCGGTACAGGCGAGGGTGGTGGTAGGGTTTGCCTTCCGTCTGGCTCTCTTCAACCAACCTCTGGCGTTCTTCCTCGACTGCCTTGCTGTTTCTAGAGTGTGTTGCACCAGCTCCCCCACGGATGCCTTCTGTGTCGATGTCCCACCCAAACTTTCATGTCACACTTACAGAAACCCCTTGTAGCACAGCTGGGGACGGTCAACAGATCTCTAGCCAGAGGCAAGTTCACCGTACAGGACATCCGTCTACTGAATGTTTGTTTTAAGGACAGAGGAATAATTGTTTATTACATGCTACAAGGGAAGCAAACTCAATCAGGATTTTTATAGTCTGTAGGTGCATATATTGACCATTACAGAGAAAGTTCTGAGCAGAGCGTCAACGCTGAGAAGCTAAACGTGTGTTTTTAAAACCATGCGGAATTTTAGAATAAACTACTGGGAAACAACGAAACTGAAATTCGGGGTTTTTTGAGATGCATGATAAGATTAATTTCTAAGCCACTTAATACTAATTAGGGTCATGGGGAGGCTGGTGCTCATCTCGGCCGATTCAGGGCAAGGGCGGTGTGCACCTTGGTCAGCCTTCCAGGCCACTGTAAGGCCAACACTCACATCTGTGGTGAAAGAGTAACACCTTCATTATCTTCTCGCATGTGGATGTTTCTTCTTGCGCAGATTGTTAGAAGTACGCAAGTTTAACGTATACACAGCTTATCGTCCCGTCCTACGCTTGGGCTGTTTGGGAAGAGGCGGGGTTCAGTGTCTACTGTTTTGAAGAGCGGCTGCACGGCAGCGTAGTGATGCTCACGTCTGCTGCATAGACAAAAGGTCCCAGGTTCAAGTCCCTTTGTAGCGTTTGTATGTTCTTCCCGTTCTCGTGTAGGTTTCCACTCAGTCGAAGGACCTGCACGTCGAGGCTAACTGGCTGTTCCAGATTGCCCCTAGGTGTGAGTGGGAATGGTTGCGCAGTCGAGTCGGGTCTGTGATAGACTGACAAGTAAGTTGAGACGAGCGAAGGAATGAACGAATCTTTGGATATCGACCAGGGTCCGGTTGTTCAAAACACGGTTATTGGTTAAATTTTTAACCCGCCGTTAGCTAACCGACCGTTAAATCTGCGTTGCCTCCGGCTCCTGCACATTTGTTAGAACACAAAACATTGATGCACAGAGAATGTTAAAGATTAAGATAAAGGTGTGTTAACTTTAACGTCAAGTTAACACTCTGTTAAAGTTAACCGAGTTTCGAACAACAAGATAACGACGGCTTTAAATTTAACGGTCGGTTAACTCTACTTAACCAGTGGTTAAAACATAACCGTGTTTTGAACAACCGGCCCCAGGTGGCTTTCCGACAGCTTTCGAAACAGACTGATGAAATTGTGTTATGTTGTTGGTAAATTATATTATACGAAAAGAGGGACAATGTTAAAATAAGATGCACAACACGACTTAAAAAAAGTTTTTTTTAATATTGATAATATACAGCAAATCATTCATGCATTTCAACCAAAACATTTACTGTACAGTTAAAATTAAAAGGCACCGGTCGAAATAAAAATACAGTCCTAATTACATAAAATTAAAAATCATTAAGAAAACTTTACGACCGTTCATAACTAATTACGTTCTTCAGGCGAATTAACTTTCTAACCTTCAGTGACTAACATTTCTCCCTCAGTAAGGCACAGCAGGATGAAACATCACAGTCTAAAATCTATCATATTATAAATACAGTTTACATTCATCTTTTTAAAGGGGTTCATCCTCAATAAACTCCAAACTTTTGCACCATTCACGTATTGATTGTGTTTACATCTTCCATCCACCAGTGGGCAGAAGTGGGCAACGAATACAGTACAACAAAAATATATAGTACTGTATATTTCCAGTGGTTGTGTTCCAAACAGCACTGCTACACCGAGTCTTTTGACAGGATAGAAATCTCCATAACAGTCAAACAGTGAAGGAGGGAGTAAAAATGGTCTTTTTTATTTTCTTTCTCATTGTTTTCTTGTTCCATCCACAGTAACGGTGAGAGTTAATCAGCCGTCTCCAGTTCCAAGGTTCTGGAAATGCTACATGGGGGTGTTGAGTTCAGGAAACCTTGAAGCTTCTCACAGCATAAACGACTGTTTGTGTCTGAAATCCTGAACCTGGGAAAGTTCGAAATTACTATTTAAACTATCGCCAACAAACAAATAATGCAGGTGCACTTTCCATAAAAATCACCATTCACGTAAAATCTGGCTGGAATTTTAAACAAGCTACATTAAAGCTGCGTGTTTATAATAAATAAAATCCTCAGCTCATCTTTTATTATAAATTTCAACAGGTAAGGGTGACTAGATTTTTTTACTTATTAAAAAAAAAAAGACACAAACTTCAACCCCAGTCATGACCAATAAAAGTGAGGCGGGGATTACACCAAAGGAGCGATTGATGAAAATGGAAATTCGCGGATGTCCGTTTTTACTGCTCAAATTTGTCGCACCACGTTAGCGGCATTCACTTTTAGGTCGCTTGGCTCCTTCAAAGGAATCTAAACGTTTCAAATGTTCCATGAATGACACAAAACGAGGCTCTGATGCGCAGAGATCTCAAACAGTCCAAACATCGTGACAAGGCTGTAAAGTTCTCGTTTTACTCACAAATTCGTACGTGTGTTTCTTGTCCGCGAGGAAAATCGACAAGTTGGAGACCTGCTGGCGTTCACCATATTCTGTATAGGTCATCATTCGCATTTTGTTTGTGCTAACAACGCACAAATGAAAAAGAATTGTTCATGACAAGTCACCTTTTTTTTTTTTTCCACCAAACATCCACAAACCAATCACACTTTACTCGCAAAAATTTCATCTGAAACATTTTGCGTTAAATCTACGTATTTAAGCCACAAAATATTCGCTTGCCTGCAGAGTCACAAAAACATCGATGTGAATTTGAAAATTGGACCAAAAAAAGGCTTAAAAACTCCATTTGGGTCACTTGCTGGTCTGTTGCACCTCCAGCATGATCATCATGTACTTTTTTTTTTTTTTTTGGGGGGGGGGGGGGGGGGGGCACGTGTGTGGGGGGGTGTTGTTAAAATAATCTGTATTTTGCAATACAGCACTTGTTATTCAGCAGGCCGCACACTGGGGCAGTGAAAGAATGATGCGAATGCAATTTATCCATTCATTCATTTTCTGAACCGCTTTATGCTAATTAGGGTCGCAGGGAGGCTGGTGACCCATCTCGGCCGACTCTGGGCGAGGGCAGTGTACACCCTGGGCAGAAATGTGCTGACGGCTATGCAGATCCTCTTTATGAAAGTCAGCAATGGTTCTTTTACATGAACCTCCCACCACAGACACGGCCAGCCTTTGATAACCCAGTTAGCTGCGGGGGGGGGGGGGGGGGGGACCGTGACCAGTGACAACCTGCTGAGACCTGGGCTTGAACCCCTGACCTGACAATGGGCCACCGCTGCTCTAATGCAATTTAATGAGGTTGTATTGATTACGGTTGTGAAAGGCGACAATATGGCAGTTACACTGATGCAGTTTTGAGAATCATTGTGAAATTTCAATCATTTTGAAATGCCGGTTGTTTAGTAAATACCATCATGATGTCACTGAGGTCTAACACAGTTTGGAACCGCCCTCAATAACAGCCCTGTACGAGGCCTGCTCTACCGTTGATCTTTTGGGGTGATTTAACAGTAGAGTCTGTCTGTCTTCCTTTCGGCTTTTTCCCTTTTTTTTTTTTTTTTTTACTCGGGAGTCGCCACAGCAAATCATCTGATTCGCACGTTTGATTTGGCAGAGGTTTTTATGTCGGATGCCCTTCCTGTCACAACCCTTTTTAGCAAGGGACAGAAACACGCTGACGACTTTGCAGCCTACTCTTTACGAAAGTCAGCAATGGTTCTTTTACATGCCTCACACCATAGACAGTGAGAGACATGGCCCGCCTTTGATAACCCAGTTAGCTGCACTGGGGGGGACAGTGACAACCTTGTGGAGAGTGGGACTCGAACCCCCAACCTTTGGATCAGCGATCCAGCGCCCTATACCACTAGACCACCACTGCCCCAGAGTGTATTTTGAATTTTGCACTTAATACTCACATTTTGTGAAGGAGGTACATATCCAGCACTGGGGCTGTTGGGGGAAAGAAACACAGCATTAAAATGAGACCGTCAGTGATCAGTATTTTCCAAAGAATATGAACAACATGATGTTGAAATAATGGAAAATTCCTCCATGATGGTTCTTTTAGTACTTAAAACGAAACCATATCGTCCTTCAAATAAAATGCTGGATTTGTTCATTTTCGAAGCTGCTTAATTTTAATTAGGGTTGCGGGGAGGCTGCCGCCTATCTCAGCCAACTCCGGGCGAAGGCGGGGTATACACACACACACACACACACACACACACACACACACATATATCTAGAGGGAATTTGAAACAGCTAGTTAAATTAATGTGCATGTTTTTTGGACTGTGGGAAGAAACTGGAGTACCCGGAGGAAACCCATGCAAGCACGAGGAGAACATGCAAAAACTCTGTATCACCGAAAATTAACCTGTGTGTTTTAATCAACTTGGAATGTTTCCATTGTTCAGATTTCTCTGGTGTCTGTCGGACATTTAACACCTTGGCTTGCCGAGCTTTTTATTCTGGTTTCTTATACAGTGGTACCTCGACTTACGAGTGTCTTTTATAAAGAAATTTCCATGATATGAGCTTTGATCCCACCAAAAATCCACCCCAAACAACGAGAAACATTTTTGATTTACGAGCTCTGCTGGGAAAATGGTTTTTCCACGCCAATTAGCCTCGTATTCCTCTGCGCTCCGAGAACGCCCTGTACAGTGCTTCTCAGTTATTTTCTGTGATGCCCCCTATTTTTCTTTCTTTCTTCCTTTCAGCTTTTTCCCTTTCTCGGGAGTCACCACAGCGAATCATCTGATTCGCACATTTGATTTGGCATAGGTTTTTACATCGGATGCCCTTCCTGTCACAACCCTTTTAGCAAGGGACAGAAACACGTTGACGGCTGAAGACAAAAAAAAAAAAAAAAAAATTAACACCCCCCCCCCCTCCCAGCAACTATAAATAGTGTTTACTGCACTTTATATCTTTTGCTTGGTGCTTTTTCTCTACATCATAGCATGACAATGGGAGCACCACTGCCAACTAGTGTAGTGGATGCACAATTGCACTTAATTCTAGTACAGTATGGCAAAAAAGCATGTTCCCCAGGGTCATACACATACCCCTGGCATCACACTGCGCCCCACTATTTCAGACGCACCGGCCTTGTGGGAGGTCACTACAAGCCTTTCCTCACTGGCATTCATAGCGTGCACACTCACAAAATCTCCGCCACTGTACACACCACCTCATGCCTGCCCACGTGACATTTTTCTCGCAGTCGATGATTAAGGGGTAGTTGACTTCTTGTTTATTCTTGTTTTTTTATTATTAATTATTATTCATGTTAATGTACATGTATTATTATTATTATTATTATTATGAAATATTTATTGTTTTTACATGTTTATCTTTAATACATTCGGTCAAATATATGTTTGTGGCAGGTTACGAGTTTGGGAGGGGGTTGGAACGGATTAACTGGTTTTCTGTTATTTCTTATGGGAATAATTGTTTCATCTAACGAACTTTATGGCTTACGAGCTCACCCTTGGAACGGATTAAATTCGCAAGTCAAGGTACCATTATACTGTGTTTGGAATCTTTTATCCATCCTTCCATCTACATCGATATCTAGATTCACACCGATGGGAAATTTAGAGTAGCCAGTGTACCTAAAGTGCTCCATGTTCTCCCAGTGCTTGTGGGAGAACATGCAAATTCCAATCCGAAAGTCAAGTGTTTTAACTGGTATGATCCTTCTGCCTCTCAGTACTTTTCCATCAGTCACTCTGTCTAACTCACATGTCCTCTGAGCGGTTGAGGTTCTGGCTGCTGATGTGAGCCACTCCATGACACTGTTGAATCCAGAATGACCTGCAATCAGGGGCCATGAGGGGTAACAGGTCAGAGGTAACAGTTGGGAGCAACAGCACCCTGTGCATCATGCTAGTGTTTACAGCGATTACACACGCGCGTGTTTAATTGTCTTTGGGAGGACATCAGAGCCGCATGCAAACACGATATTGTACTGCAGTCTTTGTAGATGCAAAGCCAAGCCCACTTCATGCTGCCATCAACATGCCGGTATTAAAACGGTTAATCTAGGTTTAGGTTGTCATTCCTCACACACTGGCAAATAAATATTTCTCCATATAGGAATAAGAGAACTGCACATGTGAATGAATGAGCTGAGAAACCCCGTTCGATGATGTTAAAGTCGGGTCTTTTTTTCTGACACACATACACACACACAAGATTCTGAATTAAGAGACTTGGGATTCTTACCTTCCTCTGTGTCCTGTCATGAAGAGAACAAAATAAAAGAACACACAATTAAAATATATTCTTTAATATATCTGACATTTCCAGGTGAAATACACCTCAGTGTTTACATTCTTGGAATTTAGGTAGACGCTCTTATCCAGAGTCCTCACATTTACACAACTCAGCAGTTGAGGGATAAGGGCCATTTTCAAGGGCCCAAAATTGGTAGCTTGTTAGTACTCGGGTTTGAACCCCCCAACCTTATGATCAATAACCCAGAACCTTAACCGCTACTGCCCACTTTCACCAGCTCAAACAGGTTTTCTGAAACGGTCAAATTTATCGATTGACATTCTGACCTAATATTTTCCAAAAACTTATTTTAAAAACAATTTAAATACGGGTATGTCGTCTTTTTTTCTCAAGAAAAAAACCCCCAGCATTCAGTAATCGGCTGTGCAAAAAATAAGCACAGTACATCCTTCTCACTTCCATCCATCCATTTTCTTCAACTATCTGAGTTCCAGTTGTGGAGGCAACAAGGCCAGAGCAACCCAACCCAGCCATCCCACTCCCCAGCGACATGCTCAAGCGCCTGCTGGGGGACCCCGATGCATTCCCAAACCAGATGGGGGAGATTTATTTATTTATTTATTTATTTATTTACTCACTCACTCCCATCCTGGGTCTACCTTGGAGCTTCCTCCGATTTGGACATGCCTGGAACATCTCTCTCTAAAGCAAGGTAACCAGGAAGCATTCTAATCAGGAGCGCATTGAGGTGGTATGGGGCAGTGGTGGCCTGGTGGTAAGGTAAGCTGGATCACTGATCTCAAGGTGGGGGTTCAAGCTCAACTTTCAATGGGTTGTCACTGTCCCTCCAGTGCACTAACTGGGTTATCAAAGGCCGGTCGTGTCTCTCACTGTCTATGGTGTGAGGTTCATGTAAAAGAACCATTGCTGACTTTCATCAAGAGTAGCTGCATAGCTGTCAGCATGTTTCTGCCCTGCAATGGCCTCGAGAGCTCTACAGGGTGTACTCTGCCCTCGCCCAGATTTGGCTAAGATGGGCGCCATTCTCCCCTCGACCATAATTAGGATTAATCGGTTCAGAAAATGAATGAGAATTAGTTAAGGTGGTTCAGACATCTGATTAGAATGCTTCCTAAACGCATCCCTGGTGTAGTGTTTCAGGGAGGTCCAATGGGAAGGGAACCCAAGGGCGACCAAGAACACGCTGGAGGGATTATGTCTCTTGGTTGGTCTGGGAACGTCTCGGTGCCACCCTGGAAGAGTTGGAGGAAGTGGCTGGGGGAGAGGGGCCTCACTGCTTAGGCTGCTGACCTGGCAACTTGACCCCGGATTAAACAGAAAAAATGATGATGATGAATGTGAAGACTAGTACAGTATTTGGTCATCATACACGGCACCAATTTTGCAGAACCAAACACAGTGCAAACCATACCAGCAGATTTTAGATTTTTTTTTTAGGCTACAGAACCTGAGAAACTGGCAGTCAATGACACAACAATGGACTTTGATTTCAGACCAACGTATCCAGACTCAGTGTGAAACTTTCCTTCTTTCACCCCAGACCGTATTCAGGAAACAGGAAATGTCTCCTGATTTATTTCCTTCTTATGTGAAGTTGAAACGGCACTAAATGAGACACACTTCTCTTATAATACCAATTTAGAGACTTATCAGAGCACAAATATATACAATATATACATATATAGAGTAGGGTGCAAATATCTTTGCATGTTTACTTGTCTGGTGAAAAAAAAAACACGTATGTTTTGTTGCTGTTATAGCCTGAATAAAATGGCATGAGGTGCTCAAACATATAAATAATACTCTATAACTTGTGCTATGTTTTGCCAAATTTGCCAAATTGCTCCTCCACACCTCAATTCGAACTAAATTTTAGTGTCAGGTCATGTGACTGATGAGCCAAATAAGGTTTGTCTGTCGTAATTGATTGTAAAAGAGTTGCGGTATTGGTCGTCCTCACAGTACAATTTGTGTGTATATAGTACGTTTAAACAATACAAAGCCGTATTTTAACATAAATGACCATAAATCACACAAAACTGGTCATTTTATTCCATGGATTACAAGCCAACTGCTGAAATGCAGGGGTTAGCATTCGAATTCCCCTCAAACTGAGGTCAACTCTTTGGGTGGGATTGATGTCTCTTGTACAGACAGTGAGACGTCACATTCGAGTGACTCTGAGAACAAGAACGCTTCCAGAGACGAGCATGGTGGTAATGCCATAATGGCTTTCGCAGCTAACATTTTGCCAACTTAGCTTCCTGGTGTGTTATGATGCCAGTGACCGAGCGGGCAATGCAACAATTTCTTGTCACTACCAGTCTGGAACAGCTGATCAGAAAGGCAACATGTCTATGAGCATAGGGTCGTAACTCTCGCACTGACTTATATGTTGCCGGGGGAACCGCTGATGTCGTGTCATGATCATTTTAAAGAGCAAGTACCACTAATTAACCACAGGTACACTTTAAGTTGATTTATTTTGTAGCCCGATGGCTTGCTTAATGTTCGTGAGCAGTAAAAATTACATCTTTAAAACTTACGGTTAAAGTACCCTTGTCGTTGAGCGTAACAGACCCCAAGAGTACATAAAGATAAGATCAGGCACAAAATGACAATCCCGGCTACAATCCCTGGAACATTTAGATCATCTGAAAGAGCAAGATGAGAGAAGAGTAAGCAAACATAAGCTGAAAACGATAATGTGTCTGAGTATGTCTTCCATGCACAAGCACAGACTTACCAACTGACATGCGGTTTCCTACGCAGCTTTTTGACTTTCCAATTCCATTGCTGGCCTCACAGTGGTACAGTCCTGCGTCGGCTATGGCAACCGAATTAAATGTCTATTCAAACGAAAAAACATTCACATGTTAAGAAGGAATACTGTGTATCCCGATCTATTTTTACTGAGGGCCGTTTGGTTGATTGTCTGTGAGCACATGTTGGGAAATGTCGGGGTCAAGTTGAGATGTTTAGTGAGATTAACCCGTCTGTCAAAACCAATTTGTCCCTCTGACTCTCTAAGTCTCTTAGGTTTACTTTGTGACAGGGATTTATTCAGACTCGGAAATCTTCAGTTTTTTTAGATGTAGGTGACAAGAGGAGAGGCGGTACGGTGGCGTAGTGATTAGCACGTCCGCCTCACAGCAAGAAGGCCTGGGTTCGATCTCCAGCCGAGGCGTTTCCATGCGGAGTTTGCATGTTCTCCCCGTGCTCGCGTGGGTTTTTTCCGGGTACTCCGGTTTCCTCCCACAGTCCAAAAATATGCACAGTCGGCTAATTGGCCATTCTAAATTGCCCGTAGGTTCGCATCGTGCAGAAGGCAATGGCAAACCACTGCACTATACTTGCCAAGAAAACCTCCATGAAGATGATAATCAAGGTGTTACCCTTCATGGCAGGTTGCCAAGAATCATCCTACGACTCTTAAGGTACCAGACCAGACCAGACAAGAGGAGAGAACACTATCTAATTATGTTTAAGACTAGCATTTACAGTATAATAGATTTGGCCCTTTGTGTAAACTCACCGTCCACAGAGGAACTGCACTGTATCAGCTTTACAGTTGCTGGACTGTCATAACGGATCTTATCAAAATGTTATAATTGAACAATGATGGCCGATTTTCCTCATTCATTCATTCGACAAAATATTCATCTGACCAAGGTCGCAGGAAGGTCTGTCTCTGCTTAAAGACAGGGTACACCCAGAACAGCTCACCAGTCCATCATCATCTTCTGCTTAAACCAGGGTTTAGGATGCGGGGGTAGTAGCCTAAGCAATTAGGTACAGATGTCCCTCTCCCCAGCCACTTTCTCCAGCTCTTCCTGGGGGACACCGAGGGGTTCCCAGACCAGCTGAGAGACATAATTTGCCCATTTGGACATGCCTGGAACATCTATCTCTAAAGAAAGGTAACCTGGAAGCATTCTAATCAGGAGCCAGTTGAGGTGGTATGAGGCTGCGGTGGCCTGGTGGTAAAGGTGCTGGATCACTGATCCCAGAGATGAGGGTTCAACCCCCACTCTCAATGGGTTGCCACTGTCCCACTAGTGCAGCTAACTTTGTTATCAAAGTCCGGTCGTGTCTCTCACTGTCTATGGTGAGAGGTTCATGTATAAGAATCATTGCTACTTGGGGTAGCAGCCTAAGCAATGAGGTCCAGATGTCCCTCTCCCAAGCCTCTTCCAGGGGGAACACCGAAGTGTTCCCAGACCAACCGAGAGACATAACCTCTCCAGCATGTTCTAGGTCGACCCCGGGGTCTCTTCCCAGTTGGACATGCCCGAAACACCACACCAGTGAAACGTTTGGGAGGCATTCTATCCAGATGCCTGAGCCACCTCAAGTGGCTCCTCTCAATGTGGAGGAGCAGCGGTTCTACTCCGAGCTCTCCCCGGATGTCTGAGTTTCTCACCTTATCTCTCAGGGAATACCCCACCAACCGGCGAAGGAAGCTAATTTCAGCAGTTTGTATCCACAATCTTGTTCTTTCGGGAAGAAACAAGGACATGGTTTCCCATTCTCGGATGTGAGTCACCGGGATCCTCGTCTGAAGCCAGACCTGGCGTTCTGGCTTCTGCCCATGGATCCCGTCCGGGCCCAGCCCGGAAAGGAGATATGGGTCTGCTTTCTCATGGACCCACCAATTGTGGGAGTGGCTATAGCGGTCGGGTACAGTGCGAGTTGGGTGGCAGCCGAAGGCATGGATTCTGTCGTACTGATCCTCGGCTACTGACACTGACACTGACTCAGCTCACCAGTCCATCACAATTAAAAACACACACAATCATTCACACTCATACTCACACCTAGGGGACAATTTGAAACAGACATTTGGCCTAATGTCAATGTTTTTGGATTGCAAGAGAAAACCGGAGCCCCCAGAGGAAACTCACGCAAGCACAGGAAGAACAGACAAACTCCACATAGACACGCCCTCACCAAGCATGGGACTCGAACCCCGACCTTCTTACTGTGAAGTGAGCATGCTAACCTACGCATCCACAATTTCCCTGATTATAGATTAAATATAGTGGTAATCACAGCAGATTTGTCAAGAAAGTAAACACACAATGTTTTTTTAAATTGTATAAATAAAATTCGGTCTCACAAGAATGCCTTCATCCCTGTTGACCGAGTAGGTGGCATTGGCATGGCGCGGTGGAAAGATCGGCTTCTTGTCTTTGTACCAGGTGTAGCTTGCTCGAGGAATACTGTACTTGTCCTGACAGTACAATACCACTACAGACCCGGTCAGCGCAGAGCTCGGGATATCACAAGTCGGGGTGTGTGGAGGTACTGAGGCACACAAGGCAAAGCATATAATTAACCAGACCACATGTGAACTTGGGTTGTAAGAGGCTGAAAAGTTGTCAGAAGCTCATACCCAACACTTTGAGAGTGATACTGGTCTCTCCCAGACTGACTGGGTCTTCAGGAGCGCTGACCTCACAACGATATTCTCCAACATCCTTCAGTGTCACCTTCTGTAATGTTATTGTTGCCCCTGCAATCTCTGCACGGCCCTCAAAGGTTCCTGGGAAGCAAAAGCCTGCTTAAGCCCAACACAACTGACCATCAAAAATCTATCCCTAGCTCCATCCCTCCATCACAACAAAAACATTCCAAAATCTAGCGGCAAGTTTTCCCAGAAGACCGCAGGCTGTTATTGCTGTAGAAACACCTCAAGAATAACACCCAGGGTTTGGCTATAGAAAATTCAACAAGCACATAACGGTATGATCAGGTAAACTATATGTGCAGTACAATAGGCACTTGACCATTCACGGTTCAGCGCTCACGTCCCCGACTAATCGCGGATTGGCGACAAACCCGGAAGTAACTGGCATGTGATTCAAATTTAGCCAATGGCTTAGAGCTTTTGTTTGTCCCTCCTGCTAATTGGTTGCAGATGATGTATACGCCTCTTTTTGTTTCTCCTTCGCACACGTCATCAACGTGATTGCTTGAAATGTGAATTCACATTTTTTTTCCATGTGTTTTTAATGATTATTTAAGCGCTATGATGTCACTCAAACACCCTGCATTTTCTCTAGCTTTTGGTAAGGAGCCGAAGTGCTTTATTTATTCATAAATATTATCACAGTACAAAATTAAAAAGTTTTTAATCAATCATTACTACATTTTACTGCATTATTACTGTATTAATGAGTACGGCTGGCGAGAGAATGTGTTTAACAAGCAGATTTTAGCGCATATCATACATAGGGTTTTAAAACCGCGTCAATAACTCGCGGATTTTTATGATCCGCAGGAAGACCTGGAACTGAACCATCGCAACAAACGGGAGGCCTACAGTATATTATATAGGGGCCGGAGTTGTAGTGGTTGGAGAACTGGGCTCATTATTAAGAGGTCCCCCACTGTGTTATGACCCCCCAACCAAGGTCTTAACCACAAGTGTGCCTCTGTCCACCCAGCAGTATAATAATTAATTAATATATCCAAGTTGCATCACGCCGCAGAGACTCTGAATAAGCTGCCGTCCGATGAGTCAATAGGTGTAAAAATCCCAACAGGCTTACTGCATACTGTACTATATATACTGTACTGTACTGTAAATACTTTTTTCCCAGTGTTTTCTCTGCAGGTATTTACATGTGTTATGCAGTAATTATACAGGTTTCGATACAGAAGCGGAACGTTTACCTTTGAAGGTCCTGTTATAGTAGACAAAAGATGTGTCCTCATTCTGTTTCCTTTTCCATTCAATGCGAGGTTTCTGCTCCTTCTCAGTGTTAAACTCACAGGAGAGCTTGGCCTCTACAATGGAAAAAGAGAACAAAAAAGATGAGAAGACAAAAAAAGTCTCAGGAATTATAATTGAGTGCACAGCAACACATTACATTCAATCTGATTTCTCACCAAACATCACTCACCTGAGAATTCCTCCACTTCCACTTTGTTATTGGAGCTGAAGACAGTGACTGGAGCAACACGAACACCTAATATACAGACTAAAAACAAAGCGGTATTATTTATCATATTTATCTTGGGATCTCTTGGCTCATAAGTTCCTAAAACTGATGAAATTCAGATCAAGATGCCTTTATTTCCAATATAAATATATACACGGTATATATTTATATATATATATATATATATATATATATATATATATATATATATATGGTATATATATATATATATATATATATATATATATATGGTATATATATATATATATATATATATATATATATATATATATGGTCTATGTGGTATATATATATATATATATATATATATATATATGGTATATATATGGTATATATATATATATATATATATATATATATATATATATATATATATATATATAACTATACATACAGTTAATACATGTTACATGTTAATAGATGATACATTGAAATTGTGGGTACTCTCACAGTGACATAAAATAACACTGCACATTATAATACTGATGGCCTGAAGTATTATAGTCCCGTATAAGCCCCGCTGTTACTGGGTTATCACTTCTGTCCCCCCAGTGCAGCTAACCGGGTAATCAAAGGTTGGCCATGGCTCTCACTGTCTATGGTGAGAGGTTCATGTAAAAAAAACACCGATGACTTTTGATAGGAGGAGCTGCAAAGCCATCACCATGTTTCTGCCCTGCAGTGGCTTGGCGAGCTGTCCAGGGTGTACGCTGCCCTCACCCAGAGTCGGCTAAGATGGGCGCCAGCCTCCCCACAACCCTAATTAGCATTAAGTGGTCGAAAAAAAACTATATATATATATATATATATATATTACACATGCACACTGTATATATCAGTGGTCCCCAAATTAGAGCCCGCAGGCCGGACACGGCCCATCTCCACATTTGGCCTGACCCCCTGAACAATAGTAGAGATGCATTATGATTACTTTTTTTAGTCTGGCCATGCAATCAAGACTAATACACACCTGGAACATGACATTCTACTCCACCTTCTGCCGTCTGTGCCCCTATCTGGAACCCCCCCCCCCCCCTTTCTTGTTTAAATTTCCTGACTTTTTTCTGTGAAGGTCCTGGAAAGGGTTACTAATATTTGGTTATGTGTGACTTACTGGAAAACAATAAATGTTTACGTTTAGGCAGCCCTGCGATCGTCACACTTTTTCTGTTACAAACTGACCTCGGCCCCCATCAGAGAAGGGAAAGTTTGTGGCCCTCGCAGGAAAAAGTTTGGGGACCCCTGGTATATACAGTATAAACCAATCTGTAATATTATATGGTGAACTGTTCACGGTTAGGTCCTGGAAATAAACCCAAACCAAGAGCAAAACCATCCTCATTTATTTTACATGCATCAAAATAGCAGTTCTTTAAGTGATAATTAAGGGTCTGTAGCTTTCTAATGCATCCATAATTAAAACATATTCAGACAGGAAACCAACCCCGACATCCAATATTTGTATATTGTGTATTATAAAATTATAAATACTATATGTCTCAACATACAATATTTACGGGTTCTCCCTGAATGATTGAATTTTAGTGCGTGTATACATAGAATAATTGCTGGACAATCACTATGGAATTATCCAATATAGCAAGGATTTGGAAATCCCTGGTGGTTGCCCGCTCTAGGGCGACCAAGTAGTAGTAGTGGTAGTATACACATAATAATCTATTCCAGTTAAATCCATTCACAGCCAGATTTGATTTTCCTCAAGAATTTATACAGCCTTGTATTAAAAATGTGGACTAGAAGTCCCCTAATTCCCAGTTAAATATAATACTGTTCTATAAAAGCAATAAGACTAAAATACCTCCAAGATCTTCATTAATCGGTGCCATTCAAATATGAACAAACAGTGACCAGTCCATAGCTCACTTCCTTTCAGGAACAGGAAACAGGTGCAACCCTTCCTGTCTGCTGATTGGATTTCACATCACAGCCATTGTTCATCATCCTGCTTCTGCTCCAATGTCATTCATCACACCGTCAGGACACCAGTAGCCTTCCGCTTATTATGCTTGATTTTTACGATGTGTCTCTATATACTACGGTCTTCAAATCAGTGTGTAATCCGCTACATAGCAGGTTAAAAACTACATTAAAGTTTATCGTAATGAACTTCAGTACATCTTTCCTGACTAACGTTATACTTTTAAATAGTATAATTTTTACATTCTGTTGTATTTCAATATATCTTTAATAACATTAATGGTACATCATTAGCAAACACACACTACTTTCTTAGTATATCAACAATATATTTGCTTAAAAATTACTTAAAATACATTTTTTATTATTTCCCGTACAGTTATTACAGACGCTCCCCAACTTACGTTTTAGTTCGGTTCCAGACGGCCAAATGTAAGTTGAAAAAAAAAAACATGCAAGTTGTTACTGTATGTTCCAGTGACGTATGACGTTCATACTGTACTATACATCCATAAATACCATTAACATATCTCATAAAACACCCCTAAATCAATTATTATAAACATATCATTGTAAAATAATATCAAATATATCAAATAATATCAACATTAATTTAAAATAAATTAAATTCAAGCAAAATAATTTCAAATAGATAAATTTTAATCAAATTCACTCATCAAATATCAAATACAGTATCAAATATAACCTTTAACATTCTCTATGATGCGATCTATCTGCTTGTAAATGGTTCCGATGGTGGACGGATGGTCACTTCACATAAAGCTGAGCAGAGTCACTTTACATGAAGCTTAAAACAGCCAATCAACGCTTATAATATGTGAGGCGCTCACCCGAAAGTAGTTCACTTGCTTGTGCTTGAGACAAAGCACAGGTGATACGGCCCTCCAATCTTTCAAGTGAGCAAGGGCGCCGTTGAATACTCGTTTAGTTCTCAGCCTGCACTGATGTGAATCGCCAGCAGAGCAGAGAGTTCTCTTTCTTTTCTGGATTTGGGTTTTCATTCATTTTACAACTCTCTTTGCTTAACTGAGTATGCATAGTAGATTGCACCGATCCGAGCAGATAGTTAATTCATCTCTGTGTATGAGAGTTGCACCCATGCTAGTAGGCTTACGCTTCTGACCAACCATATTCGATTAGGGTTACAAAAGTCCACAAAACAGTGTAAACACAAAGATCACAGAGACGACGTCTTCACACAAGGGTAACACGGTATATAACTGTTATATAATTATATATATATATATATATATTTTTATATATATATATATATATATATATATATATATATATATATATTTATAAATAAAACTGAACTGGAAAGAAGGAGGGGCACGTTCAGTCTGTCGTTTGTAAACAAAGGATGCAGGATGCAGTGTCATTACGTCAGCGTACTACGTTGGTACGTCTAAGCTCAAAATTTGACTTTTTTTTGGAGAAAAAAATAGAGATTGAAAAAACGTAAAACGGATGAACGTAAGTCGGGGAGCGTCTGTATACTAATCACACCTAATTTAATTGAAGGTGTATTTTCCACGCTGGGAATAAATACTATAAGTATTTTTTTTTTTTTTACTGGAAAAATGCCGTTTTATTAAAAAAAAAATACTGAATATATATCATAAAGAAATGATCTTTGACTGTATATATTTTTGAAAAATTGATGCATTTCTTGGTGATATACTTCATATTCATGAGAATAGCACAATATTTTATTTTAGGGATCAAGTGTACTTTCTGTAAATACTTTGAACTGAAGAGGAAAAAGTACTCATAGTTCCAATATTTTTGTGCCTATTTTTATTTATTTATCTATTCATTCATTCATTTTATGAACCGCTTAATCCTAATTAGGGTCTAATTAGCGGAGAGGCTGGTGCACATCTCAGCCGACTCAGAGCGAGGGTAGGGTACACCCCAGACAGCTCGCCATGCCATCACAGGTCTGACACTCACACAACTGTTCACACTTTGAGGACATTTGGAACAGCCAATTAATTTACTGTGCATGTTTTTGGACTGTGGGAGGAAACCGGAGTCCCCGGAGGAAACCCACACAAACACGGGGAGAACATACAAACTCCACACAGAAATGCCCGCGCAGGGAATCGAACCCAGGACCTTCTTGCAGTCAGGCAGACATACTAACCACTTCGCCACCATGCTGCCTATTTATTTTTTATCTTGATTTTTTTTTTTTTTTTGAGGGAAGGGGGGGGGTATTAATACAGTACAGAAATCTATATTCGGTAAGAGATTACAGCTTTACAATTTGTTTTTGACAATTTAGTGCAGATCTGTACTTTTAATCCCCACTCCAAAGCAATTCTGACTGCTCCACCCACTTACCTTTGGTTGCACCAGACAATTCTATGTATTTTCTATGTGACTTAATTGGTTGTATATTATAAATAATTAACAGAAGGTGTATTAAAGTGTTCATACTGGAATGTCTACAATCCCCTGCGTTCTACATGAGAATATAAATAAATTGTGAATATGTACTCACGCTCAATGCTAAGTCTATTTCAGGAGAGCTGCTTCCTGTTCGGAAACTCTAAGTGCTGCCAGGATGTTTCTGGCCATCACTGGTTAAAGTTCTATGAAGGTTTCATGCATAAATATATCTATCTATTGCCTGAGTCGAAAGACAACCATTGGCGACCCGCCATGAAGGATAACACCCTGGTTATCATCTTCATGGAGGTTTTCTTGGCAGGATGAGTGCAGTGGTTTGCAGTTGCCTTCTGCATGATGCGAACCTACGGGCAATTTAGAATTGCCAATTAACCTACTGTGCATGTTTTTGGATTGTGGGAGGAAACCCACGCAAGCACGGGGAGAACATGCAAACTCCACACAGAAACGCCCAGGCCGGGAATCGAACCCAGGCCTTCTTGCTGTGAGGCGGACGTGCTAACCCACCGTGCCGCCCATGCATAAATATTCATGCATTAATTGGTTATTCCTGGTCCTACTTTGAGTCTGACTCTCTCTCACACTAAGACCACTACTAGTACAGTACTACCACCACCACTTCTACCACCACCACCACCACTACTACCACCACCACTACTACCACCACCACTACTAGTACAGTACTACCACCACCACTTCTACCACCACCACTACTACTACCACCACCACCACCACTCCTAGTACAGTACTACCACCACCACCACCACCACCACTACTAGTACAGTACTACCACCACCACTTCTACCACCACCACTACTACTACCACCACCACTACTAGTACAGTACTACCACCACCACTTCTACCACCACCACTACTACTACCACCACCACTACTAGTACAGTACTACCACCACCACTACTACCACCACCACTACTACTAGTACAGTACTACCACCACCACTTCTACCACCACCACTTCTACCACCACCACTACTACTACCACTACCACCACCACCACTAGTACAGTACTACCACCACCACCACCACTACTAGTACAGTACTACCACCACCACTACTACTACCACCATCACCACTACTAGTACAGTACTACCACCACCACTTCTACCACCACCACCACTACTACTACCACACTACCACCACCACTTCTACCACCACTACTACTACTACTACTACCACCACCACTACTAGTACAGTACTACCACCACCACCACCACCACTACTAGTACTGTACTACCACCACTACTTCTACCACCACCACCACTACTAGTACAGTACCACCACCACCACTACTAGTACAGTACTACCGCTACTACTACCACCACCACCACTACTACCACTACTACAGTACTACCGCTACTACTGCCACTACCACCACCACTACTACTACCACTACCAGTACAGTACTACCACCACCACCACTACTACTAGTACTACCACCACTAATACTACCACTACCACCACCACTAATACTACCACTACCACCAATACTACCACCACTAGTACAGTACTACTGCTACTACTACCACCACTACTGCTACTGCCACTACCACCACCACTTCTACTACCACCACCACCACCACCACTAATACTACCACTACTAGTACAGTACTACCACCACCACTACTACTAGTACTACCACCACTAATACTACCACTACCACCACCACTAATACTACCACTACTACTATAATCACACTACCACCATTTCTATTACTGCTGCTACTACTACCACTACAGGAAAAACAGGAAACAACAAATTCAGCGCTCTCAGAACAAAGGAGCTCCCCCATCATGTATCTATTCATAGTAAAGTACGTCATTGACATAGGAAACCCAACACAGTAGAATTTTAAATCTAAAAAAAATCTGTTGTCCTTTAATGTTCAATTTTATTCTAAAGAGAAAACCATACAGCGTTTGGCATGAACACATCGAGTCCTCTGTGTGAAGGACATTAAATCAGTATGTATGAATGTATTCAATGTGAAAAGTCACCAAATATATAATAAAGGAAATGGCTGTCAGTCTGATTCCTGTTTGTTCAGGAGATCATTGTTCACCCGTCAGTCACGCTCGAGTTCTTCCACTTCTTGTTTTCATGGTGGACGTTCAACAGTTTGGTCAACATCAAGCAACATTAACAACTCTAGAGTGATTCATCCCATGAGAAACACGTTTTATTTGCGTTATCTTTTTATCGTATGTTATGCTCGATGATATGTTTTTATTTGTTATGTTTTATGTTATAAGTGTCAGCAAATACTAGCAGTGTGCTCAAAAAGTGCAAAAAGGTTCCAATTACTTTTTTTTTCCATACAAACAAATGTTCTATAACCAGCAGGTACTACAGCCGCTGCCTTCCTTCCTTAAATAACGACGAGAATGATGTCACTAATTGAACTCCACACCACTATTAGTTTGAACACGCCCCTTTCGATTAGTGATTCAATTCCACAGAATCAGCAGCATGTGGGTCAGGACTGTTGGTTCTGTTGGATTCTATTACTCTACTACACCTGATGGCACATTATCTACCATGCAGAAACATCATTTCTACCAAAAACTCTGATTGACGTCTGACTGATAGTATTTTGAACCGTGCATGTGTTATCTTAGATGTTCTATGGTTGTTGTTGTGCTGTACAGTCTTATGTTATGTTACATATTAGGTCATATTGTTATATGTTGTGCACATGTTATGTTATGCATTATTTTATATGTTATTATATATTATTTTTGTGATATATGTTATTTGGTGTTGCTTTGTGTTACACATCATATTTGTTCAAATATTCATTCAATCATTCTGAACCGCTTAATCCTAATTGGCGTCGCAAGAAGGCTGGCGCCCATCTCAGCCGATTCAGAGCATGGGCAGAGTACACCCTGGACAACTGGTCAGGCCATCGCAGGACTTGTTCTAATATCGATGGAAACGATTTACACAAAGGAATTATGAGGTGATGTTTATTTAGCATGATTGCAAAGCGTCTCTGCAGCGCCGCTCAGTGTTTGTTCAGGAATCCATTACGGCTCCATGCCGCACTAAACCTCAACTCTCTTCACCAAGAGAAGATCGAGAGATAGCACTGTAGCAAAGTTGGAAAGTCTATCAACAGAGTTGTATGTCAGACATGGCCTTGCAGCAGGCACCTTATCATCAGACGTTCCTTCTGCGCTCTACTGTATCAACCAACCCAGAACATCCCACAAGGAGGACACTTATCAGGGAAAGAGGGAAAGCTATTGTACGGGGCGTTGAGGTGGGAGCCATTGACATGGACACCGAGAAAAGAAGGAGATAAAAAGTTGGTGAGCACAAGTGCAAGACACGTCCTGTTGCATTCCTGATGAGACCGCAACAGTCAACACACGAACACTAAAAGGTTTATTAAGTCAGCGTACAAACTAAAGCGGTACCTCGACTTACGGGTGTCTTTTATAACGAATTTTCCATGATACGAGCTGCGATTCCATCAAAAATCTGCCCCATCCTATGAGCAAATTTTCGACTTACGAGCTCTGCTGGGGAAATGGCTTTTCCGGGCTGATTAGCCTCGTATTCTTCCGCGTGTATTCCCCCACACTCCGAGAACGCCTGGTGCGGTGCTTCTCAATTATTTTCTGTGACGCCCCCGCTAGAAGAAAAAATAACATTTTACACGCCCACCATCCCAGCACCCCACGCGCGACTAGAAATAGTGTCTACAGCACTTCATAACGTTTGCTTGGTGCTTTATCCCTACGGAACACAGTGAGAGCGCCACTGCCACCTGGTGTAGAGGATGTGCAATCACACTTAAGGCTGGTCCAGTATGTTAAAAAAAGCACGTTCCCCGGGGTCATCGCGCCAATTAGCATCGTTAAAACAGCTTAAAAAGCAAAAATTAATTAATTAAATAAATAAAAAGTTAAAAAGATTAGTAGTGTAAGTTAATGTTAAGTGTTGTTCTTAAGTTCAGACACACTTACTGTGTTGTTTATTGACTTATTTTTTATTCTTGTTTTATTCTTCTTCTTTTCCTCTCGGCTGTTCCCTTCAGAGGTCGCCACAGCAAATCATCTGCCTCCATCTCACCCTATTCTCTGCATCTTCTACTCTTACTCCTACTGCCTTCATGTCCGCCTTCACCACATCCATAAATCTTCTCTTTGGTCTTCCTCTGGGCCTTCTGCCTGGTAGTTCCAACCTCAGCATCCTACTACCAATATACTCACTATCCCTCCTCTGTACATGTCCAAACCATCTCAATCTAGCCTCTCTGACTTTGTCTCCAAAACGTCTTACATGTGCTGTCCCTCTGATGTACTCATTTCTGATCCTATCCATCCTCGTTACTCCCAAAGAGAACCTCAACATTTTCATCTCTGCTACCTCCAGCTCTGCCTCCTGTCTTTTCCTCAGCGCCACTGTTTCTAAACCATACAACATCGCTGGCCTCAACACCGTCTTGTTAATTATTATTAATGTGAATGTACATGTATTATTATTATTATTATTATTATTAAATATTTATTGTTTTTACATGTTTATCTTTAAATATATTAGGTGAAATGTATGTGTTTGTGGCAGGTTATATGAGTTTGGGAGGGGGTTGGAACGGATTAATTGGTTTTCTATTATTTCATCTTACGAACATTTCCACTTATGAGCTCGCCCTCGGAACGGATTAATTTCATAAGTCGAGGTACCACTGTATTTCAGCTGGTATGTAGCCTAAAGATTCAGGAGATACCAACTCGGATTTTTAAAGGATGCCTGTGGTGAATTTGTATTTCTAGCTATTTAAAACGATCACATATGACATCAGCAGTTCCTTCCGATAACATCCGTCCGCACCGCTGGTCAAAATACGTGTGAGTGCGGCAACACTGGGCATGCTCAAAGTCACATCATCTTTCTGATTGGTTGTTCACAAGCCTACCCACCATGCCACAGTGCCACCCAAGTTTGAAACAGAATTTGTTAAGTTGGCTCATCATCACAAAATCATTCCATGGTGAGTTACAAATGTTCTCATCTCAGTCATTTGGCAAGTGGGGAGAAAGGACGATGGAGGAAGAAAACAAAGGCTCTCTGTGTGTCTGTAATTCTGCACTTGTTGGAGGGAACAGCTGGCTCAGACGGGTGGCTCTGGTACAGAGAGCCCCACCTTTACACACACACACACACACACACACACACACACACACACACACACACACACACACACACATACACACACAGCTTAGTATCACCCTCAGTTTGTCTGTCACTTATAACTACATCTGAGGAGTATATGTAAACACACCCTGGTGTGCACGCGCACACACCCATACATATACATACACACACACACACACACACACACACACACATATATATATATATATATATATATATATATATATATATATATATATATATATATATATATATATATATATATATATATATAAACACTGTATGTATATGTATATATATATATATATATATATATGTATATATATATAAACACTATGTATATGTATGTGTGTATGTGTATATATATATATATATATATATATATATATATACACATTATATATATATATACATGTATATATATATATATATAAACACTATGTATATGTATGTGTATATATATATATATATATATATACACAAACACACACATTATATATATATACATGTATATATACATATATATATATATATATATATATATATATATATATATACACAAACTCACACATACATGCACACACACACACACACACACACACATCTCCATACATATATACACACACACACACATACATACACATACTTATACACACACACACACACACATGTATTTGAACTCAATGGCACAACAGATGGACTCTCAAACACATTTAGTGTTTTTACTGTTTAATTTCTTATGGATTATAAATTAAAACTCAACTTTTAACATTTTACAAAAAAAGAGCCCAACCCGGCCCTATAACGCCCGGACAAATATCATCTCTTGGACAGGAAATGCAATGACCTTTCAATGACTGGCCATTGGCTGTTCAATTATTGCCGTAATTATTTCCACTCTCTGCTGAGTATCTTTAAAATACTATGAACCGCACGTAGTTTTCCTGTTTAGTAATTACAGCACCGACGTTTTCTACATGCCTCACATCGCCTGCTGGAGATGAGTGTTTTCTATTGTACAGTCTGAGCTGTACTGTATATTTATATTTCAGCATTGTGTGGGTACGATCATCCAAATCATAGTTGATCAGAATAATATCGTCACATATCACTGAAATACGGAATCCCATCCCTAAGAAATTCAACTTCTCATGTTGGCGAATAAAACAGCATCTATTTATTCGTATTGAGATAATTTACTTTATAAAAATTATGCTTATTATTTATAGAAATTAATTTACTGAATATAAATATACATAAAGACGAGAGGAACTACATCGCTGTCAGCATGTTTCTGCCCTGCGATGGCCCAGGCGAGCTGTCCAGGGTATACTCTGCCCTCGCCCAGAGTTGGCTGAGATGGGAATTTTAAATGGATATAATGTACAGTTATTATATCATTCTAAATAAATATGTGAAATGCATTTCATGAAAAACTTTTTTTTATTAATGTAGTTAAATAAAATGTATTAATTTAAAAGTGCCTGCGATGGCCTGGCAAGCTGTACAGGGTGTACCCCACCCTGGCCCAGAGTCAGTTGAGATGGGCTCCAGCCTTCCTGCATTCCTAATTAGAATTAAGCTGTTGAGAAAATGAATGAATGACATGAAAGTACTGTATTGTTATTTTCTGTCCAGGCCACACAGCCACTTCCTAAGTAGCCTACAAGTTAATTGCATTGTCCGAGCCTTAAGAACAGCAGATGGGTGAGAAGTCAGGCTACTTACTGTGTATTAAAAGTGGGAACCACACTGGCAGGAAACCAGGGCTCTTCATTTTCCTCCTGATGGCAGTGTGCGTTACCAGACCAGTGGGTTGAGAGCTCTGAAAATGGCCGGCTGAGACAGCGTGTAATGTTTTCCTTTCTCCAAACAGGTGGGTGTGCATCAGACCAGTCCCTTTAATCCAGGGCAAGACTTGCACTTTCTCCTGTTTTGTATCCCAGGCTTAGACGCGCTCTCTGTATGGGAGGCCAAAAGGGTCATTACAGCGCAGGGCAGCTGGAGTTACCAAGCCAACACTGGGTGAAGGCGAAGTAAACCCTGAATAGCTTAGACTATTCCAGGACCAACACATGCACAACTATTCACACACACACACACACACACACACACACACACACACACACACATCAGGGATCCCAGCAATTTTTATTAAAAAAAAAATAGAGGAAACTGGTTCAGAAATAGAGGAAATGAAATATTTCAATGGGGGGGGGGGTCAAAGGGCCCCTGAAGCTGGAAAAATAGCGGAATTCCGCTAAATGGTAAATGGTGAAGTCTGTTGGGTTTTTACACCTGAGCCTCGTGGCTCATCAGGCTGGTGCTTATCCCCGGTTTCCAATTCCGCTAAATAGGAGAGTAAGAAATAGTGAAATTCCACTAAATAGCGGAGGTCTGGGATCCCTGGACACACACACACACACACACACACACACACACACACACACACACACACACATCAGAGATCCCAGTGATATTTTTATTAAAAAAAAAATTGAGGAAACTGGTTCAGAAATAGAGAAAATTTAATATTTCAGTGAGGGCGGGGGGTCAAAGGGGCCAAAGGGCCCCTGAAGCTGGAAAAACAGTGGAATTCTACTAAATGGTAAAAGGTAAAGTCTGTTGGGTTTTTACACCCGAGCCTCATGGCTCATCAGGCCGGTGCTTATCCCCGGTTTCCAATTCCGCTAAATAGGAGAGTAAGAAATAGCGAAATTCCACTAAATAGCGGAAATCTGGGATCCCTGGACACACACACACACACACACACACACACACACACACACACACACACACACACACACACACCTTTTACGTTTCACCTTTCGGCAAGCAAGCATGCATGAATATTGATAGCTCGAGTTACTAATGTTCGGATTTCTTATACAGTGCAACACATGAACACTTCTGTACGGCACGCTAATCACAACAAATTGCTACGGAAGGCTTCTGGTGGCCAACTAGGAAAAAAAAACAAAAAAAAAAAACACGTTTCTATAACTGTGGTTACTTTGATGTTTAAAAAAAAAAAAGAAAGAACAAGAATACTGCCATTTTTATTTTTGACGGAAATCCATATTTCCGTCCAGGCGCTAACACCCGTGCACCCAAACTCTGGACCTTCTTGCTGTGAGCTGTGTGACATGGTGCATGTCGGCTCTAATATTAGTGTACTCTGTGATAGTGGATAAAACATGGCATCATCAGTTGGACTAGCCTGATTTTGAGTGTGTGATGTATTAAATATAATCTCCACCGCTGACCCGAGAAGCAGATGGAGAAACATGGAATAGGACACTTCAATGCGTCCCATGCTAGTGTTTCGCTGTGTGTCTAAAATCACTCACTATTCCCTATACAGTGCACTATAGAACAAGTTCGCCATTTTGTAGCAGTGTCTGAGTGTACGGTGGAAATGTATATCCCATATTGGATTGTGAAAAGTAGTGTATAATTGGAAGATAACTACCGAAGCAATATATACCACATGGTGGCAGTGGTCTGCGGCTGCCTTTTATTTAATTAAATTTGAGGCAGCGGCAGACCGCTCACTCACGACAGCACAGTTGTGTCTCAAAGTGTTTGAACACCACGAAGCTTCTTATATAGATATAATATATAATATACAGACCTCCTTCGAATCCGGATTAATGCCACAGCCCTCCGTGACGGGAGGTGTGGGGAACGGGAGCTAATTGGCCGAGTTCTCATGGGAGGGAGGGGTGGCATACGCTCACTTCCCTATCACTCACAGCAATTGCCAGCCAATCATATGCGCCCGAGTTCATTTGTACGAGGGGGTGGATAGCGCTTTCCTCCGAGCGTGTTAGACTGCAACTAAGTACATGTGTGTCGCAGTTTGAAAAGAGGCTGGTGGATAGTTTTGCACGTCACGGGGGTAGCGTGTGCATGCTTTCGGCCCTCCCTGGTCGGTGGTGGTCGTGTTATCCGGAAGGTAATATTTGATGGCTGGAAATTGGACACGACTATATATATATATGGCTAGGCTGCTTTAATTCTAATTAGGGTCAAGGGGAGGATGTCAGCCACCACAGCCGACTCTGGGCAAGGGTGGGCTACGCCCTGGGAAGCTCACCAGATCATCGCAGTGAGCAATATCGGACACAGTGTCACTTATGAGAGGAGCTGTGCAAGGTGTACAAGGGTCAAAATAAATTAAAAAATTATATATATATATATATATATATATATATATATATTAAATTCCAGACGCAGAGTGTGTTCACTATTATGCATATTAATTTAATCTAATCCCCTGCTCGAGGTGTGAGGCCATACAAGAGCCATGTGATTTTTCTGATCTCCAGGAATGTCTTTTCTTTTTCTTTTCCACCATCATAACCTTTAATCCTTAAGCAAGTCACCGGAGTAGAGAACAAAGAGCCTGTCCACCTGTCCAAGGCTCAGTGGGCGTGCCAGATCAAACCTGTAAATACCATTTTACAAAACCTCCCACTTAGATCCAAACCCGAGGAAGCACCTTGGTATGTGGCCAGCTGTTCAGGGTATACCCTGCCTGCCTTTGCCCAGTGTCAGTCAGCAGAGATAGGCGCCAACCTCCCAAGTAGAATTAAGCGGTCCAACAAAAGAGTGAGCGAGTTGTTAACAATAGTGCTGAGAGTAAGGTGTTATAGCCTGAAGCAACCACAGGGGGGCCACAGTCCCAACAACCCCCTATTCCAGCTCGAATGGACACGCATGTTATGTTTTGAGCTTTTTGGCTCTCCACAAGTCTGGCCCATCCCCTTTTCTCCCACACTTGGTGTGTGTGGAAGGGAGGGAGTGAGCTGAAGACTTTTCATTTCACCATCAACTCTCCAGGAAACCTTCTTTACATTTTTAGAACCTTCCTTTCTCCTACGCAATGCTTGTGTGTGGAGGTTTTGTTTTTTGTTTTTTTATGTCCTTCCTTTGTGTCTGTGGGTTTCTTCCTGGTTGCCTGGTTTCATCCCAGGGGCAGCACATAGGTGTAGCAGGTCCTGGGTTTGGGGGCGTTTCCGTGTGGAGTTTGGGCAGGTTCTCCCTGTGAGTGCAAGGTTTCCTCTCACAGTTCAACATCATTCACATCAGGCGAAGTGGTTGTTCCATTTTGCCCCCAGGTGTGAATATGAATGGCTGTGTATGTGTGTGTTGGTCCTGTGATGGGTTTGTAAACTGTTCTGGGTGCACCTCGCCTTCACCCAGTGTCTGCTGAGATAGACTCCAGCCTCCACATGTCCTTATTAGGATTAAGCAGTTCAGCGAATGAATGTGGAGTATGCCCTGGCCTCGCCTCTATTTTGGAGTGAATTCTCCTATCTTTCACCCAGTGGTCCTGGGATGGGCAGCTCATGCACCACAACCAGCACAAAGAAGTGAATGAAGCTGAATGAATGGAAGGTCTTTTAACTGAATGTTTCACATACAACAAATCTGTTGATTAATTTTGGTGAGAACTTCGAATTAAAATATGATCTATTATTATTATTATTATTATTATTATTATTATTATTAAGGAAAGGTTTCCGAGACTTGAAGTTTTCAGGGGGTTCTTTAGTAAACGATACAAATCTCGGAAACCTTTCCTTATGGTACTTATAAGACCTTCTGCCAAAAAGACAGTCTGAAGAACTCATTCATTCATTTTCTATGACGCTGAGTCCTAACTAGGGTCATGGGGAGTCTGGCGCCCATCTCAGCCAACCCTGGACGAGGTATACCCCCCCTGGACAGCTCGTCACATCTTCGAGCAATTTGAAACAGCCAATCAGATTACTGTGCATGTTTGTGGACTGTAGGAGGAAACTGGGATACCCAGAGGAAACCACCACAGGGGCAGAGAGAACATGCAACCTCCATACAGAGCCCCGGAGTCAAACCCAGAACCTTGTAGCTGTGAGGCGGACGTTCGGACCACTGCACCACCCAGTCGGAAGAACTATTAAAATACGTTCCTGTCACTTCTGTATATGTTTTTTTTTTTTTTTTTTGCATATTTTTAATACAACAAATTAACTTATTGAGCAACAAATGACATGTTAGGTATTTGGATAAAAAGATGAATGCTGAGAATGTGTTGGAACTGGGAAGGTATCAACACTGCTGGTCTTTATGGGCCGCGGGTCAAACATCTACATTAGCTTGACAGCAGGCAGCAGGCAATGTGTTTTTCGGTCAGGGCAGGACCAAACGTATCCCTTTACACACTTGCCTGTGGTTGAAAGTCTGAGGAAAGACAACAGCTGGCATCCCAACCCCAAAAAGCTTCAGTTCAAAGCGTCAAACTGCAAATGAATCACGCGGACTTTAATATCAATCAGCCAGCCAATCGCGTCTCGCTTCACACAGGCCTGAATTCAACAAAAATAAACAAATACGATGATATTATACTCACCCACTCATTTACTAACCCGTTCAATCCTCTTAAGAGTCACTGGAAGGGTAGATCCCATCTCTGCCTACTCTGAGAGAAGGTAGGGTACACCCTCAAGAACTCGCCAGTCCATCACAGGGCCAACAGACCACACACAAAACCATTCACACTCACACCTATTAGTCAGTTCGCCTAAAGACTGTGGGAGGAAACTGGAGGAAATCCACAGAGGGAGAACATGCAAACTCCCCACGGACACGCCCTCGCTGAGCCTGGGGTGCAAACCGGGGAATTTCCTGCTGTGAAGCAGACGTGCTAATCAGTATTTCATCGTGCCACTAATGTTGATATCCACTACAATGTGATCTCAGCAGATTACTGGAGTGTACATTGTAGAAACGTAGCATTAAATGGAGGATGCAATGAAAATTGATGATACAGGGATCCCTCACTTTCCGCGGTTAATTGAGACCGAGATCCTCCCGCGACCATCGAATTCTGGGAAGTAGGATCAACCCTCCCGACTGATGTATACGTACATGTATATGTGTATATAATATCGATAAATACATATTCAATGCTATAAATGCTTATAATGACAATTAAACATTCAAAAATAATGTATAAGATGTAAATAAAATATAAATACACACACATACAGACGCGCGCGCACGCAGATGCACACCTCACAAAGATGTATAGTTTTGTTGGGGGGTTTTGGGTTGTTTTTTGTTTTTGTTTGCGTGGGGAATTTTGCATAATTGGCCTTGTTTTGCAGCATTTTCCTTAACTTTTCCCCCTATTTTTCCTTAATTTCCTAATTTTTAAAATTCGATTCATTTTTTTAAAAACCGCGATGCACTGAAGCCGCATGAATTGAAGCACGACGTAGCGAGGGATCCTTGTATTTCTACACTAAACTAGGAATAGTAACATTATTAAGTAACAAAATTTAAATGGGGCGGCACTGGTGGCGTTGTATTAGCGCGTTCACCTCACAGCAAGAAGGTCCCGGGCTTGGGGAGTTTCCATGTGGAGGTTGCACGTTCTCCCCGTGCCTGCATGGGCTTCCTCCGGGTACTCCGGTTTCCTCCTACAGTATAAAAAAATGCGGTCAAAAGCTGATTTGCTGTTTCCAAATTACTCCTAGGTGAGGTTGTATGTTTGTTGGCCCTACGATGGGCTGGTGAGCTGTACAGGGTGTTCGACCAAAGTCGGTTGAGATGGGTACCAGCCTCCTCGTGACCCTAATTAGGATTAAGTGGATTAGAAAATGCACCAGAAAGAGGAAATGCTGAGTAATAGAGTTACGATACACCTCAAAATACATCACAATATTTAATAAACTGAAACTTTTTTTAAAAATTATTAAAAAATTTCCTCAACCAGCAATGAGATTTTTTGAATTTTTAGACAAGCGAATCTCTTTTCACTGCGATGGATTGAAATAATTGAGGAATCGTAATTTGTTGACTACATAGGCATTTCAATCCTGCCACCTGTCCCCACATGACGGATGCACCAGTTGCTCAGAGGCTGACGGTCTCACAACACGTTCTTTGTCTCAGCTCAGTGCTAAGTGCTGACCACAGACTTCGCCTGCACAACACACACACACACACACACACACACACACACACACACACACACACACACACACACACACACAGCACCAGCTGAGCAGACAAGGTCAGACACGCAGTACAGTAACACACCCCTCTCAGATCCGTGCACACGCACAAACACACACACACACACACACACACACACACACACACACACACACACACCCTCCACAACACGAGACATTCCTCCGGAGCTTTAAATCCTAACAGATGCAGAGTTCCCTCATGTCATGTGATCTCAACAGATCTGTCCGTCAAAAACAATGACTAGATTTCTTATAGACAGCACGATGACATATCTGATATAATAATTTTAGTTCTTTTCAAACTCATTCCTGTCTGTCCACTCTCTTCAGATGCCACAGCGCGTGTCTGAAATGGCACGGCCTCGGTTTTGAGCTGTCCCGTGTTGTTCTTGGGTCTGTGATCATTTGCAAGATTTTCCACCGCCCTCCTCTGGTTTTCTTCCCTTGATGGTCTTCTATCTCGCCTTTCAAGATGATGTGATGTGAGCAGAACTCTGAGCATTCTTTTGAAGAACTACATGTCTGCTGCTTGAACGAGGCCTGTTGTGTCAGCATGCAGAGTCCAGAGTCCAGATTTCACCTAACAAATTCCATTATATTCCATATACAGTGCAGGGGTCCCTCACTTTCCGCATTTATTGGGATCTGACCGCCGCCCCCCCATACTGACATATATGTACATGTATATGCGTATATGTCTGTCTTCCTTTCGGCTTTTTCCCCTTTTACTCGGGAGTCGCCACAGCGAATCATCTGATTCGCACGTTTGATTTGGCCGAGGTTTTTACGTCGGATGCCCTTCCTGACACAACCCTTTTTAGCAAGGGACAGAAACACGCTGACGACTTTGCAGCTACTCTTTACGAAAGTCAGCAATGGTTCTTTTACATGAACCTCTCACCATAGACAGTGAGAGACATGGCCCGCCTTTGATAACCCAGTTAGCTGCACTGGGGGGGGACAACCTTGTGGAGAGTGGGACTCGAACCCCCAACCTTTGGATCAGCGATCCAGCGCCCTATACCACTAGACCACCATAATATCAATAAATACATATTCAACACTATAAACACTCATACGAACAATTAAAACATTCAAAAATAATGCATAAGATGTAAATAAAATATAAACACACACACATACAGAGACACGCGCGCGAGCACAGATGCGCACCTCACATAAAATGCAAGTCGTTTTGTTGGGAGGTTTTGTGTTGTTTTTTTTGTTTTGCAGAATTTTCCTTAACATTTTCCCTATTTTTCCTTAATTTCCGATGAATATTTTGGAAAAACCCACAGAAACTGAAGCACAAAGTATCGAGGGATCACTGTACTGGTATTGGTTGTCCTGAAAGCATAATTTGAACATATGTAATACGTAATATGTAACTACATCACTAATTGAACTCCACACCGCTATTATTTTGAACACGCCCCTTTCAATTAGTGATTCAATTCCACAGAATCAGCAGCATGCGGGTCATGACTGTTGGTTCTGTCGGATTCTGTTACTCTACTACGCCGGATGGTACATTATCTACCATGCAGAAACATCATTTCCACCAAAGCCACTGAGTGATCAGGTCAGTGATGTCTGAATGAGATTATCTTGAACACATCACGTATACTTACTTGAAAACTTACTTGTTTAGTCGAGCATGTTGTTAATATGCTTTCATTAGGTAAAGGAGCAGATCTGGCCGAGTTAGGCAGAGAAAGTTCTTGTAAACTCTGCTGTTTCTGGGATGCTGGTGATCCTGATCCTTCTGCTTTCCTGTGGTCGGTCCCGGTGTGCTGACGCTGGCTGAAGTTGTGGTCCCAGATGCCCCTCGCTCCTGCGTATGAACACTAACAGACTCTCAAGATGACCTTTCACTGCTGATGATATAAACCTCTCCCACAATTATATCGAACTTACAGTTGTTGTATCTCCAACCGGACGACTTTTTGGACGGTAATGAAATTCTCGTATGTGGTTTGTACTTTTATGGTTCCACCCAAATGAGGATGGGTTTCCCACTTGGGCCTGGTTTTGCTCTGCAGGCTTCTTCCTCGCATCAACCGAGGGAGATTTTCCTTACTTTTCCTTATATGTAAAGCTTGTAGAACATGTTTAAACTCTTTTATACTTTTTAAACTTCTGCTTTTACTGTGTAAAGCTGCTTTGCAAGAATGTCAACTGTAAACCGGGCTACACAAATAAAACAGAATTCAATCATCAGATTACATCAGTACACCCATCAGTTTAAAAGAAAACACCAAAATGCCACCAGTGTGTGATTTATTCAACATTACTACACAATGATGAAAGAATATATTTGCAGTTACAGGTCAGTGTTGGGAGGATGAGGGAGTAGATTCGAGAGAAGGGGGTGTGGTCACAGGTTCACTGGCTGCAGGTGAAGGAATGTCCACCTATAAAAGCAGAGAGAGTTACTGCGGTTACACTCAATTTAAACCAGTGCGGTACGAGGCGAACCATCAAGAGTACCAGTTTAATCCAGTTCACAGCAGTCTTACCAATTTCTCTGCTCTCCTCCTCAGTTTCCTCCACACTGTGTGATGAGCCTGGGGGAAATTATCAAGAGAAAAATGTTTGAAATTAAAAAAAAAAAAAAGGGATAATCTTTAAACCTTGTACATGTAATGTTTTCTCTGATACACATCCACATACATCATACATTATACAGCACAGGGGTCCCCAACCCCGGGCCATGGACCGGTACCAGTCCGTGGATCATTTGAAACCGATCCAGAAACAAAATCTTTCATGGTACAAATTATAGTTTGTTTTTTTATTAGAGCTTCCAGATCTTATTTTGAAAAACGACTGTTTTTGACATTGCCACGGCAGCACTGAAAGCCCTCCTTCCGTTTCCAACCACATATCTTTGTGAGGCGGGGTTTTCTGCGGTGACACCCACCAAAACAAGACTACGGAGTAGATTCGAACCGGTCCGCGGAAACATTCTCATACATAAAACTGGTCCCTGGTGCAAAAAAGGTTGGCGACCGTTGGTACGTCCCTATCCATACCACTTCCCTATACGTTGTTCATACAACTAAGAAACTGACCGTGAAGGGGCGGTGCTCATGAAAGAGAGATAGAAAGAAAGAGAAAGAGAGAGAGACTGAGTCACGTCTCCGTCCTGCTTACAGCTTGTGCACCTGAACATTGAATTCCCTCAGTTCACTTTAAGCTCCATCTTTACTATGTGACACCTTCCCTGCACCTCTGTCAGAATATAAATTATAACATACTACAGCGGTACCTTGACTTACGAATTTAATCCGTTCCGAGGGCAAGCTTGTAAGCCAAAAAGTTCGTTAGCTGAAACAATTATTTCCATAAGAAATAACAGAAAACCAATTAATCCGTTCCAACCCCCTCCCAAACTCATATAACCTGCCACAAACATTTATATTTGACCTAATATATTAAAGATAAACATGTAAAAACATTAAATATGTCATAATAATACTAATGATACATGTACATTAACATTAATAATAATTAATATAAATAAATGTAATAAAACAAGAACAAACAATAAGACAACTAACTTCTGATAGCTTCTGATCATCGACTGCGATGAAGATGTCACATTGGCAAGCATGAGGTGGTGCGTAACAGAGGAGGAGGAGAATTTTGTGTGTGTGCCAGCAATGAAAGGCTCATAATGAGCTCCCACACGGCAGGTGCTTCTCAACTAGTGGGGGTAACGTGCTTTTTTGCAATACTGTACGAGAATTAAGTGTAATTGCACATCCTCTACAGTAGTTGGCAGTGGCACTCTCATTGCCGCGCTATGGTGTAGGGAAAAAGCACCAAGCAAACGATATGAAGTGCATTAAAGCACTATTTATGGTCATGCACAAGGTGCTGAGGGGCGCGAAATGTTTTTTCTTCCTAAAGGGGGCGTCACCGCATTGCACAAGGCGTTCTCGAGGCGAATCGGCCCGGAAAAGCCATTTCAAGGAGAGCTCGTAAAATGAATTTTTGCTCGTTGGACGGAGCATATTTTTGGTGAATTTGAAGGTCATATCACGGAAAAAATCATTATAAGGGACACTCGTTAGATGAGGTGCCACTGTACTTTATTTTTAACATGGTTACTAATTTATATTGTTATATTTGTACACCTAGTTTAAGTAAAACAGTCGTGATGACGCATACAATAACAGTATAACCGTATTCAAACTCCATACTCAGGGCAAAACTGTGCTTCCCGTATAAAGGTCCTCAGTAATGTATGAAGTGCTGCTATACAGACGCTCCCCGACTTATGTTTTTGTTTGGTTCTGGATGGCCGAACGTAAGTTGAAAATGAACGTAAGTTGTTACTGTATGTTCCAGTGACGTATGACGTTCATACTGTACTATACATCCATAAATAACATTAACGTATCTCATAAAACACCCCTAAATCAATTATTATAAACATAACATTGTAAAATAATATCAAATATATCAAATAATATCAACATTAATTTAAAATAAATTAAATTCTAGCAAAATAATTTCAAATAGATAAATTTTAATCAAATTCACTCATCAAATATCAAATACAGTATCAAATATAACCTTTAACATTCTCTATGATGCGATCTTTCTGCTTGTAAATGGTTCCGATGGTCGACGGATGTTCACTTTACATGAAGCTGAGCTGAGTCACATTACATGAAGCTGAGCCGAGTCACTTAGCATGAAGCTTAAAACAGCTAATCAACGCTTACAATATGTGAGGCGCTCCACTGAAAGTAGTTTACTTGCTTGTGCTTGAGACAAAGCGTGGGTTACATGGACTGCCAGTCTTTCAAGTGAGCATGGGCGCCGTTGAATACTCCTTTATTACTCAGCCTGCACTGATGTGAATCACCAGCAGAGCAGAGAGTTCTCTTTCTTTTCTGGATTTGGGTTTTCATTCATTTTATAACTCTCTTTGCTGAAATAGATTGCACCGATTAACTAGATCGGTAGATTGCGCTGATCCGAGCAGATAGTTAATTCATCTCTGTGTAGACTTGCACCCATGCTAGTAGGCTTACGCTTCTGACCAACCATATTTGCTTCAGGTTACAAAAGTCCGCAAAACAGTGTAAACACAAAGATCATAGAGACGACGTCTTAACACAAGGGTAACACGCTACTTAACTGATTTTATATATATATATATATATATATATATATATATATATATATATATATATAAAATGATATTTATGATTCTTCTATAACCACCTGAAGAGAGAGGATGGTTTCACCACCCCTCGAAACAGATCTGTAGTGATAAATGGAGTTTCAATAGAAAGTCTTTGTCCTGTCCTTTTATTTTTGTTATTTGCTCTACCAAAAAGTATTGAGCACTCTCCTACGGAAGGATCTACTCAGAAAATCCTCTATATATATATATATATATATATATATATATATATATATATATATATATATATATATATATATATATAAAACTGAAGTGGGAAGGAGGGGCACGTTCAGTCTGTTGTTTGTAAACAGTGCACGCAGCATCATTACGCCATTACTTCAGCGTACTATGTGGGTATGTCTAAACTCAAAATTTGACTTTAAAAAAAAAAAAAAAAAAAAAAAAAGGAAAATCGAAAAAATGTAAAATGGATGAACGCAAGTCGGGGAGCGTCTGTACACCATCTAGAGTACTTCAGTATTACCAAGGCTGTTTTTGTTTCACATATTAAAACTCAAAATGCTAATCATGGACAATCTTATTAAGAATATCTGGTTGTACTACACAGAAATTGCTTGCCTCTGAAACCCGCTTATTTTAAACACTGAATAATATCATTCATTCTGTTTCTCATGTTTTTCATTAATTCTACCAGTGTATAAGCAAACATGTTATTTACACTTGCACGCACTGACACAGCTGCTTTGTTATTACTGTACCGTGAGGTTCAAGGGAAGTGAGAGGCCCTGGGCTCGGCGCTGTAATCCCCACCGTCCTGCTCCCAGTGTATGCAGAGCTGTTACTTCATACTGACAGCACAGACCTGTTCTCGCCACAAGGGGGCCCTCTGACAGAGTCACATGCTCCCCACACCTGATAAAACATCAGCATTCTTATCCACACTATTGGTAAATTTATTTGAATTTAGTCAGTAATGGTTTATATGCATGTGACTGATTGGTGCTTTTGGATATTTAGCGGTGCTTGAAGGTTTTTAGAATTTTCTATAGTTCTGTTTAAATTAGATTTAAAACATTAGACGTTCACCCATAGAGAAAGCGTATCTTCAATTCATAAAAATAAGATGAAAATATTTCTGTCAATCATTTATTTATTGAGGAAAATTATCCAAAATTACAAGTTAGAACAAGATTGACTAAAACAAATCTGTGTTCACCGACGCTGGTGGTCGATCAGAATGTCACACTCCTTACTCACACATGTGCGGAGTGCATGCAGTGAGGGTGCGGGCGGATGTGTGTGTGTGTGTGGGGTCTGTTTAAATTTTAAGCAAGTAATTTAATGTTGAATAAGACATGTTTGAATGACTGGAGTTAAGATAACATAATCTTGTCAAGGGGAACAAATAATTGTTTGTTAGGTGCCGGGTACTGATGAGAGCATCTCATCATAACCAGGCTGAGATGAAACAGTTTCAGGATAAGATAAATTTGGTGAAGAATACAGAAATTTTAAACTGAAGGGCATCTATTTTTTCCATCCAATTGTTAAAATCCACAGATTCACTATTCATTTGTCCATCAATGATGACACACTGTCCTGGCCCAGATGCAGCAAAACAGGCCCAAACCATTATGCTTCCACTATCATGTTTCATAAATGGGTTAACCTTCCAGTGTTTTCCTTCACCACACTTAGAACTTTTTTTTTTTTGGTTTCATCCATGCACAACATTTTTGTAACAGCCTTCTGACTTATCCGGCAGTACTCCATTTGTTTTGGAGAGCAGTGGCTCACATCACCGAACAAAAATCTATAAGTGATGCCTTTTCCAAAAATCTCACTATGCGCATGTTAACTATAGCCTAGACATCTTCGGTTCATCATGCACCGCCAAGAACAGGTGACGTCATACATCAGTGGAGGACAATTTTATGAATTCTGTAGTGCCAACACTTCTTAGACAGAAGACTAATTGAACAATTTCCACGTTATTGAATGTCAATAACAGAAACTACAATTTTACTGACTTTTAACAGCCTGAAAAATATAATTATGAGCTTCATGATTTTTCAGGTTTTATTGTTTATGCTTCTGACGCCTGAGAACTATAGAAAATTCTAAGAACCAAATGATAAGAACCACTGTATATCCAGGATCATCGAAAGAGCTGTGAGGTTGTTTTGTGTGTATTGAGTATACTCACTTGTATAAGGTCACTGTGCCCCTGTGGCAATTCGCAGCCATTTCTTCCACCTCCTCTTGTTTATATCTGCGTGGTGAAATTTTGATTGTGTTAACAAGAAATATATGTTGTGTGCACTCGGATTTCAACTCATGAAGATATTTAAGGGGATACAACCTCCAGATACTGATCAAAATACAAAACAATCAAACTTTCAAAGACCATCAGAGGGACAGCACATGTAAGCGATTTTGGAGACAAAGTCAGAGAGGCTAGATTGAGATGGTTTGGACATGTACAGAGGAGGGATAGTGAGTATATTGGTAGTAGGATGCTGAGGTTGGAACTACCAGGCAGAAGGCCTAGAGGAAGACCAAAGAGGAGATTTATGGATGCGGTGAAGGAGGACATGAAGGTAGTTGGTGTAAGAGAAGAAGATGCAGAGGATAGGGTGAGATGGAGGCAGATGACTTGCTGTGGCGACCCCTGAAGGGAACAGCCGAAAGGAAAAGAAGACAAAGATGTAAGCCAGTGGTGGCTTAGTGGTTAAGGTGACGAGTTACTGATCCGAAGGTCAGCGGTTCATTCTTCACTATCACCACTGTTGGCCCCTTGAACAAGGCCCTTAATCCCGAACTACTCAGTTGTATAAAAAAATTGTAAATTGCTCTGGATAAGAAAGTCTGCAAAATGCTATAATTGCAAACAGGTGTGTGTGTGTATATGTGTGTGTGTGTGTGTATATATATATATATGTATATATATATATATATATATATATATATATATATATATATATATATATATATATATATATATATATACATATATAGGATTTTCTGAGTAGATCCTTCCGTAGGAGAGTGCTCAATACTTTTTGGTAGAGCAAAAATTTTATAGAGCAGAATTTCTTCTGTAATCACCTGAAGAGAGGGGATGGTTTCACCACCCCTCGAAACAGATCTGTAGTGATAAATGGAGTTTCAATAGAAAGCCTTTGTCCTGTCCTTTTGGTATATATATATATATATATATATATATATATATATATATATATATAGATATAGATATATATGTATGTATATATATATATATATATGTATGTGTATATATATATGTATGTATATATATATATATATATATACACATATATATATATATACACATACATATATATATATATATACACACATACATATATATATACATATATATATATACACATACATATATATACATATATACATATATATATATATATATATATATATATATATATATATATAAAAAAACAACCAACTTTTTAGAAAAAAACAAGTTAGCGGATATTTTGGAAACTTGAATATGACGTGTTATATTGGTCTTTATATCAAATACTGAAATATTTCCATGGGTTTATCTTTGTGTGCAAGAAGATTATGTATGGCAAGTGAATTTCTCTGGTTCTAGATTTATCTCTACTCTTGCCTGCAGAAACAGGTAGGGGTGAGTAAACGGTCGTACAGGGCTCATGAGTGTTTTTCTGAGCAATTATTTAAAGTTATGACCATTAAAACATTATTTTTTGAGATCGTATGCATGTCTTGATCTGGAGTGTATATGAGGGGTGAATATAATCGATCCAAGCCGTCACCAGGAGACGTTAGTCATTCAGACATGAAAACATTTGGTGTAAGACTGTCCCACTGGATATCTGAAGGTGTCCTACAGAATGGAGAAGGTACCTGCTATGAGAGAAGATCTCCAGTGCTACAGTTGGCGTCACCTCCAGAGGCTCCCAGGGTAAATCTTTAAGGATGAGCTGCTGAGCTTCACGAGTTAATGATCGTAGGTTCTCCTGTGGGTCAACCAGATGCAGAATCAAAGAAAGTTACACACAGGTTGCATAATTAGTCCATAATACTGAAGCTAAGAGTTCATTCCCAATTCGACTCAGAGTTATATTAGGAACGACACTATTGTGCCTAATAAGTTTACTTTTTGAGCTTTCCAAAAGCATTTCACGACCCCCCCCAACGCCCTGCGCGCGACTATAAATAGTGTTTAGTGCACTTTATTATCGTTTGCTCGGTGCTTTTTCCCCTTACAGAATAGTGCGACAATGAGAGCACCACTGCCACCAACTGTAGTGGATGCACAATTACACTTAATTCTAGTACGGTATGGCCAAAAAAAAAAAAAAAACATGTTCACCAGGGTCATACCCTATGGCATCACACTGCTATTTGAGAAGCACTGGCCTTGTGGAAGCTCACCATGAGCCTTTCCCCGCTGGCATTTTTTAATCAAGCACACGCACAAAATTCTCCTCCTCCTCCGTTATGCACCACCTTGTACCTGCCCACGTGACATCTTCGCCACGGTCAATGATTGGAAGGGTTAGTTGACTTATTGTTTATTCTTATTTAATTATTATTTATTATTATCAATGTTAATGTACATGTATTATTATGAAATATTTACTGTTTTTACATGTTTATCTTCAATATATTAGGTCAAATATACATGTTTGTGTCAGGTTATATGAATTTGGGAGGGGGATGGAATGGATTAATTGGTTTTGTGTTACTTCTTATGGGAATAATTGTTTCATCGAACGAACTTTTTGATTTACGAGCTTGCCCTCGGAACGGATTAAACTCGTAAGTCAAGGTACCACTCTATTGTTTTTAAATATTTTGCAAGTAGCCGTTTACTAAGCAGGATAACGTACAGCAATGCTTACCGTTATTACCACTAAATAAACCCTTTTAACATGATGCAAGACTTCCATCAGAGTTCATTTTATGATCATTACCTTTGCAAGTTTTAGTCTGTGAGACTTATAGTTATTATTTTAATTATTGTTTCATTATTAACATTATAATCATTCTAAATCTACATTCCTATGTACCGACCTCTGACGGAGTCCAGAAATCTAACCGCGGATCCAGCACGACATCACAGCAGAAAGCACCAGCAGTCACTAAACACAGAAAAACAGTACAGAAGCATCACACGTTTCTTCTGCCCATGACAGGTGCACATCACAACAGCCAAAGATGAACCAGGTGTCCCAATAGTCATAATACACTTATAAATTCCTAATAATTACACAAGAAATTGAGTGTGTTCATATTTTGCTATCAACAAAGGAGTCAGTTTAATTTGTTAAGACTTTCCATTGCTTTCCGACGCCTTGAAGACGAGCCACAACCTTCACTCACTTTCGGACGCAGGCCTCTCCGTCATTTTGCGGTGTCACTTCCCGACCTTGCTGCAGGCCCTGTGGATTCTTTCCTGAAGCGGTGACGCGTCACAGGGTTTAGTGACATGCTACTTCCTCTTGATGTAGCCCAACAGAAAAAATAGTCTGAAGGTGCGATGTGGTGGTGGTGGTGGTGGTGGTGTTGGGGGGTGGGGGGTGTTGACTTATCCATTCAGGTAACCTCTCACTAACCTGGCAAAGGGGGGGCCCTCCATTTTGTTGCAGTGTAGACATGAGTAAGGTCACAGCATACTCCTGCAACATCTTCAGGTAATTTTCTGCCTGTGTCCAAAGGTGACTGAAGCTAATTGAAAATGGAGGCGCTCGTGTGGCGGTACAGAGCTAATCTTCAAGGTGTTGGACTGGCAGGTCTCGTAATTTAAACTGTAATGACTCCTTTGTTGATATTCTCTCTTACTCATTTTCTGAACTGCTTAATCCTAATTAGGGTCACGGGGAGGCTGGCTCCCATCTCAGCCAACTCTACGCGAGGGCAGAGTATACCCTAGGCAGCTCGCCAGGCCATCGGGTATGCAGCTCAACTCTTTACGAAAGTCAGCAACGGTTCTTTTACATGAACCTCTCACCATAGACAGTGAGACACATGGCCGGACTTTGATGACCCAGTTAGCTGCACTAGTGGGACAGTGACAACCAGTGGAGAGTGGGGCTTGAACTCCCAACCTTAGTATCAGTGATCCAGCGCCCTTTACCACCAGGCCACCACTGCCACTTTGGTGATCTTAAAAATATAAATACAGACGCTCCCCCACTTACGAACATTCATTTTACGAACATCCGGAGATACGAACAGGGCTGTCCGAGGTCGAGAGTGAAAGTGAAAGTGAAATGAAATTGAAGACCAAGTAGTAATAGAAATGGAATAAAATCAATAGATTCACCTTCGTAAGGTGGCGGGGCTCTCAGTCAGAGGGACGATGAGAACCAAACTTTGTTTGGCACAAAGGCTTTCAATGAGAGAATTTTATACAAGTCATTTCTGCAAATCCTCTTGAAGAGTGCCAATAAACATAAATAACAAAAACGGGGTTGGTACACCGTGACGCCCCTGAGTAATTCCTGAAGGCATACATTGGCATCAGACTTGGGCCCACAAGCACCATTCTATATGGCCTGCAAGAGTTTTTAAAGAATATGATTATCGCGCATTCTTCACATCGACCATTAACGGGAAACCTGATTCATCATTCTTCCACTGGGCGGCACCAGGGAGCCTGTCTGTCTTCCTTTCGGCTTTTTCCCTTTTACTCGGGAGTCGCCACAGCGAATCATCTGATTCGCACGTTTGATTTGGCAGAGGTTTTTACGTCGGACGCCCTTCCTGTCACAACCCTTTAGCAAGGGACAGAAACACGCTGACGACTTTGCAGCTACTCTTTACGAAAGTCAGCAATGGTTCTTTTACATGCCTCTCACCATAGACAGTGAGAGACATGGCCCGCCTTTGATAACCCAGTTAGCTGCACTGGGGGGGACAGTGACAACCTTGTGGAGAGTGGGACTCGAACCCCCAACCTTTGGATCGGGATCCAGTGCCCTATACCACTAGACCACCACTGCCCCACTAGACCACCACAGCCTATTTCAAGAAAACAGCTAGTCATTCATGAGGCAAGAAAGATTGCATGATAACTTGTCATCGTTAAGCCCTCTTAGAGTAAATGCGCTGTAATTACTCAACCTTTGATCCCCTTTAAAGTTAGTGATGTGACCCTCAGTAAAAACGAGTTTGGTACCCCTGTCCTAAAGGTATGGTTCAGACATTAGTCTGTTTACTCTCTGTACTGTGTTGATGCTCTGGAGCTGTAAGTGCATACCAGGAACTTCAGGAATCTTCAGCAGCTCCACACTGTACTCCTCTTTAAAGGCGTCGTCCAGCACTTGACCCAATAGAGTGGCACAGGAGCGCCAGTAGGCCTGAAACAAAAAAAAGAAAAAAAAAAATGACAAATATTACTGATCTTATGACTCAATCTCAAATCCCCAACAGTTCAGGACCGATTCAGTACCTGGTTCACCAGCTGAGGATTGGCATCTTTGAATGTGAGCAGTGTAAGCGAGCAGGAGCGTGTAAGCGGGCGATGCATGTGCCATGGCTCTCCGTCCACCAGTGCGAGAGCTGCGCTCGTTACATGCCACTCTGTCAGATCTGAAACATGGCGCAGGAGCAACAAAGAATGAGGAAATGAAAGCAAAGTCGAATGCATTAACTAAAGCACGTCATACAACATGAGGATTTTTAAAACCATTTTCCTTCTTATTGAGATCAATAAAATTTATTTATTCTGTTAAATCTCAGGCTGGGTTCGATTTCTGGGCTCGGGGCATTTCTGTGTGGAGTTTGCATATCCTCGCTGTGCTTGCGTGGGTTTCCTCCGGATTTCCAGCAGTCCAAAAACACTCACATTAGATTAATTATCTGTTCCAAATCGCCCCCAAGTGTTGGTACGATGGCCCGGTGAGCTGTTCAGGATGTACCCCGCCTTTGCTGAGAGATGGGCACTAGCGTGTCCGCGACATTAATTAGGCTTAATCAGCTTAGAAATTGAACGTTTCATCCAAAAAAAAAAAAACCCCAACATTTCCCACACCACACATTTTTGGCAGAGCTGTTGCTACGTGGAAGGTACTGCGACACGTGTGGACACACACGTTCTTTGTGTAACTTGAAATTTGAACCTGTAATTGAAGCCCTGTACACTGGGGCAGCCGTACCCTAATGGTTAGAGAAGCGGTTTTGGGACCAAAAGGTCGTTGGTTCGAGTCCCAAGTATGGCAGTGAGGAAGTGAGCAGCACCTTCCCTTTCTCCACATAAATGGTTGAAGTGCCCGTGAGTAAGGCACCTGACCCCCAACCGCTCTCCAGGCACCCCGAATGTGTATGGCTCTACCAGTCTGCAATAACCAATGAGGAAGCATGAGCATGCGCCTTCTTCACCTTACACAAGAACCAATGTTGCAGGAAGGAACTGCTGATATCCTATGTGATAGTTTTAAAGAGCAAGTAACATTAATTCACCGCAGGTACACTTTAACCATCAGTGCAAGAGACCTAACTGAAAAACAAGTGAATCCCAGCTGTTTGATTGATATTATTAGCAGCGTCCAGTGTACGGTCATGTGTTGCGGAGGATTCATTTAACTCACGTCTTGCGCAGCTATACGGTGTGGAGATGCCTTTGTTCATGACCAGCAGTGTTCCTTGTAGCCCTGGGGCATCCATGGTCACCTCAATTTTTTCAATGCGGGGATAAAGCGAGCGCTGGCGAGCTTGCTCTTTGGCGAACAGGGTACTTCGCCAACTGCGCAATTCAGACGCAGAGGGCCGTTCAGCAGCTGCGCTGGACACCAAACCTGGAAACAATACACACATATATTAACTTAGAAGTTGTTCAGGGTGTTATTATCTGATAAAATGTAACCAGAACTGCATTTGCGCCAGAAAATAAAATAAAATAAAATAAAAACACCCTTATACAAAAGCACCCAAACGAATCCGTTAGCATGCATTCCTATTTATAAAGGAAAGGTCCCCATTAGCAAAATATGCATTTAAAAAAAATGCAAAAATACAGGGATCACTCACTTTCCGCAGTTAACTGGGAATGAGATCCCTACGCGACCATCGAAATCCGTGAAGTAGGATCACCACCCCAAACACACCCCCCCCCCCCCCCCCGACATATACTTCTATGTATGTGTGTATATAATATCAATAAATACATATTCAGTGCTATAAATGCTTATAATAACAATTAAACATTAATAAAATAAATACAAACTCATACTGTTTAATCGGTTCCGAGGGCGAGCTCGTAAGCCAAAAAGTACTTACTCCCATAAGAAATAATAGAAAACCAATTCCAACCCCCTCCCAAACTCATATAACCTGCCACAAACACATAAATTTGACCTAATATATTAAAGATAACATGTAAAAACAATAAATATTTAATAATAATAATAATAAGAGGAAGAATACATGTATATTCACATTAATAATAAATAATAAAACAAGAATAAACAATATTTTTTTTAATGTATATATTGTTCATCTATTCATTTTCTGTAGCCACCTAATCCTAATTAGGGTTGCGGGGAGGCTGGCGCCCATCCCAGCCGATTCTGGGCGAGGGCAGAGTACACCCTGAACAGCTCACCAGGCCATTGCAGGGCAGAAACACAGTGACAGCTATGCAGCTCCTCTTGTCAAAAGTCAGCAATGGTTCTTTTACATGAACCTCACACCAAAGACAGTGAGAGACATAGCCGGCCTTTGATAACCCAGTTAGTGCACTGGGGGGACAGTGACAAACAATGGAGAGTGGGGCTTGAACCCCCATCCTCGGGATCAGTGATCCAGCACCTTTACCACCAGGCCACCAGTGCCCTTATTTATATTGTTAAATATGAAATTTTTAATGTTAAATATATTTTAAAAAATAATAAAAATAAAACTTTACATACATTCAGATATTTTATTCTTTGGTATAGACTCGTTTAATACTCATCATGTATTATCAATGTTTGTAATTGTATTGTGACATGCAGGAGCCCCAGGGAGAACAGTGTCACACACTGATCAGGTGCTCCTGGGTAAAAATGACAAACAAACAAACAAAGGGCAATAAAACAAATATCCTGGTGAAGAAACGATTGTTTATAATAGTTGCTATTACATACAATGTCACTCAAAAGTCTGGAAACGCCCACTCACTCATTCTAACTGAAATAAAAGGTGTGTCCAGACACACAGACTGGTACTGTACGTTGTAGCAGTTGTTATAAACAACCATTCTGGTTCTGGTACTGTTATTAAACAGCAACATGAAGTAGGCACAGTACTGTACTTTTCATTTTGGACCTCCATGTCACAACACACACCCAAAAGGGTTACTGAGACAGAAAAGGATGGAGGCTGATGAAGTGGTAGTGTGTGTGATGTCACTTTTAAATATGAATACTGTATAATATTCAGACTTCATGCAAGTTTCAGTAATAAATAAATAAATAAATAAATCCTTCAGTGTGTGTGTTGTGCATTCTGAGGCTCCATCAATCAAATTATTTAGATCAGGAATAATTAGGGGAGGTTTTCCTTGCCATTCTCTCCTCTGAACTGTTCTACAGAAATTTAAAGCTACAATAAAGCAAATCTTATTTGTGATTTATACAAATACATCCAAATTCAAAAGTAGGTTCATGTCACCCAGGCTGGATATTTAGGTTTTATTCCAGGACCTGAGTTCATCAGAAGGTAAAAGGACAAGGTCAGCAGTGTTAGTGTGAGATTTAAGAGACACACTTACGGTGTTGCATCATGTGATAAACTCTCCGACACGCCATATCAACTCTTATTTCTCACCAAATAATTAAATTAAAACACACAAACATTTAATACTCTGTACACTTAATAACCAGTTATTTACTAAACGCAGAACGCGCCATGCTTTGATATCCGCTGTGTGTGCATCTCAAAAATTCTTCCGTGTTCAGACTCGGAACTAAAATTTAAGTTCCGGTTAAGCATACAATGTCGTCGCCATAGACATGCCATAATGATACTCATCACTCACTCACTTACTCATTTTCCGAGTCATCTGATCCTGTTAGAGGGCCTGAAGCCCATCTCAACCTACTCTGTGTGGAGGCAGGGTACAGCATGAACAGTTTACCAGTACATTGCAGAATATACTGCACACACACATTCATACAGTGGAGTGGCTGTTTGCTGCTTGCCCTCAGATTGAATCTGTCTTTTTTTAACTACTGTATTACACTGTTATGGGCATACCTAACACCCCCATCCCCTTTGTGTGTGTGTGTGTGTGTGTGTGTGTGGTGTTGTTGTTGTTTTGAGGTACACATGCTACTTCTGAGATACCAGTGACCCTGAGCCTTTATTCATTCATTTTATGAACCGCTTAATCCTAATTTGGGTAGGCTGGTGCCCATCTCAGCCGACTAAGGGCAAGGGCGGGGTACACCCATGGACAGCTGGCCAGGCCATCACATGGCCAACACTCACACAACCATTCATACTCACTCTCACACCGAGGGGCGATTCAGAACAGCCAATTAACCTACTGTGCATGTTTTTGGACTGTGGGAGGGAACCAGAATACCTGGAGGAAACCCACGCAAGCACAGGGAGCACATTCCACAGACTCCACACCGAAACACCCGAGGTGGGAATGGAACCCAGGACCTTCTCGCAATGAGGCAAACATGCTAACCACTACGCCATCGTGCCGCATCCTGAGCCTTCTGTTTCCTGAATCATATGATCCGTCCTGATGTGCTACTACTGGTTGGACTGGTCTTAGAAGCCTCTGGCTTCTGCTTAAAAAAATTATCAAAACGTTTTGGGTTATATTGCATGCAAACAAATGAGCCACATCCCAAATTACCAGAGGGTTTGCACATTTATTTACACCTTCTCATAATTTGGGGCGTGTCTTTGTTCAGAATTAACCATTCACATTCATCATCAATTAAAGTGACTCTGATTAAAGATAAATAAAGTTTCCTGGCATTAAGTGGTTAGCACTTTCACCTCCCAGAAAGAAAGCTCCAGGTTTGATTGACAAGTACGGGTATTCTTCTTCTTCTTTTCCTTTCGGCTGCTCCCTTCAGGGGTCGCCACAGCAAATCATCCGCCTCCATCTCACCCTGTCCTCTGCATCTTCTTTTCTGACTCCAACGACCTTCATGTCTTCCTTCACCACATCCATCTGCCTACGGACACGCCTCCCGCCTCTCCTTCTTCGACGTCTTCGACCAACAGTAGTCCAATTTCCATCAGCACTCTGTTGATTGACAGCACTGATGGCGGTCGTTGTTAACCCGGGCCTCGACCGATCCGGTATGGGGGTAATACTTCTGATTTGCATCATAAAAGTTTGGCATTGGTTTTTACGTCGGATGCCCTTCCTGACATAACCCTCTGCATTTCTCCGGGCTTGGGACCGGCTTAAGGGGGAGAGACACTGGTTAGTGCCCACCCCCGCCGCCGCAGCCTCATGGCTGCATTGACAAGTACGGGTATTAATGTTTGTAATTTGCAAGTTCTCCCCATGCTTGTGTGGGTTTCCTCCAGGTACTCTGGTTTCCTCCCACAATCCAAAAATATGTGCAGTAGGCTAATTGGTTGTTTCCAAATCACCCCCAGGTGTGCGTGTGAGTGTGAATAGTATGCTACCCTGCAATGACCTGGCGACCTGTTCAAGGTGTACCCTGCCTTCGCCCAGAATCGGCTGAGGTAGCTTTTGCTGGTCTGCAAAGATCCTGCAGAACCATCAACAGGTTCTGATTGTTGAATGGAATCGGATCTGGAAAATATGCGGAAAATACATTTCTGGATTTTCATATTGTTTCAGTATAATTATATTGCATGCAATCTATTTTGTAATGTAGGTTCTCTTTGGGAGTAACCAGGATGAATAGGATTAGGAATGAGGACATCAGAGGGACAGCACATGTAAGATGTTTTGGAGACAAAGTCAGAGAGGCTAGTTTGAGATGGTTTGGACATGTACAGACGAGGGATAGTGAGTATATTGGTAGTAGGATGCTGAGGTTGGAACTACCAGGCAGAAGGCCCAGAGGAAGACCAAAGAAACGATTCATGGATGTGGTGAAGGAGGACATGAAGGTCGTTGGTGTAAGAGAAGAAGATGCAAAGGATAGGGTGAGATGGAGGCAGATGATTCGCTGTGGCGCCCCCTGAAGGGAAAAGCCGAAAGGAAAAGAAGAAGAAGAAGACTCTGCCTCAGACTGGGGTCTCATTGAGGCCTTTATACAGAGGGCAGACTGGCATGATAAATGAGTGGACCGGTATCGAATGGATTCACACTCAGCTTGATAAATTCAGGATATGAAGGCAATTGTTTTGGAGAGAAGTTGGACACTGATAGAACAGAGACAACGTGTCGGTCAGGTGTAGAGAACTGAATCGTGTTTTGGCTGGTCTCTGGGTAGTGTAATGGGTTAATTAAACAATAAGGAATGCAATATGTAACGGAGAAGTTGATTGAGTTCTTGCAGCTTTTATTATTGTTATCATCATTTTTATTTCAGGTTACACAGCAAAATAATAAATAAATAAATAAATAAATAAATAAATGACTATTTCTCAGAGCAGAGTTCATTTTCTATACCCAGTGCATGGAATATCCTTTTCAGAAATAGGACTGGAGTCTCTTCCCTCCATCTCAGACCGTTACACCACACGTAGCATCCACAAATCCGCTAGCATTGTGAATGAGCCCACGCACGCACGCCTCACACAAATTCTTCACCCTCCTGCCATCTGGAAGGCGGTACCCATGCATTCGGGCTGGGCAGCACAGTGGTATCCGCCTTGTAGCAAGAGTTCCAGTTGTGTACATCCTGAACAGCTCGTCGGACCATCACAGGACCAACACACACACACACACACACAGCTATCCACATGCGTACGGGCGATTGGGAACAGCCAATTAGTCTACTTTGTATGTTTTTGGACTGTGAGAGAAAACCGCAGTATCCGGAGGAAACCCACATAAGCACAGGTAAAGGTAAAGTCCGTTGGGTTTTTACCCCCGAGCCTCATGGCTCATCAGGCCGGTGCTTATCCCCAGTTTCTGTCGCGTGAAGCAACCAGGAGTTCAACTCCCCCTGGATGGGACGCTAGTCCATCGCAGGTTACCTTCCCAGTATATTTTTTTACTGGTACCCATTTATACTGCTGGGTGAACAGAGGCACACTTGTGGTTGAGACCTTGCCCAGGGGTCTTAGCACAGTGAGGGTCTCAGTGGGATTCGAACTCACAACCTCCCGATCATGAGCGTAGCACCCTAACCACTATGCCACCGGCCCCACAACATGAGCACAGGGACTAATATAAAAACTGGGTGTTGGCAGGGTACAGCCTGGACAGTTTGCCGGGACATCACAGGGCGAAACACACACACACACACACACACACACACACACACACACACACACACACACAAACTCATTCACACTGACACCGTCGGACATTTTGAAAGAGTCAATTAGTTAAACATTGATGTCATTGGGACACATCTGGAGAAAATCCTCACAAACAGATGCGGAACATGCAAACTCACAGCTCAGGCTCAAACCAAGGATCTTCTTGCTATGAGACGGAAACCTTGATGCACTAATAATGTGTCAAAGTGTGAAAAAAAATAAAATAAAAATTCAACTTTGTGGACATTTGTCTTAAAAAAAAACAGTAATTTTTATTATGCTTCGTGGGACCATGTTAATACTCCAGCGTCCACTATAAACACCCAAAAGATATGAAAACAACAATACATGATTTAGTAGTTTATTGTATTTATAGCGTGCGTATCCACTCGCTGGATGGGACGTGTGAACGCTATCAAGCTGGAGTGAGGTTCTTCTCTCACAACCCCAGTCATGAACAGCATTAACACAATATATATCGGTGTACGTCTCTGGAATCAGAAAGAAAATGGAACGCATAGAAAGGGACTGTGACTGTTTTGCGTTGTTCCACGATGGCTGCATGATGCTTCACGTTTCATCAGCGCTTCATCGATTGAAGTAAATCGATCAATGCAGGAATAATGCTAACAGCATAGGTGTTCGCTCAGAATCAACCCCTATCACGATTAGCATTAACCCTGAACTGAACAGCTCATGCGTTGTGCTGAAGGGCTGCCATCAGCGCCACCTACAGCAAAAAATAAATAAATAAATAAAGAGAAATCAAGTGATGTGCATTAGAGACAGAACATTAAAAATATTTTGTGAATCCTCTAATCCATCACATAATAAACTTCGATGCTAAAGTTATGTAGTGGGAGTAAATAAAAGCAGGTTCTACAGTTCTGATTCTCTGAAGGCCGATTGAACTCACTGGCTTTTAACTTCAATTTAAAGATGCTGGGAAATACTATGTCAGTATGGAAAATGACATCTGCAGCACACGGTCCCCCACCTTCAGATGTTTCCTTTATAGAGAAATAAACCTATGACTAAATGTGACCTTTAAATAGGGCAACACTGAGTCATTTGGCTCTGACAACTTTTTTCTGAAGTGTTTATCACCCACCAATTAGTAACTGCTCAATACTACCTCTATTGTGGTCGTTGGATTGACGGTGGTTCCTCTGTGATGTTTGGGGTTTTTTTTTAGAATAGCAAAAAACATGGCAACAGCCTGAAAATTGAAAATTCAATTTGGCACAAATAGTTTCAAACCATAAAGGTGCTGTTTGTTATCTAAAGTTCTATTACAGTCTAAATCTACTGCATATTTCTAACACAATATCAAGCTTACAGCAGGAAACAGGAAATTTAAATATGCAGGTGTTCAAAAAAGGTGTGGGGGAAAAAAATTACACATATATATATATATATATACATATATATATATACATATATATATATATATATATATATACACACACACACATACATATATATATATATATATATATATATATATATATATATATATATACATATATATATATATATATATATATATATATATATTTTTTTTTTTTTTTTTTTTTTTTTTTTTTTAAACTTTGATAGTGTATAAAGAGAAAAAGCTATGCTGAAGATGAAAAAAAAAGAAAAAAAAATGAAATAGAGGAAATGCTGCTAGAAACCACAGCACATGGTTTCTCTAGAAACGTACCACGTGGTCATGTAAGGTTTTTGTTTTGTATTTGTTTTTTTTTTGTTTATTCTAAAGTCATTTACCTGCTCAAGTTGACTTCCTTCCTGTTGGCAGCGCAGACATGAAAGCTCAGTATAAACATGTCCATGTCTAGATATATGTTCTTCATCTCAAGTTCATGATCCTTGGTCGGTTCTTCCACTGCATGAGTTTATCCTCAGTAAATATCCATTTGATATTACCTTCAACTGTCTCAGCCTGGCGCGCACACACACACACACACACACACACACACACACACACACACACACACACACACACACACACACAGCGTGACACTGACTCTAGGTGAGCATGCCTAAATGATCTCGACACTCTCTTTATATACAGTATTAGTGGAATGAGTCACCTAAAAAAATTCCCCAGGCTACGGGGAAAGTAATTACTGGATAATTTCTATCAAAATGAATCTGATTAACTGTAAACCACTTCTTGGGTGTTGGGCTGTTACTTTGGTTTACCTAATATCAATACCTTCATGAGCTGGGCAGGGCAGAAATAAATAATAATAATAATAATAATAATAATAATAATAATAATAAAAATTCTCCATCATTTTATGCCCAGACCTTCAGTGTACAGTATCTCCCAGATAAAGAACCTTCGCTCCCAGGACTCTTATTTTTAAGAAAATAAAAGCTCATACCTCCCTTGAGTAATGTTTAAATGCCTTTATTCATTTACCATACAGCAAAATATAGTGGAATGATTTATAATTACATAATCAGTATTATCCAACCAATCAGAAATTAAATGTATTATATGGTTGTCATTATGGAGACATTAGGAAAGAATGTACAAATATTTAGCGTTATATTAGTTTATATATAGATAATGTACTGTATACAGTATATATTACATTAATAATTCAAATTCAAATCTCCCTGCTTGAAACGCCACCTTGTTGTTTTGGAGGGGTTTGTGTGTCCTAATGATCCTAGGAGCTATGTTGTCGGGGGCATTATGCCCCTGGTACGGTCACCCAAGGCAAAGAGGTCCTAGGTGAAGGTCCAGACGAAGCGTGGTTCAAAAGACCTCTATGAAGAAAGAAGAAACAAGGACAGTTTCCCTTGCCCAAACGCGGGTCACCAGGGACCCTCTGGAGCCAAGGCCTGGGGCTGGGACTCAAAGGCAAGCAACTGGTGGTCAGGCTTCCTCCCATGGAGTCCGGCCGGGCCCAACCCGAAAAGGAGACATGGGTTTGCTCTTCCTTGGATCCACCATCTGTGGGAGGGGCTATAGGGGTCAGTGCATTGTGAGTTGGGTGGCAGCCAAAGGCATGGGTTCTGTCGACCCGATACTCGGCTACTGACTCTGACTCTTGGGATATGGAATGTCACCTCTCTGGAAACAGCCTGAGCTGGTGCGTGAGGTGGAGAGATACCGACTAGATATAGTCCTACTCACCTCAACACATAGCTTGTGTTCTGAAACCACCCTCTCGAGAGGGGCCGGACCTTATTCCATTCTAGAGTTGCTCATGGGGAGGGATGGCGAGCAGGTGTGGGGCTCCTTGTTGCTCCCTGTCTCAGTGTCCACACATTGGAGTTCACCCTGGTCAACGAAAAGGTAGCTTCCCTCCACCTTTGGGTGGGAGGACGGGTCTTGACTGTTATTTGTGCTTATGCACCCAATGACAGTTCAGAGTACCCGCCCTTCTTGGAGTCTTTAGGGGATGTGTTGGAGAAGGCTCCCCGGGTGCCTCACTCATTGTCCTCGGAGACTTCAACGCCCATGTGGGTAATGATAGTGTGACCTAGAATGGTGTGATCGGTAGGTATGACCTTTCAAGTCTGGACCCCAATGGTGTTTCATTGTTGGACTTCTGTGCTCGTCACAGTTTGTCCATCACGAACACCATGTTCGAACATATGGGTGTCCATAAGTGCACTTGGCATCAGGACACCCAAGTCCGCAGTTCGATTGACTTTGTAGTCATGTCACTGGACTTGGGGCTACATATTCTAGACACTCGGGTGAAGGGGGGGTCATCACCTGATGGTGAGCTGGCTCTGATGGCAAGGGAGGCCGCCCTCCAGATCTGGCAGGCCCAAACATGTAGTTAGGGTCTCCTGAGAACGTTTGGCGGAGTTTCCTGTCCGAGAGGCCTTTAACTTCCACCTCCAGCAGAGCTAGAACTAGGTCTCGAAGGAGGTGGGTGACATGGAATCCGAATGGGCCATGTTTCGTGCCTCCATTGCAGAGGTCGCAACCCATAGCTATGGCTGGAAGATCATTGGTGCCTGTCGTGGTGGTAACACCCGAACCCGGTGGTGGACACCTGTGGTGAAGGGGGCCGTCCAGCTGAAAAAAGGAGGCCTATCGAGTCTTATTGGCCTGTAGGACTCCTGAGGCAGCAGACAGGTACTGGCAGGCCAAACGTGCTACAGCCCGAACTGTTGCCAATGCAAAATCTTGGGTGTGGGAGGAGTTCGGTGAGGGTCTGGAGAGTGATCATCAGTTGGCCTCAAAAAGGTTCTGGACCACTATCAGATGCCTCAGGAGAAGGAAGCAGTTCTCCACAAATATTGTCTACAGTGGAAATGGGGAGCTGCTCACCTCGACCAGGGATGTCGTCGGGAAGTGGAAGGAATACTTCAAAGACCCCACCAACACGCCCTCAATGGAGGAGGAAGAACCTGGGTGTTTGGGTTGGGCTCTGTCCATTCCTGGAGTTGAGGTCACTGAGGTAGTCAAAAAAACTCCTCAGTGGCTCGGGCATCTGGGTAGAATGTCTCCTGAATGCCTCCCTGGTATAGTGTTTCGGACATGTCCAACCAGGCAGAGACTCCGGGGTCAACCTAGAACACACTGGAGGGATTATGTCTCTCGGCTGGTCCAGGAACACCTCGGGGTCTGCCCCTGGAAGAGCTGGAGGAAGTGGCTGGGAAGACGGATGTCTGGACCTCATTGCTTAGGCTGCTTCCCCCGCGACCCGACCCCGGATTACACAGAAGAAGATGATGATGATTAGAAACTAAAGTTTTATCATCTAAAATGAATTGAGGCAAAAATCACAAAAAGATTATCAAAATTATAATTTATTTATTATCAGAAAAAGAACCATATTTTTAAATTGATGTATGAATACACTGGTAAATTAACTTGATCAAAGTTCTGATCATCTCCTCAACCTCATTTTCCAAGCTGCTTAATCCTCATTAGGCTTGCAGGGAGCCTGACACCCATTTTGGCCGACTATGGTTGAGGGCAGCGTACACTCTGGACAGCTCACCAGGCCACTGCAGGACCAACACACACACACACACACACACACACACAAAAAAAACCATTCACATTCACACCCAGGGGCATGTTGAAACAGTCAGTCAATCCACCGTGCATGTTTTTTGGACTGCTGGAGGACGGTTTATGTAATGATGTCATTAAGAGGGTGGCAGTGGCACGGTGATGCAGTGGTGAGCATGTTCACCTCCCAGCAAGAAGGTTCTTGGTTCTATACCCAGTATCAGGGCATTTCTGTGTCGAGTCGGCATGCTCTCCCTGTGCTTGCGTGGGATTCCTCTGGGTACTCCAGTTTCATCCCACAGTCCAAAAACATGAACAGTAGCCTGATTGGCTGTTCCAAATCACCCCTAGGTGTGTGAGTGTGAATGGTTGGACGAGTGTTGGCTCTGCAGTATGGAGCCAGTGGCGTAGTAGTTGGGGTGCTGGGCTCATGATCTGAAGGTTGTAGGTTCGAATCCCAGTTAGACCCCCACTGTGCTAAGATCCCTGGGCAAGGTCTCAATCACAATTGTGCCTCTGTTCACTCAACTCAGCAGTATAAATGGGTACCAGTTAAAATATACTGGGAAGGGAACCCACGATGGACTAGCGTCCCATCCAGGAGGAGTTGAACTCATAGTTGCTTCACGCGACAGAAACCGGGGATAAGCACCGGCCTGATGAGCCACTATGGCTCAAGTGTAAAAAGCCCAAAAGACTTTCTCTGCAATGGCCTGGCGAGCTGTTCAGGATGTACCCCGCTCTCTTCGAGATGGGCGCCAGCCTTCCTCTGACCCTAATTAAGATTATATGACTTAGAAAATGAATAAATGGTGGGCAGTGGTGGTAAGGTGCTGGATCGCTGATCCCAAAATTGAAGGTTCAAACCCCACTCTCAACGGGTTGTCACTGCTGCCCCCCCGTCCCCCCGCCCCCCTCCCTAGTACAGGTGACCATCTTTGGTGAGAGTTTTATGTAAAAAGACCATTGTTGACTTTCGTCAAGAGTAGCTGCATTGCTGTCAGCGTGTTTCTGCCCTGCAATGGCCTGGCGAGCTGTCCAGGGTGTACCCTGACCTTTCCCAGAGTCGGCTGAGATGGGCGCCAGCCTACCCGTGACCATAATAAGGATTAAGTACCTTGGAAAATAAGTGATAATGTTTCATTCATTGATTAATTTTGAGTGCTGCTTAATCCTGATTTGGGTCGTTAGGAAGGTTGGCACCCATCTCAGCCGTCTCTGGGTGAGGGTGAGGTATTTTTTTCATTTTGTTTCAGTTATCGTGAGTGAGTAACGAACTTTCAGTCTAGGTCATATCTCAATTATTGTAACAGGATGACTGTTTGGGGCACAAAGAGCCAAATCAGTCTCACGCTTGTTTCTCAAGCTCAACTTGCCCGCTTAAAAGACACGTAGAACAGAAGTGTACAGTTCCAAACGGGTCATCTGAGGTAACGCTGCAAATATCGGACGGTACAAGGTGTGTGGCATGGTGTGAACAATTACTCATAATTCAGAAAAGAAACTCCGTGAGAGTCTATGATTGAGTCATTATAACTGAAAAACTAAAACCAACATTTTGTGTACAAAATTAATTTGTAAAGTTTGTAAAAAGAAGGTGGGGTCCACTGTGAACAGAGCTTCAGACCATCTCAGTACAACACACACACACACACACACACACACACACACACACACACACACACAAAATCATTCACACCAAACCATTCACACCAAACCATTCACACTCACATTCATACCTGGTGGGCAATTTGAAAAAGCCAATTAAACTAATGTGTAAGCTTTTGGACTGTGGGAGGAAACCAGAGCACAAAGAGGAAACCTATGCAAGAATGGAGAGATCACCCAAACATCACGTAAAAATGTATATGTTTAGTGTGTGTGTGTGTGTGTGTGTGTGTGTTTGGCACATGTCTTGGTAAAGGTATATAGTAACCTCAAGTGAAATTGAATCATCATCATCATCAAGGTCCATGGCCGTTTGGCCGTAAGTGCACCTTGCTGTCTTCCAACAGACGTTTCCGAGTTCCTCTGCCGGCCACATACTTTGTAACAATGGAGGACGCGGTCGTTTTTATCCTGGTCCTCGGCTGATCCGGGATGTGGTTTCTTTCTGGTGTAAACATGCTAAATGTTTCAATCGGCAAAATTCGCTGGTCGTGCCCAACTCTTCTCCAGGTATGGATGGACGTTGGCTCCTGGGTGAGCTCATCCGCCCTTTGACAGGTTTTGTTTGTCGTCCTGCAGAGTGTCCACACACCCACCTCATCAAGATAAAGTTGATGGGGAGCCGGTTTAGTCGCCGACCGCCTAACCATGAGACAGGTAGTACAGGATTACATGGTACCTGTAGCAGGTCGTCCTGACCTGACCTGACCTGACCTGTCCTGACCTCACCTGACTTAATATTGAATAATTGAATAAACAAACTAAAAATGCCTATCTGTCCATATTTTTTCGATTTTCCAAATTTAGGTTTTTGTGGTTTTACACAAATAATAATTTGCTCGCAAATTATTCCTTTTTTCATTCAAAAGGAAAAGTGACAAGTCAGAGACTTCCACGCGGAAAGTTTGAGAAAAGTTTCAGATTTTTTACCATCCGCTAAATTCCGTATATTTTTCACATTATTATATATTTTTCTTTGCTAATGCTAATAACACATGAATAAAAAGCAAATGGTTTGAAAACAAAAGATGAACAAAGCATGACTGACTGACCAATGGAGAGTCACTTTTTTTTTGTCTTGTTTTGTCTTGCGACTTTCATGCGATTATATAAACTGTATTTAAACTCTAAAATATTCACTTGCATGTGGAATCGAAAAGCATCTTGATGCAAATCATGTTACTGGATGAAGTAAGAAATGGATAGCTCCATCAGAAAAGAGTCTACGCTGGCGGCATAAAGGAAACAGCAGACCAATAATTTAAAAAAATATTTTAACATTTTCACAAAATATGAATGTATGGGTGTGGTCACAAAAAATAAACCCACTTTTTAGTAGTAATCTGACTGTATTCAGTACCTGCGGAATTGCATTTTCATTCTGACACTGCAGCTTTCAGATCATTTGCTTCCACAGAATGTTCAGCATAATGGTTTTGACAAAAAAAAAAAAAGTACTTGGTTTTAATGTTCAATAAAAATCCTAATGGGGGGAAAAAAAATTATGTGTGCGTGTGTGTGTGTGTGTGTGTGTATATATATATATATATATATATATATTTTTTTTTTTTTTTTTTTTTTTTTTTTTTTGTTATGTATGTATGTACTGTATGTAGTGGTGGCCTTGTCACTGTCCCCCCCTGTGCAGCTAACTGGGTTATCAAAGGCCGGCCGTGTCTCTCACTGTCTATGGTGTGAGGTTCATGTAAAAGCACCATTGCTGCCATTTGTTGAGAGGAGCTGCATAACCGTCAGTGTGTTTCTGCCCTGCGATGGCCTGGTGTACTTTGACCTCGCCCAGAGTCGGCTGAGATGGGCACCAGCCTCCCCCAACCATAATTAGGATAAAAAGTAAAAGATAAAAAGTCTGTTGGGCTTTTTACACCTGAGCCTAGTGGCTCATAAGGCCAGGAGTTCTCCGCGGTTTCCATTGCGTGAAGCAACCAGGAGTTCAACTCCTCCTGGATGGGACGCCAGTGTATCGCAGGTTACCATCCCAGTATATATTTTACTGGCACCCATTTATACTGCTGGGTGAACAGAGGCATACTTGGGGTTAAGACCTTGACCAGGGGTCTCAGCACAGTGGGGGGTCTCACTGGGATTCGAACACATAACCTCCAGATCTTGAGCGCAGCATCCTCACCTCTACACCACCGGCCCCACAATTAGGATTAAACAGTTCAGAAACTGAACAGATGAATACATATATATATATGGTGTGTGTGTGTGTGTGTGTGTGTGTGTGTGTATGTAGGCTGTCCATCGTATTTGAAGAAGCCATATTGCCAGCACCTAATTTAAAGTTCCAACCCGTCGTCACACACCAACAGTGGCAATCTCTGGGTTGGCAAGCACCTGGCCCTGGCTGCATGAAAATCCGAGACAGATCAGATATGAGAGGCATCAGCCAGCTGCCATGCAGTAGCATCCTAACTGTGCCTTCTCTCAGTCCTAAGGAACTCTTCTGCCCACCAAAAGGAGCAGTGCTGACCATCCAGCCAATTTCAGGCAATGCTCAGCAGCTGCCAGATCCACCAGCGCCAGATCCGCCAGCCTGCTGTCACTGGTTTCGCCATGTCCCTGGCATGTGCAGCATCGGGATTGCGGAGACTTGCTCAAGATTTAACCCCAACCTAACGGACGAAAGGAGTCTTTATACTTTCCCACTGCTGAGCTGTGATTATCGGATCAGTCTCATCCCACTGCTCTTTATATTCACTGAAACTTATGTAACACACATACATACATGCGTACGAAAACGTGTACAGGACACGTCGATGCGGTTCAGATAGACAGCGGCTGAGATAGACAGTATTCTTAAAGGCAGTTGTTTACCTTGGTTTTTTGTTTTGTTTTGTTGTTTTTTTGAGAGAGAGAGAGAGAGAGAAAGAGAGAGAGAGAGAGAGATCCGGCTTGAAACAGACAGGAATTTGAAATAATTTAACTTTTTTTTATTTTTTTATTTTAAGAAAATGAAAGGGAAGTGAAAGTGAATGAAAGGGGTATTTAATAGTTAAATGACAACAAGAAAATGAAGTAAAAAAAAAAAAAAAGAAGAAGAAGAAGAAGAGAGTGAGAGAAGGGACTTACAGAGATGCAGGGGGGTGTCCCGCGAATAAAATCTGGAAATTTATGGCCTGGCGACCGTTTCCAGTAAACGGGTTTGGGGTGGGGGTGGAAGTGGTGGGGAGATGAACGTCATTCACTTTTCAACTTAACACAAATAGCTGAAACACATTCGAGCTCATGGTATATATGCTTTACTGAAAGCAAGAGGAAGGAAATGACATGAAGATCAGCGCGCAGAAAAAGTGAAAATACTTCTCTGAAGATGTGCGTTAACACGCCTCGACAGGTGCCTGATGTGTGTGTGTATGTGTGTGTGTGTGTGTGTGTGTGTGTGTGTCACAAGTAGATGATATCACTCCGAATTTTACAAACGATAATCATGCAAATTTCATGTGTATGAGTTATGAATGGGACACCACAGAGTTCTTTCCCTACATTTACCAGAAAACGAGAATGACATATAGTGAAACTGTGTCAGTCATTTTAGGGATTTTAGGGGGGAAAGGTCGATGAAATCCACCAATACAGATGTGACATTTAGACAGGAACAGGGGAGCAAATGACCATGTGTGTGTACGTCCCCCCCAAGGCTATGATACAATTGGAAATTCAAGTAGGGGTTCCACAGACATTCTGGAAAAAACACACACACACACACACACATATTTAAAACCATTACCATTGTTACTCTTATCAGGTTCTCAGGACTGCAGTTACACATTATATCTGGTCCATCCACAACGAAACATGTCCTCCTTCTGTTATATATTGTGAGGGCTGATGCTCTGCAAAGGTTCACCAGTGAGAGGTTACATGGTTTGTGGTTCCTTGACACCTTCCTCCTGATTTATTTATATATATATATATATATATATATATATATATCTCCCCCCCATTTGGCAGAGTTTACTTCTGCGACTCCCACGCCGAATCTTCACCTGTTCAGATGTTTCCACTCTTCATAGCTTAACTGTTTCCCTGGAGGCAGCTCTTCGCTTGTGTCAAGTTCCATTGTTGTGGATAATAAGGTTCCTGAGTCCTTTTTTCCTCCCACATAGTGACTTTCATTACATGTGTTCGAAACTTCTAGGCGAAACTTACGATGATCTTCATGCTAGAACAAGCATTACACTTTTATTTGGATTCTCGTTTTGGTTGAATACAATTGCAGCCTTCATTCCAAAAAGTTGGGCGCTACATGAACTGTAAATAAAAAGAGAATTAAGTCGAATAAAGCTAGATTTTTTTCAAAATAAAACAAAAGATAAGGCAGTTGTAGTCTGGTGGTGAAGGGTGCTGGTTCACTGATCCGAAGGTTGGGGATTCAAGTCCCACTCTCAACGGGTTGTCACTGCCGCAGTGCAGGTAACTGGGTTATCAAAGGCCGGCCGTGTTGCTCACTGTCTATGGTGAGAGGTTCATGTAAAAGAACCATTGCTGACTTTCGACAAGAGTAGCTGCATAGCCGTCAGCATGTTTTTCTTCCAGGGTGTACTCTGCCCGCGCCCAAAGACGGCTGAGATGGGCGCCAGCCTCCCCATGACCCTAATTAGGATTAAGCGGTTCAGAAAAATGAATTAATGAGTCCGTAAACTGGTAGTGCACATACACTGATGAAGTGTAATGTAAGTCCAGGAAAACAGTAAATATCATCTGACCAATCAGAATCAAACTCAGCACAATTAAAATAAGATTTAATGTAAATAGGAATAGTGTAGGAATCTTTTGCAGGTGTTTAGAGTTAATTGGTTGATTCAGATGATTAGGTTAATAGCTCGTTTAGACTACCTGAACATCATATGCTAATTTTTTGAGATAGGGATTTTTGGTTTTCATGAGCTGTATGCCACAATCATCAGCATTAAAACAATAAAAGACCTGAAATATTTCAGTTCGTGTGCAATGAATCTAAAATATATGAAAGTTTAATTTTTATCAGTACATTACAGAAAATAATCAACTTTATCACAATATGCTAATTTTTTTGAGAAGGACTAGTATATAATAATGCAGCCGTGAGGGGGAATTCAGGCATTGGGGGAGGGGGCCACAAACCGGTCTCTCCCTCACGCCGGTCCCAAGCCCGGATAAATGCAGAGGGTTGCGTTAGGAAGGGCATCCAGCGGAAAACAAATGCCAAATAAAATATGCGATTCACAACAAAGAATTTAATACCGGGTCGGTCGAGGCCCGGGTTAACAACAACCGCCATCAGTGCTGTTAACCAACAGGGTGCTGGTGGAAATTGGACTACTGTTGGTCGAAGAAGGAGAGGTGGGAGGCGTGTCCATAGGCGGAGAGAGAGAGAGAGAGAGAAGAGGAAAAGCATGAGTCTAGGACCGAAATTAGGGACTTTGAATGTTGGAACTATGACGGGAAAAGGTAGAGAGCTGGCTGACATGATGCAGAGGAGGAAGGTGGACATACTGTGTGTTCAGGAGACCAGGTGGAAAGGTAGCAAGGCTAGAAGCTTAGGAGCAGAGTTTAAGCTGTTCTATCATGGTGTGGATGGGAAGAGAAATGGAGTCGGAGTCAACTTGAAGGAGGAGTTTGCCAGGAATGTTCTAGAAGTGAAGAGAGTGTCAGACAGAGTGATATATATATATATATGACAAAAAATGACGCTGTATTAATTTCATCATAAGTACAGATGTATTTCATAGAGCAGTGGTGGCTTAGGTGGTCAAGGTGCTGCCTTATTGATTCAAGGGTTGGGCGTTCAAGCCCAACTATCACTGAGTTGTCACTGCTGCCGCTACCCCAGTGCAGCTAACTGTGATATGAAAGGCCAGTCATGTCACTCACTGTCTGTATTATTTCAGTGTGTTTCTGTCCTGCGATGGAATGGCGAGCAGTCCAGAGTACCCCACCCTCGGCCATAGTTGGCTGAGATGGGTGCCCCCTGTGCTTCCCCACAACCCTAATTAGGATTAAGTGGTTCAGACAATGAATAAATGAACTAATTGTACTTCATCACCATAACAATAGACATAATTTTCAGAAATATTTTTTTAAAACTCCTTAACAATCATTAGGCTAGAACTTGATGTGATGGTCATGAATGTTAATCCGTCAAAGGGAACTGGAAGAATCACAGTTCAAATCTACAGAACAAACATTTCTTGAGCGTTAATTATTAAAGGAAAGTGGTGGTTTCCTGAAAGCTACGCTGTTTGTGATAAGTAAAAGTTCTGACATCCTGTCTTCTAATTTTAATCCTGTGATTCAGCTGAGTGTAGGTGCATCACAGCAAAGCTGACATATGGTGGAAAAAAATATGAATATGATATTTCAGATTAATAAGATTGGGAACATAGTGATGAATTAAGTCCATCACTAAAAAAAAAGAGGTTGACAAAACTAGACTGCTGGTTCAAAAAAAAAAAGATGTATGAAAGCATGAATATATGTGTTATGAGTGGAATGGAATTAACCCACCTAGCTTTTATTTCTTACAAATTTCATTCCTATGAATTATAGGCAATTTTACTTTAAAATACAAGCTGGCTAAAAGAACAGTTGGTATGTTACTCTTGTTTTGACTGCGTGGAGAATTTTTACTCAGAACAGGAATGAGTGCTTTGTATTTTCATTTCAGGTCCTATATGCAGTGCCATCTCATAAAACAGGTGGGTTTCCCTGTTGACATCAAATGCATGGTAATGAACCGAGAGCGAGAGAGCGAGAGTGAGAGAAAGAGGGAAAGAGAGAGATCAAATGCATGGTAATGAACCGAGAGAGACAGAGAGAGAGAGAGAGAGAGAGTATCACTTTTATAGTCTTTCCTTCATTCGTTCATTTACTGTAACCATTTAATCCTAATTAGGGTCGTGGGGAGGCTAGCACCCATCCCTGCCAACTTCGGGCGAGGGCCAAGTACACCCTGGACAGCTCACCAGGCCATCACAGGGCGGAAACACACTGACGGCTATGCTGCTCCTCTTGATGAAAGTCAGCAATGGTTCTTTTACATGAACCTCACACCATAGACAGTGGGAGACACGGCTGGTCTTATGCAGCAAGAATAGCTGCATAGTGGTCAGCATGTGTCCGCCCTGTGATGGCCTGGCGAGCTGTCCAGGGTGTACTCTGACCTTGCCCAGAGTCGGCTGGGATGGGCGCCAGCCTCCTCGTGACCCTAATTAGGATTAAGCGGTTACAGAAAATGAACTGATTATTATATGTAAATATACTGTAAATATCTATGTTCTACAGCATTCATCTGGACATGCTTAAAGTTTCAGTGTACAATGATCCCTCACTACTTCACGCTTCAATTCCTGCGGCTTCAGTGCATCGCAGGTTTTCCAAAAATATTCACCGAAAAATAAAAAAATAAGCAAATTAAGGAAAAATAGGCGAAAGGTTAAGGGAAATGCCACAAAAGAAGGCCAATTATGCAAAAAAAAAAAAAAAAAAAAAAAAAAAAACCCAAAACCCGGCAAAAAAAATACTTACATTTTTATGTGAGGGTGCTGGTGGAAATTGGACTACTGTTGGTCAAAGAAGGAGAGGTGGGAGGCGTGTCCGTAGGCAGAGAGAGAAGAGGAAAGGCATGAGTCTATGACAGAAAGTACGGACTTTGAATGTTGGAACTATGACAGGAAAAGGTAGAGAGCTGACTGACATGATGCAGAGGAGGAAGGTGGACATACTGTGTGTTCAGGAGACCAGGTGGAAAGGTAGCAAGGCTAGAAGCTTAGGAGCAGGATTTAAACTGTTCTATCATGGTGTGGATGGGAAGAGAAATGGAGTAGGAGTCATCTTGAAGGAGGGGTTTGTCAGGAATGTTCTAGAAGTGAAAAGAGTGTCAGACAGAGTGATGAGTCTCAAGTTAGAAATTGAAGGCGTGATGTTCAATGTTGTTAGTGCTTATGCCCCACAGGCAGGATGTGAGCTAGAAGAGAAGGAGAGATTCTGGAGTGAGTTAGATGAAGTGATGCAGAGTACCCCCAGAGGTGAAAGAGTGGTCATTGGGGCAGACTTCAATGGACGTGTTGGTGCAGGAAACAGAGGGGACGAGGAAGTGATGGGCAGGTTTGGTATCTCGGACAGGAACACAGAAGGACAGATGTTGATAGATTTTGCAAAAAGGATGGAAATGGCTGTGGTGAATACTTTCTTCCAGATCAGACAGGCGCATAGGATGACATAAAAGCGGAGGTAGGAGCACACAGCTAGACTACATCTTGTGTAGGTGATGTAATTTGAAGGAAGTCAGTGACTGCAAAGTAGTAGTGGGCGAGAGTGTTGCCAAACAGCATAGGATGATGGTGGGCAGGATGACGCTGATGGTGAGGAGGGTGAAGAAGGCAAAGGCAGAGCAGAAGACAAAGTGGTGGAAGCTGAAAAAGGAAGAGTGTCGTGTTGTCTTCAAGGAGGAGTTGAAACAGGCTTTGGATGGTCAGGAAGTGCTTCGAGACTGGACAACTACAGCTAATGTGATCAGAGAGACAGGTAGGGGAGTACTTGGTGTGTCATCTGGAAGGAAAGTAGATAAGGAGACTTGGTGGTGGAATGAGGAAGTGTAGGAGTGTGTACAAAGGTAGCGGTGTCAAAGGCCAAACAGAGAGTATATGATGACTTGTATGATAGGTTGGACAGTAAGGAGGGAGAAAATTATTTTTACAGATTGGCACAGCAGAGAAATAGAGATGGAAAGGATGTGCAGCAAGTTAGAGTGATTAAGGACAGAGAGGGAAATGTATTGACTGATGACAGAAGTGTTCTGGGAAGATGGAAAGAGTACTTTGAAGAACTGATGAATGAGGAAAACGAGAGAGAAACGAGTAGAAGAGGTGACCATTGAGGACCAGGAAGTAGCAAAGATTAGTAAAGGTGAAGTGAGGAGGGCATTGAAGAGGATGAAGAGTGGAAAGGCAGTTGGTCCTGATGACATACCAGTAGAGGTATGGAAGTGTCTAGGAGAGGTAGCGGTAGATTTCCTGACAAGAACATTCAACAAGGTCTTAGAGTGAGCAGATGCCGGAGTAATGGAGGAGAAGTGTGCTTGTGCCCATTTTTAAGAACAAAGGAGACATGCAGAGATGTGGAAACTACAGAGAGATAAAGTTGATGAGCCATACGATGAAGTTATGGGAAAGAATAGTGGAAGCTAGACTAAGGGCAGAGGTCAGCTTTTGTGAACAACAGTTTGGTTTCATGCCAAGAAAGAGCACCCCAGATGCAGGTTTTGCTTTGAGGATGTTAATAGAGAAGTACAGAGAAGGCCAGAGGGAGCTGCATTGTGCCTTTGTGGATCTGGAGAAAGCATATGACAGGGTGCCGAGAGAGGAACTGTGGTATTGCATGAGAAAGTCTGGAGTGGCAGAGAAGTATGTTAGAGTGGTGCAGGACATGTATGAGAGATGTAAGACAGTGGTGAGGTGTGCTGTCGGTGTGAGAGAAGAGTTCAAGGTGCAGGTGGGACTGCATCAAGGGTCAGCTCTGAGCCCGTTCTTGTTTGCTATGGTGATGCTGAGGTTGGAACTACCAGGCAGAAGGCCTAGAGGAAGACTAAAGAAGAGATTTATGGATGTGGTGAAGGAGGACATGAAGGTCGTTGGCGTGAGATGGAGGCAGATGATTCGCTGTGGCGACCCCTGAAGGGAACAGCTGAAAGGAAAAGAAGATCTTATCTGGCGTCATTTATTTGTTCTGTCACTTTTTTCTAAAACAGATCATCATTCCATGTGTTCTACTGTCCAGGTAGTTCAACCATTTCACCTGGCACAACATAGACACTCTCTCACTCTCTCACTCTCTCACGCACTCACTCACTCACGCACTCTCTTTCTCACCCTCTCCCTCCCTCCCTGTCCGTCTGTCACTTTCTGTCTGTCTCCCTCTCTCAGCCCAAAATTGTCCTGCTCTGGATACAACCCCTTGTTTTATATATGTCATTTCATGTTTCTTCTTTTGTTACTTGAAATTCAAAGCCCACAGCCAAAAATGCTGAGCATGCATGGGCCATCATGGTCAAACTTCAGTACAATTTTAGATGTTGACATGTTTATAAAGTCCGACTTCACTCGGACTAACACTGTAATCTGACTTCCTCCAGCATCATGTAAATGTACTGACTGTGGACCTGTACCCTATTCTTTCATGTCCTTTTAAATTCATTCAGTTTAATCCTAATTAGGGTCGGGGAGGCTTGTGCCCATCTCAGCCAACTCCGGGCAAGGGAGGGCAGGGCCCTGGACAGCTTACCAAGCCATCGTAGGGCAACACACTCACAGCCATTCATACTCACACATAGGGGCAATTTTTAACAGCCAATGTGCAATGTGTCTACTGTGCACACTTGTGGACTACGGGTGGAAGCCAGCACCGGAGAACATAGAAAGCCTCGGGCCCGGTCAATCATCTTGTACCTACATTCAGTGATGGACCTCTTCTCGAACAAGTTACAGTAACTCAACAGGAACAAACTCAGTTTCTTTCCAAAGTTCTGGGAAATGCTGCTCTTCACATATTCAACTTTTTTTTTTACATTTCCGTTTGGTTTCAAACTTCATCGTAATTCAGAGTAAAGGTGACGACCGAGCCGTTGCTTATTGATGATTCTCAGAGCTGTGCTGTCGTAGTCTTACAGCTTGAGGACCACCTTTGCCACTATGAGTCACTGAGTATTGGAAGTACATGGTGGGCCTCAAGGAGTTCGACTGAGTGGCGTGAACCATATCCACAACCATGTTGCTGATATTCATCTCAAATCGCTCCCCAGACAGAATTATCCATCTTCAGTGGAGCAACATCCCAAAAAAAAACAAAAAAAAAACTCGCCAATCTTCATACCCTACAAATGTGTATACAGTGGTCGGCTAAAAACAGAAACATCGCCATCATGTGTTAAACACTACATCATTTTTAACATCAGTCATTGGTCAAGAACTTTAAAACGTATTGCCATAATTAATATTTTTATGCTTTAAGTCAGATGTGGCCAACCCGCGGCTTCTGAGTCACATGTGGGTCTTTGCCTGGTTTCGTGCGGCTCTTAAGTTCATATTGAAGTTTGTGGTTTTTTTAATGTGCTTGTTTGCTTTGCTAGAGTTTGATATTGTACTATTGTCAAATGCTTATGTGCGTGAGATGAAAATACAGGGATCCGTCGCTACTTCACGTTTCAATTCATGCGGCTTCAGTGCATCGTGTTTTTTTTTTTTTTAAATACTCATCGAATTAAAAAATAAGGACATTGAGGAAGAATAGGGGGAAAAGTATAAGGAAAATGCAGCAAAAACAAGGCCAATTATGCAAAAAAAAAAACTAAAACCAAACATACAAAAATAGAAAAACAACTCAAAACCCCCCAACAAAACTACTTATATTTTTATGTGAGGTGCATGCCTGTATGTGTGTGTTTATATTTTATTTACGTTATGCATTATTTTTGAATGTTTAATAGTTATTATAAGCATTTATACTGTTGAATATGTATTTGTTGATATTATATACACATATACATGTACATATATGTCAGTCGGCTGTGTGTGTGTGTCTGTGTGTGTATTTCCTACTTCGCGGAATCCAGTGGTTGCGGGGGGATCTCGGTCTCAGTTAACCGCAGAAAGTGAGGGATCCCTGTACTGCAAGGCTTCCCAGTATGGGCGAGATTATTTCAGTAAACAATTTGTGTTAAATTCGCTTTAAAAATAGCAGAAAAAAATGCACAGCAAAATGAAAATATGAAGAAGAGCTCAGGACGTTTTTAACAGAGTGGGAGGGGTTTATTTATTTTTTTGTTGTTGTTGTGGAATGTAATGGAAAGCCGTTCGCCTTGTGTGTGAGAGTGAGAGAGAGAGAGAGAGAGAGAGAGAGCGAGAGAAAGAGAGAGAGCGAGAGAAAGGGATAGGTGATGTTCGTGTGGGCCCAAGTGTATGCTGTGGCTCTTTGTGTTAACCCAGTAAAGAATGTGGCTCTTGGTCTCTGACCGGTTGGCGACCCCTGCTTTAAGTAATAAAAAAAATCACTAAATTCAATGTCAGGGAAAACTGAGGGCAAACAGGAAGCATATACACCAGCAAAACACTGACGGCATACATTGAGATGTTTTGAGTAGACAGACAGGTTCAGTAATGTCCCACAGTCGGCCACTAGAGGGAGTCAAAGACATTCACTTATTAATTTTCATCCGTTCATATGTTATTCATTCTGATTATCATTTATTTATTTCCTTAATCCTAATTAAGGTCTCAGGGAGGCTTCTGCCCATCTCAGCCCACTCTGAGCGAGTGCAGTGTACAGCCTGAACAGCTCACCAGGCCATTGCAGAGCCATCACTCACAACCACTCACACTCACTCTCATACTTAGGGGTGATTTGGAACAGCCAATCAGCTTACTGCATGCGTTTGGACTGTTGGAGGAAACTGGAGTACCCGGAGGAACCCATGAAAGCATTAGCGAGAACATGCAAACTTCATTATCATTATCATTATTATTATTATTATGATATCCAACATTTATTATTTTCATCTCTCTCTTAACTAGGATGGATGGATGACTTCCTGCTGTTGAGAATAATAAACAATTCATTTATTTTTATTTTTTGCTCTGATGAAATTATTAATTAATTGTAATCTGTTGTTATTTGAAATAGGTTTGGGCGGTATGGTGGTGTAATGGTCAGCACATCAACCTCACAGCAAGTAGGTCCTGGGCTCGGGTCAGGGGTCGGGTGTTCCTGTGTGAAACTTTCATGTTCCCCTCATGTTTTCATGGGTTTCCTCAGGGTTCTCTGATTTCCTTCGACAATTTAAGGACATGCATGCGAAGCTGATTCGCAGTTCCAAATTGCCCTTATTTCTGAATGTGAGTATAAATCGTTGTGTGTGTGGGTTGTCATTATGATGGTCTGGTGAGTTGTTCAGGGTGTACCATACCTTAACCCAGTGATAGCTGAGATAAGCCTCCACCTCCCTGTGACCTCGTAAGATTAAGAGATTCGGCACATGAGTAAGAGATCTTTATAAACTCACCTCCCATCTGCCATATAAATACTTTCTGAAATGAGATTCAGATATAATTGCTTAACTATATGAATATATGCGCATGTTTTTGTGTGAATTCATTAATATTTTTAAACATTGTTTACATATGATCAACAGAAATTACAAATATTAATTCACTCACATAAAAAGTTGCACATTAATACAATTACACAGAAAAACTATTAACAATTCATAAAACACTGAAAGTAATATATTTTTATAAACAATAACTCCGTGCATTAATTAAACATTCATATAATTATAATCATTGATATTAATATTAGCTTTTATTTAGAAACCTTTAATTTGAAATGGATGTTATTTTATTTATGGAATGTACTATCGAAGTGAAGTTTTATTCAGCATTGCATTGCTTATAAATTATTATCTCCCCACCCCTGATTTTTTTTTTTTTTTTTTTTTTTTTTTTTTACATCTATATGTATTTCAGAATTATTTGTGGTTAAAAAAGAAAAATCAGCCGCAGATTTCATGTCTTGGTTTTTTTTTGTTTGTTTTTTGCTGTTTCAAATATTCTTTCACTTACAGTTGATTCTTTTCAATCTTCAGATATTTGGCCATGATCTGGGGTGGGAAGGTTTGACCTAATTTAGAGGGCTTTGAAATTCTGCGTGACAGTTTAAGGCTAGGATACACTAGATGTAATGCGGCGTGTGTACGTTTATGGTCACAGCTTGAGCCTCCTTCTGTTTATACACGTATTCGTAGTTTACGTAGTTCTGGAGAATGCTACTAGCCAAAATAAACCACTGCTGGAAGAGAAGACACAGGCGAATGGCTCATCACACATAGCACGGTAATCATGCAGTTAAAGTAGAGTCTGCAGGCTGAATGAAACAGATCTGAGGCCGAAGGATCAGAGGAAAATGAACAGACTAGTTGGAGCAGAGAGCAAGTCGATGGTTTAAAATTCAAATAAATACTCTTTACAACATGATGTAACCTCTGATGAGCAGAACAGCATCTCAGAATGTACAAGACGGAAATTTCCCAAAAATCTTCATCTGTTGAATCGGCTTCAATTCGATTCAATTCAATTCCGTTTTATTTGTATAACACTTTTTATAATTGACATTGTTGCAAAGCAGTTTAACATAGTAAAAACAAATTTAAAAAAATAAACACACCCCCAATGACCAAATGCCAATGAGCAGTGACGGTGGCAATGAAAGACTCCTCCATAAGAGGAACCGGGCTCAAAAGGAAAATGTCATATCGATGAAACCAGATGAAAACACAAACCTACAAGAGAAGTTGCACTACAGTCCAAAATGTTGTCCTGTTGGTGAAACTACAACTGTAAGTCCTGTATCATTTTAGTAAAAGAGTTATATCACCTGCAGAAAAAAAGTCAACTTCCCAGTCTCAGAATACACATATAGGTCCATATGGATCAGCTTCCAAGATAAGAACTCTAGCCAGCAGCAGAACACCAGGACAGAGAACAGGACTCATAAAGCAGAAGGATAAGGCGGATCAGGATCACAAACATCCTAGAAGTAGCATCTGTACCTCAGCAAAATCATACACACACAGAGAAAGAGTAAGAGAGAGAGAGTAGCATGTGTACCTCAGCAAAAACATACACACAAAAAGAGAGAGAGAGAGAGAGAGAGAGAGAGAGAGAGAGAGAGGTTTGTGACCATGACAGCCTCAGATTCTTGCTGTTCTTACCCATTCATCTCAATGTTTTGTGTTATTTTTGTATATACTGAGCTGCCTTTCTGCTCACTACAGTTGTAAAGACGAAAAACAGTCGCCCATGTAATTATATGTAAACTCAAATGACTACTCTCATTGTGTGACCTGTCAGTAGTTTTAGAAAGACTCCAAACAGCCTTTCTAGAACTGATACTCGATCACAATCATGACCAAAGCCTCAAAGATCTCACTTTCTCTTTACTCTGATGTTTGCCGTGAGACTTAACTGAAGCTCTTGATCTGTATCTGCAGAATTTTCTTGCATAGCGTTATTGCTATGACTGACTGATTAGATAATTGCAAGAATGTGCAGGTGTCCAATAAACTATTCAAAGATACTAGATGTTTCTTAACAGAATTCTGTTTTGATTCAGTGGTAACTGGATTCAGAAACTTCTACATTATCATTTTAGTTCATTTCACTTCAGGGTCATGAAGAGGCTGTAGCCGACCTCAGCTCTTTTTGAGGCGAAGGTGAGATGAGATACACCTTGAACAGCTTGCCCTTCCATCGCAGGCCAACACACACGACCAGTCACATTCGTTTCACAACTGGGGCCAATCTGGAACATACAATTAGCTTCATGTGCATGCCTTTGGACTGTGGGAGGAGTGATTTCAGACTAAGGTGGATTATGGTGGCTCAGTGGTGATCCGAAGGTTAATTTTAGTGATCCATAATTAAGGGATTCAAGCCCCAGTACCACCAATCTGCCATTTCTGGGTTCTTGAGCAACATCGAATTGCACAGCAGTATAAGAATTATCTCTTTAAAATGCTCTGGGTAAGGGCATCTGGCAAATATCATAAAATGTATGTAATATATGGGAGGAAACCCAGGGTACCTGGGAGAAACTGACATAAACACAGGGAGAATGAGCAAGCTCCACACAGAAAGGCCCTCGCCAAGCCCAGGACTCAAACCCAGGACCTGATTGCAGTGAGGCAGACAATGCTATAACTGTTATACCACCGCATCACACATGCCCAAGTTATTAATGAAAGATGTGTGAGAAAGTTGCGTTTCTTGTAGATACTTTGCTGAATGTTGCAGAGAGACTGTTAAAATATCAGCACAGAGAATAATTTACAGATTTAAAAGTATTATTTAAGAAAATGCCCAAAACGTTACTGGAAGAAGTGGGTGGCGAGAGAGAAAGAGAGCGAGAGAGAGAGAGAGAGAGAAATCCATAATCCCCATCCCCAGCCACTGTCTCCTGAAACTGCCATCTTGTTCTTTCGGTCACTAACCAAAGCTCGTGAGGGTTGGAATGTTGACCGACTGGTACATTGAGAGCTTTGCTTTGCAGCTCAGCTTCCCCCCCTTCACTACGACCAACCGGTACAAGCTCCATTTTACAGCAGAGGCTGCAGCAATCTGCATGTCGATCTCCCGCGCCATCCTTCCCATATGTGTGAACAAGACCCCGAGATACTTGAATTCCTCCACTTGGGGCAGCCTTTTCCCGCTGAGAACCATGACCTCGGACTTGGAGGTGCTGATTCTCATCCTGGCTGCTTAGCACTCGGCTGCGAATTGCTAGCATGAGAGCCGGAGGTCATGGATTGACGAGGCTAAAAGAACAACGTCTTCCGCAAAAAGCAGAAACAAGATCTGATGGAACCAAACCAGAACCCTTCAACGCCACGGCAGCACCTACAAATTCTGTCAATAAAAATTATGCACACGATCAGTGAAAAATGGACAGCCTTGGTGAACTCCAACCCGCACTGTAAACGAATTCGACCTTTTGTTACCAATGCAGACCAAGCTCTGGCTCTGGTGATACAGAGACCGAATGCATGTCGTAAAGGACACTGGTGTGATTATTGACCCTAGTCTTTCATTTGAAGCTCATGTAGATAATACTGGTCCTTCTCAAAAAATTAGCATATTGTGATAAAGTTCATTATTTTCTGTAATGTACTGATAAAAATTAAACTTTCATATATTTTAGATTCATTGCACACCAACTGAAATATTTCAGGTCTTTTATTGTTTTAATACTGATGATTTTGGCATACAGCTCATGAAAACCCAAAATCCCTATCTCAAAAAATTAGCATATTTCATCTGACCAATAAAAAAAAGTGTTTTTAATACAAAAAAAGTCAGCCTTCAAATAATTATGTTCAGTTCTGCACTCAATACTTGGTCGGGAATCCTTTTGCAGAAATGACTGCTTCAATGCGGCGTGGCATGGGGGCAATCAGCCTGTGGCACTGCTGAGGTCTTACGGAGGCCCAGGATGCTTCGATAGCGGCCTTAAGCTCATCCACAGTGTTGGGTCTGGTGTCTCTCAACTTTCTCTTCACAATATCCCACAGATTCTCTGTGGGCTTCAGGTCAGGAGAGTTGGCAGGACAATTGAGCACAGTAAAAACCGCAGGGCACCGTCCTCTCACCCTTCCTTTTTAACATCTATACCTCGGACTTCATATATAACACAAACAGCTGCCACCTCCAGAAGTTCTCGGACGACTCCGCCATCGTGGGCCGTGTGTCAGAGGGGAACGAGCTGGAGTACCGGTCGGTCATCGTTGACTTCGTGGACTGGTGTGAGCGCAACCACCTGTGCTTGAACACTAGGAAGACGAAGGAGATGGTGGTCGACTTCAGGAGAAGCACTCAAACACACACACACACATTTACTAGTGAACATCCAGGGACAGGACATTGAGACAGTGGACAGTTTCAAGTACCTGGGTGTTCACCTTAACAATAAACTGGACTGGTCCCACAACACCAACGCCCTGTACAAGAAGGGCCAGAGTCGCCTCCACCTTCTGAGGAGACTCAGGTCTTTCGGAGTATGCAGGCCTCTGCTCAGGACATTTTATGACTCTGTGGTAGCCTCTGCAATCCTCTACGCTGCCATCTGCTGGGCCCCGGGCAGCACAGAGCGGGACAGGAAGAGACTGAACAAGCTGGTCAGGAGGGCCAGCTCTGTCCTCGGCTGCCCACTGGACTCTGTGGAGGAGGTGAGTGAGAGGAGGATGGTAGCAAAGCTCACATCCATCCTGTTCAACAGCTCTCACCCACTGCACCAGACTGTAGAGGAGCTAAGCAGCTCCTTCAGTGGACGACTGAGGCATCCTCAGTGCAGGAAGGAGCGCTACCGCAGGTCGTTCATTCCCACCGCTGTCAGACTGTACAACGCCACTTTGTAACTGTCTGTGAAAATACCGGTTATGTGCAATAAAAACCCCCGTGCACTTTAATCAACCACATCTACCCCACTGACTGTGAACCATATCAACCATATCAACCCATCTACTCTGCACTCACATACATTACACTTTAATATAGGCCAGTCTATAAAGTTGCTCCATTCTTTTCTCCATTCTTTTCTTTTATTGTTTAGTAATTTATACTATTTATGTATCTATTTATTTATTTACTTATATAATATATGTATGTGTGTATGTTTGTACTTGTGTCTATTTTTGCACCCCCTACTGATAGTACCTCAAGAGCCTGTAACAGTGAATTTCTCCATTGTGAGATTAATAAAGCTGTATCTTATCTTATCTTATCTTAATACCATGGACAGTAAACCATTTAGCAGTGGTGTTGGCACTGTGAGCAGGTGCCAGGTCGTGCTGAAAAATGAAATCTTCATCTCCATAAAGCTTTTCAGCAGATGGAAGCATGAAGTGCTCCAAAATCTCCTGATCGCTAGGTGCATTGTCCCTGCCCTTGATAAAACACAGTGGACCAACACCAGCAGCTGACATGGCACCCCAGACCATCACTGATTGTGGATACTTGACACTGGACTTCAGGCATTTTGGCATTTCCTTGTCCCCAGTCTTCCTCCAGACTCTGGCACCTTGATTTCCGAATGACATGCAAAATTTGCTTTCATCCGAAAAAAGTACTTTGGACCACCTGAGCAACAGTCCAGTGCTGCTTCTCTGTAGCCCAGGTCAGCCGCTTCTGCCGCTGTTTCTGTTTCAAAAGTGACTTGACCTGGGGAATGCGGCACCTGTAGCCCAGTCCACTACTTCCACAGGTCCCCCAAGGTCTGGAAACGGCCCTTCTCCACAATCTTCCTCAGGGTCCGGTCACCTCTTCTGGTTGTGCAGTGTTTTCTGCCACACTTTTTCCTTCCCACAGACGTCCCACTGAGGTGGCTTGATACAGCACTCTGGGAACAGCCTATTCGCTCAGAGATTTCTTTCTGTGTCTTACCCTCTTGCTTGAGGGTGTCGATGATGGCCTTCTGGACAGCAGTCAGGTCGGCAGTCTTACCCATGATTGTGGTTTTGAGTAATGAACCAGGCTGGGAGTTTTTAAAAGCCTCAGGAATCTTTTGCAGGTGTTTAGAGTTAATTGGTTGATTCAGATGATTAGGTTAATAGCTCATTTACACTACCTGAACATGATATGCTAATTTTTTGAGATAGGAATTTTGGGTTTTCATGAGCTGTATGCCAAAATCATCAGAATTAAAACAATAAAAGACCTCAAATATTTCAGTTGGTGTGCAATGAATCTAAAATATATGAAAGTTTAATTTTTATCAGTACATTACAGAAAATAATGAACTTTATCACAATATGCTAATTTTTTGAGAAGGACTAGTATTACTCAGACATATTTCATTTCAGAAATATTCCTGAGAAATATAATATCACTAAATGATGTGGAAAAACTTAATTGCTTCTGACCTCTAAATTGGAATATTAGTTACTGTCTGGATGTTCTAATAGGTGCTACAAGCTTCAGTTAATCAAGAAAGTACCATCAAGAGTCCTTACTCGAACTGGAAGATACAAGCATGTCACCCCTATCTTATCTACACTGCACTGGCTCCCAAATTTTTAACCTATAAAGCAGTGAATGTTCTCACTCCATATTATCTGCAAATCCTAGAAGCTGGTGGTGGACTTTCAGAGGAAGAGGAGGCCCCCCTATCGCAGTCACCACCCAGGGAAAGGAAGAAGTGGATAGGGTGGATTCCTACAAGTACCTTGGGGTCCACATCAACAATAAACTAGACTGGTCCTCACAACCAGAAGCTCCCTTCAGATAAAGGACAGAGCAGGATGTTCTTCCTGAGGAGTCTCAGATCCTTCAGCACCTGCAACAGGCTCCTGAGAATCTTCGACCGCTGTGGTAGCCAGTACACTTGTGTTTTTAGTGTGGTGTGCTGGTGGTGTGGACCAAGACTGGTAAGACCAGCAGACTCAACAAAGTTCCCTCATGCCTGTCTCCTCTCTGATCAGTGTCAGTTGGTGATAAAAATTGTGGGGAGCCACAGGTAAGTATACTCCCTCCTTGGTAATTTGCCTGTTACTGGATTTTTAAATTAGCCTGGTCTGATTCTTGAAGTGAACCCTTCACAAAAGAATTTTTCTGTAAAAGAATCAAGGAATTTTCTTTAATTTAATCTGTGTTGCTTAAATCTGCAATTATATTCTATGTACCTTCTGCTAGCATTAGCTTCTTGATACTTGCGACAGGCAATGACAGTTGCGTGTGTACACCTGGGTCTAGGGATGTGATTTTGATTGAAGGGTGTCAGGAACCAATCAAAAATAAAAAAAAATGAATAAACAAAAAAAAAACCAGATCTGTCTGGCCTCAGGGCGGCGTAATGGTGCGGAGCTACTGCATCAGCCTCACAGCAAGAAGGTCCTGGCTTTGTGTTCGCCAGGCCATCACAGAATCACGTTGATGGCTGTGCAGCCTACTTTTGATGAAAGTCAACAATGTTTTTTTTTTGCATGATAGTTGAACCCCCAGCTTGGGGATGGGTAATCCAGCACCTTGCCATCGGGCCACCACTGCCCCAATGCTGTTCCATATGGACCTAAATATACATAGAAGCTCTGAAGATGGCTTTGGACTGCTGTAGATGTAAACACGTTTTACAAAAATGATTCAAAACTATAATTACCATTGCAGCTATAAGTTAAACAACTAAACTTCATGTTAAATTATAGTGAATTTCCTGCTAAATGGTTTGTGTTTATATCTGGTTTCACAATAATGATGGGCTTCCCTTTTGAGTCTGGTTCCTCTTAAGAGTTCCTTCTTGTGCCGTCTAGTAAGTTTTCTCAATCAGATCCCAACATTAGATCTATTGGAGTTCCTGTCTATGTGAGTGTAGGATGCCCTGCAATGACCATGAGAAATATGGCCAGCCTTCGATAACCCACTTAGTGCACTGGGGGGGACAGTGACAACCCATTGAGAGTGGGACTTGAACCACCAACCTTATGATCAGTGATCCAGCACCTTTTTACCACCAGGCCACCACTGCCCTAAATATTTTGACATTTCTGAGGAATATTTTAAGGAAACAATTTTTTTGAAACACTTGCCTGTAATATTCTGTCAATCTCGGAGATCTCTGTTGTTGTAACCGTGTCCTGATTACCTGGATTACAAGTACAGTACATGCATGTAAAAATCTGGTTCTGTTAATATAAAACATAATAATATTGGTAATAATACTGGTAATAATGCAATAAAAATAATAATTTAGTGTTACTGTACTCTGAACTGTACAACAGCATATTTGACATTTTGCTACATTAAATTTATTGTTTTTTTTTTAACTTGTGAACAGTGTGCCATACACTATAATGCTGGTGACTATATTCATTCATTCATTCATTCATTTTCTGTAACCACATAATCCTAATTAGGGTCATGGGGAAGCTGGCACCCATCCAGCTGACTCCAGCTGAGGGCAGAGTACACCCTGGACAGCTTGCCAGGCCATCGCAGGGTGGAAACAAGATATATATATATATATATATATATATATATATATATATATATATATACACACACACATACATACATACAGTCGGCCCTCAACTTACGAAAACCTCCGAATACAAAAAAAAATCAATGTTACAAAAAACATTTTCCTAAATATTTGCCCTCTGTATACGAAAAAAAAAACTCTTTTTACGAAAGCGCCAAACGTGCCATTCAAAAATTCAAACAATGCGCGAGTTGCTCTCTCATTTGCTGTCTCCCAACATCCCGCCCCGCTGGCCTCCCATTAGCCAGGAGGGAGCTGAACTGTACCCATACTTCCTGTTTGTCACACGCGTGAAGGAGAGTTGAACAGGACTGTTGGCGTGTGAGTGTTTTTGAGAGTGATCATTGCAGCGTTATATTTTGTTATCCATCATGGACCCCAAGAAAGTGATTCCCGGTGACACCGAAAAGAAGAAGCGGGCTCCGTTATCAATCGAAGTGAAGCAGGAGATAATAAAAAAATATGAAAGTGGGATGCGGTTGAGCGAAATCGCAAAGGAGTATGGCCGAAACCCCTCTACAATCGGGACGATATTGAAGCAGAAGGAGGCATTAAAAGCAGAGATACAGTGACGGAGGCGATTAGTTCGGAAAAAGCAACCGCCATATTTAAGGACCTCGTGAAGGAGGGTGCAGGTGGGGGTGAGGGTTCTTCAGACCAGCAACCCCCGGACTTTAAAGTGTCGCATGGGTGGTTCGAGAGATTTAAAAAAAAAAGGTAAATAATTTTCTTTTACTGTTAAGACACATTTCATACAAAATCGGTGTACTTTTATAATTTTTAATGCGTTTATGGGGTAGTCTTGGAACGAATCATGCGTTTTACATGTAAATTATTTACATGTATATTCAGTATATTCAGAGTTCAGATAGTGATAGGCTGGTTTAAAATCCATATTCCAAGTCTCAGTGCACTTGTGTTCAACAGCCACCACCATCTCTACTTAATAAAACCACCGAGGAACAAATAAAAATATAAATTTGAACAACAACTGATACCTAAGACAGTCGTGCACAGAACAAATCTGTATCTGTGTTGCAATGAGAAGGTTGCGATATTTAAAGAGGAAGGAGTATGCATACGTGAGGTGAAGATTTTTTTTTTTTTTTTTTTTTTTAAAACACGCCTCTACTGATTTCTCCAATAGTACCACACAAAGCACACTCTCTGCTTGTATCAAATACCAGCTCTTGCTTTCTTCCCACCCCTAAACTCACAAAAATACAGTGTGGGGTATTTTCTTCTACCTCTGGCAACATCACGTAGCATCACTGTCCATAGAGAGACCACTGCAGTAAGAGGTAAGCATTATATATTAAAAATTATGGCATGATTTTTTTTTTTTCATTCAAACCATATTTGGTTAAAAACTCACACACATATACAAATAAATAAATAAATAATACAAATGCAAAATATTTCCAGGGGGAGCTTTGAGAAAGTTCAAGTCTAGGTAGTGTGTAAAGGACTCATGTCATGCATTTACTTTGAATGGGTGTAGACAGGCTGTCAGTACTGGGTCCTCTCACCTGAACTTGTTACAGCTTGAGGTGGAATGAGTTTGCATTCCTTTGACCAAACGTACAGAAACACACATGCACACGCACTTGTGCACACACACACACACACACACACACACACACACACACACACACACACACGCACACACACACTTCATTGGAGAACTGATTTAATAATTTAATCTTCAAAATAAATAAGAAACTCAAACACTATTACAATAAACATAAAAAAGGATGGCATGTATTTTTGTTTTTATAAGGAAATGACTGGCACCTCACCCTGGATACCTGGTATACTGTTGCTTACAGTCAAGACAGGATGGATTTTACAACAATATTGATTCGATTCAAATTTTCTGCTATATTAGAATAAATAAACATATTATATATATATATATATATATATATATATATACATATATATACATATACACATATATATATATATATACATATACATATGTATGTATGTATGTATGTGTGTGTATATATATATATATATATATATATACATATGTGTGTGTGTGTGTGTGTGTGTGTATATATATATATATATCCATTTTCTGAACCGCTTAATACGAATTAGGGTCACAGGGAGGCTGGCGCCCATCTCAGCCAACTCGGGGCAAGGGTGGAGTACACCCTGGACAGCTCTGGACTCCATCTGTTCTTTTCTATTTTATTCAGGCAGTGCAACAGGAAATAGACCTTTAAATATTCGTACTTACAGGTATGGAAGAAGTTACATAATCTGACACCAAAAAGGTTCTCAGAAGAAATCTGTTTGAAGAAGCCTTTCCAGAGAACAAACCACAAGACGCTGACATGTTACATGGATATAAATCTAAAAGGAAGGAAGCATTATTAATTTCAGCATTTAAAAATTATAAAATAAAATGTAGATATTTCTGTAAAGCTGCCTCAGGTAAATATATTTGTGTATACTATAATATCACTTTAAGGAATTGGGAATTGAACATTAATATCTTCTGTTAGAATGTGGATTTGCGTGAGACAAAACAGAAAGAGACTCAGCACTTGATACACAAAATGCTGCTTTGACTAACCCCCAATTGCTCTCCGGGTGGCCCCAGTGTGTGTGGCAGCCCACTGCTCCATGTGTGTGTGTGTGTGTGTGTGTGTGTGTGTGTCACTTTGTATGGGTTAAATACAGAGGTAGTAATTTCCCTTGTGGAAATATGGTTGCAGAAAGTCTGGAGTCTACCTCAGCCATCTCTGGAAGAAGACGGTTTACACATTGAATTGCTCACCATTCCATCACAGGGTCATCATTTACATCATTTAATCCTAATTAGTCACATATAGGCTGATACCCATCTCTAGGGCACTGGATCGCTGATCCTAAAGTTGGGGGTTCGAGTCCCACTCTCCAGAAGGTTGTCACTGCCCCCCCAAGTGCAGCTAACTGGGTTATCAAAGGCCGGCCATGTCTCTCATTGTCTATGGTGAGAGGTTCATGTAAAAGAACCATTACTGACTTTCGTAAAGACGAGCTGCAAAGCCATCAGCGTGTTTCTGCCCCTTACTAAAGGGTTGCGTCACGAAGGACATCCGACGTAAAAACCTACGCCAAATCAATCATGCGAATCAGATCACTCACTGTGTTGACCCCTGAGAAAGGGAAAAGCCGAAAGGAAAAGGAAAAAGAAGAAGAAGAGGCTGACACCCATCTCAGGCAACTCAGGGCGACTGCAGGATACAGCCTGGACAGCTGGCCAGGCCATCACAGGGCCAACACTCACACAACCATTCATACTCACTCTCACACCTAGGGGCGATTTGGAACAGCCAATTAACCTACTGTGCATGTTTTTGGACTGTAGGAGGAGCTTATTATGAACCAACCAGGAGTTCAACAGTGCTTACTTACAGTCCCAGTAATTTTACTAGTTTAGAGGAACACCTGTGGTTAAAACCTTGCACAGGAGTCTAACAGGGATTTAAACCCATGACCTCTTGAACATAAGCACTGCAGCCTAACCATTACACCACCGGCCCCAGAACATATTTGACAGGTGCTGATAAATAGGGTTTTTACTGTGTGTGGTTCTGAAAAGGCCTCAGTTATTCCTGTTGCATCATGGCAGCTTCTCCCGTATACAGGGATCCCTCACTTTCCGCGGCTAATTGGGACCGAGATCCCCAAGCGACCGCCGAATTCCGCGAAGTAGGATCGACCACCTTGACTTACATAAACATGTACGTATATGTGTATATAATATCAATAAATACATATTCAACACTATAAATGCTTATAATAACAATTAAACATTCAAAAGTAATGCATTAGATGTAAATAAAATATAAATACACACACACATACATTTTTATGTGAGGCGCGTGTCTGTAAGTTTTGTTGGGGGGTTTTGGGTTGTTTTCTTGTTTTTGTTTGTTTGGGGTTTTTTCTGCATAGTTGGCCTTGTTTGTGCAGCATTTTCTTTAACTTTTCCCCTATTCTTCCTTAATTTCCTTATTTTTTAATTCGATTAATATTTATCTTAAAAAAAAAAAAAAAAAAAAAAAAAAAAAAAAAAACGCGATGCTCTGAAGCCGCATGAATTGAAGCGTGAAGTCGCGAGGGATCCCAGTACTGTCGTTCGATAAAATCATTCCATCCTGGTACTACATGTACCATGCAGTCTACAACTTCTGTACAGAAAAGTGTTTGCGTAGAAGAGCGAGGACTTAATAGTATGAAGAATGTTTCTGTTCATTGTTTTTAAAAGTGATTTTAATCCCTAATGATTCACTAACGAGAGAATGTTACCCTGTCATCTGGCAAGGTTTCAATCATGAATAGGGCATGAGTCAGTCAGTTATAAAAGGAAGTACTGTAGTTGACATTTTGTCGGTTTTCTCCCTCCTTTTTCTTTAAATGAGCAACTAATAACACACACTGCATACAACCAGTAACACACACTACATACACAGTGGTACCTCACCTTACGAAATTAATCCGTTCCAGAGCTTTTTTCGTAACCTGCATTTTTCGTAAGTTGAACTGCATTTTACATGTAAAATGCGTGATTCGTTCCAAGGCTCCCGATACTACCCCCTAAACCATTTAAAAATTATAAAAGCAAACCTTTATGACCTCCTTCTGCTTCAATATCGTACCGATGGTAGACGGGTTTGGCCATATTCCTTTGTGATCTCGCTTGAGCCCGTTTCTTCTTCTCACTGTGCGCGCGCGTGTTGACCATGTCGTCTTAGCAGAGTTATAATCTTACAAATGTTTATGGAAGGTTAAAAGCCCGAGTCAAGAAATAAAGCATTAAACAACAGTACCTCTGTCCTTTACATGAAAAGCATCATGGTGGATTCAGCTCTATAATAGGCAATGGGAGGCAGATGCGTCATTCCTCCTAGGCAATGGGATCCCAGATGGCGTCAGGTGGACCTGTCCAAGATGGCGCTTGAGTGAAGGCGACATAAACGGCAGCTTAGCTGTTAGCCAATGGGAAGTCAGTGGGGCGGGATGTTCGAACGTCATTGTTGGGAGAGCAGCTCTTGCATTGTTTGAATGTTTGAATGGCGCGTTTGAATTCTTAAGATGTCGCTTTCGTAACGTGAACTTGTTTCGTATCCTAAGACAAAAATTTTAGGAAAATGCTTTTCGTAACCTGAATTTTTCGTTTGGTGAGACTTTGGTAAAGTGAGGTACCACGGTACTACATTTTCATCTGAGGTTATATGCTGATTTTCACTTTTAAATAATTTTTTTTAAATGTTATGCCAAAATAATTTAAGAACTAAATCAGTAACATCTCTCAACAGAAATTCAATGGACGCGATAGACGTGGTGCAGATGGTTGTGATCGTGGTGATCTTCGTGGTGGGTGTAACTTTGAACGGCCTGGTGGTGTGGGTGCTGGGACTCCGTCGGGGGAATACGAGACGGTCCATAGGAGGTGAGACACAGGGTGCTGGAAGTTTCCGGATATACGTCGTGAACCTGGCCCTGGCTGACCTGATGCTTATTTTGCGCATACCACTCATGATGGGTTTTCTAGCCCACCATTATCACTGGCCTTTTGGAAAGGCGGTGTGCCAGCTGGTTATGTTCCTGCGCTGCGTAGGGTTGTATGTCGGATCCTTTTTGCTGTGTGCCATTGCACTGGAACGATGCTTGTGCATATTGCAGCCTGTCTGGGCTCGAATGAGACGCCCACGATGGGTGGTACCACTTGTTTGCATCCTGCTGTGGGTGCTGGCTTCTGCCCTCTCTGTGCCCTACATTACAGCAGCCGGACTCAGTTATCCAAACAACAAGACCCATTGCAACGAGAATGTTAATCAAACCGGACAGATGATGCTGTTTGTCATAGAGTCAGTGGCAGGTTTCCTGCTTCCACTGGTAATTTTCTTATGCTGCAATCTGGCTGTAATTTTTACTGCAAGAAGGACCACAACTGGGCCATCAATGTCAGACTCCACACCTACTTCTCCTACCGGATCTATTTACACAACACAGAGGCTGACTCGCCTCTACCGGATCCTCTTCTTGACCATGTTCTTGTTTCTCACATGCTGGGTGCCGTACTTCACCTGTCGCTTCATCAAGGCACTGGCTAGTCAAAGAAAAAATCATAAACTTCTCCTGAAAGCAGCACATGGCATCTACTGGGCATTGTATCTGGTATACATCAAGAGTGCACTCAACCCAATTTTGTATGTGTTTGCTGCTCGTGGACTGAGCCGCACCGTCCGTGCCTCACTGCTCTCGA
>CM045744.1:39921475-39946475 GCA_024760905.1 Plotosus lineatus | reverse complement strand
ATGTCACCTTCACTCAAGCGCCATCTTGGACTGGGATCCCATTGCCATGATGCTTTTCGTGTAAAGGAGAGAGTTACTGTTGTTTTATGCTTTATTTCTTGACTGAGGCTTTTAACCTTCCATAAACATTTGTAAGATTATAACTCTGCTAAGAAGACATGGTCAACATGCGCGCGCGCGCACACACACACACACACGCGCGCGCGTCTGATTTCCGGTGTGAGCGAGAAGAAGAAACGGGCTCGAGTGATATCACAAAAAGAATATGGCCAAACTTGTCTACCATCGGTATGATATTGAAGCAGAAGGAGGTCTTAAAAGATTTGCTTTTCTAATTTTTAAAGGATTTAGGGGGTAGTATTGGGAGCCTTGTAACGAATCACGCGTTTTACATGTAAAATGCAGTTCAACTTACGAAAAATGCAGGTTACGAAAAAAGCTCTGGAACGGATTTATTTCGTAAGTTGAGGTACCAATGTATATCTATATAGTATAGAAAAACATAGCAGCATAACAGTTCAGACATACAGCAGATGGCCAAGTAGACCATGTTCACCCTACTGGGCCGCTTCCTCACCTGACTTTTCTTTTTCTGGACTCCCCAAACGATTATACACCAACATCCCCCATCGACTCCCCCAGTGCCATTTTCAAGTACTGTACTGATACTTCAACCCCAGTGATTCCTTTGGAGCGGCTCTGCTACAATGCTTTATAAAAAACTGATGAACTTGAGAATACAGACCCCGTGGAACAATAGTTCAACATCCAACATCTGTGCTTCCAGTATTTTAAAAATCCACAATCCTCTCCCCATTTCCAATCCAATTTGAAACCAGGAGTTTACCGTGTTTAAAATCCTTTAGGACAACTGACTACACATATGTACATCTAGTCACCGACTTCATTGAGAAATTTCATGAATACTGGGGAGGTTCTTACTCCTTCACTCGCTTTCAGTAACTGTAACTCATCTTTTTTCAGAGTTTCTGCTGATCTGAAATCTGCTGCATGCTCACTGGCAGAAAGACAGGAAAACACCTCGAAAGGGATGCCAATCCATTACCAACCACTTATTTACTGTGAGCTTCGTTTTTCGAAAATTATAATCTACAAAATTGCCCTGATTTAAAAAGTGAAGAAAGAGCACATTGCATAAAAAAAGTGTTACTCAAGAATAAGCAAAAAAAAAAAAAAGATATCTAGACAGACCTATATTTATACCATTTCCTTTTCAAACGAGAAACTTTCATACTGTGGTCTCTAAAATATTAAATGCCTGTTTATTAGCAAAACAGTGCATTGCACACACATCACACATTATTACAACACAGAAGTGATTTTCCTCGAAGTTCTCACTCAGAAAAATAAAAACCACCAACGAAGTCATTGGAAAATGTAGATGTGAATGAATGTTTACACATCGAAACATCTAGCACTGAAGAAAATGTAAATTAGAGCTGCAACTATCAATTCCAACCCCTGGCAATAAGTATGGAATCACCATTCGTAGAAGTTTGTTCAATTGTTTAATTGTGTTAAACACAACCAAGCTGATTAGCATGGTTTGTGTCAAGTTGCTTCAGCGGTTCATTCAAGTATGCAACCACTTTTTCTTAACAGCAGATTAATTTGCAGATGTAATTGGATACAGGTTTGCTTTAGACCTTCAAAGTACATGGTGAATCCATAATGTTTCCCTCAGAAATGTCTGATTCCATACTTTTTTCTCCGTTTGGTCTGTAAAACCAGGTGTAATTGATTACAATTTTCTTTCTATTTTTATTTTTGTAAATGTTTCATATAGCTATAAGGTTGGAATGTTAAATGAAAATAGTTTTGTGGAAGGTCTGTGACTATATTTTGTTTAATGTAACAGCTTTTAAAATTCCGATATAAATTAAATTCTTCGTGTTAAAGCTATTTTGATGATCCAAACCCGAACAAAAAAAAAAAACTTTTTCTTGATTTTCCAAGGTTTATCAAATTACAAAGCTGTTGGTTGACGGGTTTTCTGAACAATGCTCCCTCTAATCTGCATGCTTGCGCAATCGCACACTGCTTGCACATTCTCAGCGCACAAGAAAATCTATGTAGCGCATAAAATAAAATTCAACAGAAACGTATTAATTAATACCTAATATTATGGATGTGGTGAAGGAGGACATGAAGGTTGTTGGTGTAAGAGAAGAAGATGCAAAGGATAGGGTGAGATGGAGGCAGATGATTCGCTGTGGCGACCCCTGAAGGAAAAAGCCGAAAGGAAAAGAAGAAGATTAGACCTAATCTCATATAATTACCGAGACCAATAATATTGTTTTCTATACCATGTCGCAATGTAACTCCGTGAGTGACAGGTGTCCAGCAAATGATACGATATGGTTCACTTACTCTATGCAGCCAAATCATAGCATTCACAGTGCATGCATATGTGCCCTGCCCACACGCGCTGTGTAGGTTAGCTAGCTAACAGTGCGGTGGAGTGAAGATAAGATAAGATACAGCTTTATTAATCTCACAATGGAGAAATTCAATTACAGGCTCTTGAGGTACCATCAGTAGGGGGTGCAAAAATAGATACAAATACAAACATACACACATACACATACACACATTATATATATATACATATATATATATATATATATATATATATATATATATATATATATATATATTTATTATATAAGTAAAGAACTAACTAGATACATAAATAGTATAAATTAATAAACAATAAAAGAAAAGAAGGGAAAGACTTTGTAGACTGGCCTATATTAAAGTGTAATGTATCTGAGGGCAGAGTAGATGGGTTGATATGGTTCACAGTCAGTTGGGTAGATGTGGTTGATTAAAGTGCACGGGGTTTTTATTGCACATAACTGGTATTTTCACAGACCGTTACAAAGTGGCGTTGTACAGTCTGGGAATGAACGACCTGCGGTAGCACTCCTTCCTGCACTGAGGATGTCTCAGTCGTCCACTGAAGGAGCTACTCAGCTTCTCTACAGTCTGGTGAAGTGGGTGAGAGCTGTTGACCATGATGGATGTGAGCTTTGCTACCATCCTCCTCTCACTCACCTCCTCCACAGAGTCCAGTGGGCAGCCGAGGACAGAGCTGGCCCTCCTGACCAGCTTGTTCAGTCTCTTTCTGTCCCGCTCTGTGCTGCCCGGGGCCCAGCAGATGGCAGCGTAGAGGATTGCAGAGGCTACCACAGAGTCATAAAATGTCCTGAGCAGAGGTCTGCATACTCCGAAGGACCCGAGTCTCCTCAGAAGGTGGAGGCGACTCTGGCCCTTCTTGTACAGGTGTTGTGGGACCAGTCCAGTTTATTGTTCAGGTGAACGCCCAGGTATTTGAAACTGTTCACTGTCTCAATGTCCTGTCCCTGGACGTTCACTAGTGAGTGTGTGTGTGTGTGTGTTAGAGACGCAAATGCTAACCCCTTATCGTGGCGAAACGAAAGGGCAGCAACACATCCACTCATCAAGCCAAGGAGTGTCTCTGCAAATGGAAGAACAAGAAGTGAAACTGTGTGAGATTCTTTCTTTTTCGAACGAACAGGTGTGATACCGGTGTGTGGCCACTGCGTGCACATCTGATGTTGCTCACAGTGGTCCTCAGTGTGCTCAAGGAGCTTGTGTGTATGCTCAGACACGAAAAATTAGAGGGAACATTGTTTCAGAATATCCTGAATACTTTAAATTCTTGCATTGTGGACACATCAGTATGTTACCAACTCTAGCACACATTAGAACAGGTAATACAAGAAATTATTTTTAATGGGGGGGGGCACCATTTGGTCAGAGGGATCCTGTAATGCAACAATTTATGTGGTCCACTCATACAGCATAAAAACTGCTGCGAAAAAAACAAAACAATCATTCGTTTCTGAAGTCTGTAATGGTCTCTTGAGCTGTTTCGAGTGTAACCAGCCTTCACCCAGTGAAGTAATCAGATTCGCAAATGAATGAGTAAGTGAGTGTTAATAAAGTATTCTGGTTATCCCAGGCTTTATGTGCTTTATAGCTGTCACATTACTATACACTATACACGTGTCTCTTCAATAATATTTATAGTGTGGAGGCTTTGGTTAAAAACAGGAAGCTTCCACTTTTCTGACAGGTCAGCACAACGGACTTCAAGATCAGTTATTCTCAGAAATGAATGTTGGTTTACGCAATCCCGGAAGATGTTTAAAAAAAAAAAAAAAAGGTGCAACATTGACGACTCTACTTCCTACTCAAGCAAAAGGAGAAAGAAAAAAAGTCTACTCAGTGTACCTGATTATATTCTTAAAAATAATTTCCAGATCATTTAAACACACTGTTCCTGAGAGCAGAACGTAAACAGGAATCATGGAGAATTATTGCTCTGTACCTGTAATGTGGGTTCAACTTCAGAATAAAGTGGTAAAGCAGGAAGGCGGAGGACAGCTTGCTCTGTCAACTGAAGAAACTATAAGAGGTGGGAGGAGGGGGGGGGGGAAAGGTGTTTGATAAATGCTGCACCAACATGTCTAACTTCTGAAATTAAAAAAATATTGAGACATGATTCAGTAATCGTGACTTCAATGTTATAAATGATAGTGAGCTTGGTACAAAAAAGCTAAAGCAGCCAGCTTTTAAAGAGGAATAACCTGGACTTGCTTCAGTTGTAGAAAAGCAAGTTATTTACAGTGATCCCTCGCTACTTCGCGCTTCAATCCATGCAGCTTCAGTGCATCGTGTTTTTGTTTTTTTAATATTCATCGAATTAAAAAATGAGGAAATTAAGGAAAATGTCACAAAAACAAAGCCAATTATACAAAAAAAACCCACATAACCAACACAAAACAAAAAACAACCCAAAATCTCCCATTAAAACTACTTACATTTTTGTGAGGTACGCATCCGAGTATGTGCATGCGCGTGTCTGTATGTGTATGTATGTGTGTGTGCATGTATTTATATTTTATTTACATCCTTTGCATTATTTTTTAATGTTTGTTATTATAAGCATATATGTATAGCATTGAATATGTATTTATTGATATTATATACACATATACAGTGGTACCTCACCTTACGATAGTCCCAGCAAACGAAAAATCCAGGTCACGAAAAACATTTTCCAAATTTTTTTTGTCTCTGTATACGAAACAAGTACTCCTAACGAAATGCGCCATTCATACGTGCCATTCAAACATTAAAACAACGCACGAGCTGCTCTTCCCTTGACTATCTTCCAACATCCCGCCCTGCTGGCCTCCCATTAGCAAGGAGGAATGACGCAGCTACCTCCCATTGGCTATCTCCCAACATCCCACCCTGCTGGCCTCCCATTGGCTAGGAGGTATGACGCAGCTCCCTCCCATTGGCTATTATGGAGCAACCATAATGCTTTTTCTGTAAAGGACAGAGTAACTGTCACGTGTAAAATTAAAAAAAAAATTTAAAAAAGGTTCAATTTACGAAAAATCCAGGTTCCGAAAAAGGCTCTGGAACGGATTAATTTCGTAAGGTGAGGTACCACTGTACATGTATGTCAGTCGGGGTGTGTGTGTGTGTGTGTGTGTGTGTGTGCGTGATCCTACTTCACAGATTTCGGTGGTCGCGTGGGGATCTCGGTCCCAATTAACCGCAGAAAGTGAGGGATCTCTGTATTATTATTCTTTAAATAAAAAGAAAAGGCCTTTCTTGATAAATTGAACTAGTGTCAGAATGGATCTAACACTAACATTTGCCTGTTTTTCACCAAACGTGTCCCTCACATCCCTGTAAGAATCAAAACAGTCAAATTATAGCTTTCCCCCCTCTTGGGTAAGCTTCGTACCCATTACAGAGTATTACAGGCATCTCCCTGAGCTGAGGGTTGTTATTAAGGAATAACATGAAGAGAGCCCACCAACTGAGATGATTTATAATTAAATTCATTGTTAAGGACGTTACCAACAGAACTTCCTGAAATTTGAGTTAAACGATGAAGACATTTACAGCATTTTTATAACATGAATAACTTTTGTATAATTTGAAACAGAACATTGTAAAAACAGTACCGTAAGATTACAACTTTCCTTCTGCAGTTATTTGGATAGTGAAAGTGGTGATGATGGAAGATTTTAGCCATTCCAGAAATCAGCTTTTTACATCAAAAACATCTCTTATTTAGGAAAGATGACTCTTCATGACATGATTTGCTTTGATGCATCATAGAAAAGTTACATACATGTAGATTAATTTCAATAGCACAGACGTTTGCCATCTATATATTTTCGACCTTATCGGTTAATGAGCAAACATACCTCATCAGTGACTTTTACAACAGAGACTCTAAATGTCACCCGAATGAAAACGAAACTTACCTGCACCATGACTGTTGTTGAGTGATGTTAAAGATAATGTTCTCATGAGCAACTTCTAATTATACTAATGACACTTTTTATCAGTTACTAGCTCAAGGCTATTTTGAAGATAAAACCTGCCAGGCTTTTCTTTTCTTTCTTTTTTTTTTAAATAAATACACACAACATTGCAAACTTTCCTCACACCCAGACATAATACCTGTTTATTCTGAGCTGTCACTCACACCTGGGTCTAGATAATGATTCACATTCTGACTGAATATTTTCCCAAAAAAATAGCAATCCCTGCCCAAAACACACCACAGGAACTCACACAGTACTAGGCGTGTATGTACCATTTTTTTAAATCACTGTTATTGTAGTTTATACCCCCATTTCACTGGAGTGTGGAATGCAATGATCGTGGCGGAAAGGTGCGGAACGCATTCTATGAAGGAGCTTCGGCATTTTTACACAGAAAATGGGTCAAAAACCTGCGGAAAATTGTACCTTCGTAACACCTTCGGAACATTCACAGAATGTGCTGGAAAGACACGGAAAGACCGCAGTACAATGTCGGAATACACGCGTAAAAGCGCACGTTCACGGAAAGCAAGGAACACTCGAGGAACGACTACGACAACGACACTACTCAATTTTAGAAGGAAGAGCTACGGAATGATTGCAAAACAGGCGGAATGAAGGACGGAACGTTCATGTTCAACACGGAATGACTGAGGAATACCCGGCGTAACCACGTTTCAACGAGGAAAGATCGGCAAAGATCAAAGGATTTTTGCACAGCACCCTAACCACTACGCCACCGGCCCCACTGAAATCTTGTTAAATCCAAGTATAAATGCTTGTGGTGTGCTTTACATTGTTCAGTACATACAGTACCTCCTGTGCATTTAACTCTTCCTCCTCCAGTTTGTTCCTTATGATCCTGCACTCATTCTCCAATCTGTCCATCGTCCCCTGCAGCTGCTCCAATTCGCTAATCACCTCATACTTGCGCTCCTTAAACAGAGAACCCAGTGAGGTTTAGAAAAAAATAGAGGAAACGGGTTTAGAAATAGAGGAAAAGAAATATTTCAGCCGGGGTTCAAGGCTGCCGCAGGGCCCCCCGCGGGGTACAGGGGCAAAGCATGTCATGTAAAAAAAAACATGCAAACAAGTTAATCGTTGTTTTGTAACATTTATAAACACTAAACAAAACAGCTTAAATAATGTCAAAAATACTAAAAGGTTATTTCAGTGTAGATGAACACACATAATTCAAGTCGCATAGCCCTATGGCTCGTCATTCATTTGTAACATAATTATGAAATAATTATCAACTAATTTGTAGAATGATCACATGACACATGACATATATTATCACAACAAACATTTGTGTTCATGTAGCATACCTGCTACAGGTTAGTATGTTGAAAGTATAACACGATCATTCAAAATGTCATAACATTTACTCTGCACTAGTAAACAGTTTCTCACTGTACTCATTGCATACATTTTTTAAAATGACTCACCATGTTTGTACTTTTGTTTTCTCAATTTTTTCTTTTCGGCATATTTACTCCCCTCACAATGCTGTTTCAATGCCAACCAACCTTTACCTCCATAATTGATCAGTTTCCCGTCGCACAGACCGCAGAGTGCTTTCCCGTATCTTTATGTTTATAAATGAATTCCGATAGCTGGCATCCGTCTACTACTTTTTCTAGCCAAGACCAGTTCCATGAATTTTTGATCCCATCATCTCACCCCGATAACCGTTCCGCTGTCTTTCTTATGAAGAATGTCCCTCTTCCACAACATGTTGAAATGAGAAATCCGGCAAGAAATCGACCGGAAATCTGGCAAGAAAGCCACCATATGTGAGGTGCTCCACCAAATGTAGTTGCTTGTCACAAGTGACGTACGGTGCTTGTGAGACAAAGCGCGGCTTATTAGGACTTCCGATCTTTCAAGTGAGCAAGTCCGCGCTGAATACTTGTTTAGTACTCAACCTTCACTTGCTCACTTGAAAGATCGGAAGTCCGGATAAGCCTCGCTTTGTCTCACAAGCACGATACGTCACTTGCGACAAGCGCCTACATTTGGTGGAGCGCCTCACATATATGTTTTCTCATCATTTCCTTGTACATTCTTGCAGTACTTTACTTCCGAGTGTTGTTGAATGTCAACGGAAACAACTGACATCAACCAAAACATATGTAAAGCAAGCCAACTCGAATGGCACACGTTCCACTAATCTGTTAACCATCCACGCAATTTTTTTTAGCAAAATTATACAAGAATAAAAAGAATTGTCACTTTGGCGAGTAAAAATAGCGCAATTCTGCTAAATCGCGGACGTCTGGGATTCCTGCTTAAAACACCACCACACATCACAGATTCAGCAGAGAATCAGCAGATACATAGAACCTTCCCAACCAAAACTTCAGTTACAGCCTGGACAAATATTCAGGGGGCCACAAGATGCAATTCTTTGTGAATAGTAGGGTGGGATTACCGTAAATATCTCTGTGATATCGTATCATCTGTTACATACCTAAATAAATATACATTTTGTCAAAATTTTGTTTTCTTTTATATACAGTATATGTATTAAGAAATATCTTTAAAAAATATAATCCTTCCCTAAATTTGGGGGTGGGGGGGGTCCATTTTCCGTAGCAGAATAAGGACCCCCGGATCCATATTCCAAGAGGTCCATATTCTATACTACAGTGGCTATATGTGATAGGGAGGCAACACTTGGGAATTCGATAAGACTAAAATGGGAGGAGGGGGTTTAAAAAATAAAAATATTTTTCATTTTTAACTCATTAAAAACATCACAAACATTTCTTAATCTATTTACCTCCAGTTCTTTGATTTTCTCTTCGCCACGTTTAACCATCTGGCTCTGTGTGTGGAACTGCTGCGAGACACGCATCATGTCTCCATGTTTCTGAGGTGGTACAGGAAGTTGAGCACATTTAGATAGGAACCTGGGGGGGGGGGGGGGGGTGAAATCATCTCAGTATATAACAGTTGAATTAATGCATTAAAGAATACCGATGTTGGTTGTCCTTGTAGCATATTTTGAGTGTATGTAATTTGTTTCAAAATTTTCAACATAAATAACCATAAAAAGCACAAACCAGGTCATTTTAACCCGTAGTGAGTTGTGAGCCAATGGTTAGCAGTCATTTTTACACCAGGAAGTGATGCAAACCCATTGGGTGGCGTTGGCCAGATAAACTAGCAGATCTATTCCGTGATCGACATTTTGGGTGATTAAAAAAATGTGTTCAAGAAACAACTATGGCAGCAAGAGACTCCTCCCTCTCCGGTTTAAGTCTCTTGTGGAGATAGTGAGACGTCGCATTCTAATGACTCTCGAGACGACAACGCTGCCAGAGATTGTTGTGAAAATAAATCCAAAAGGGCTTATGTGGCTAATGATTTGCCAGCTCGACCTTCCTGTCGTCGGTTGGTTTAGGTTCACAAAACAAACGTTTTCGGTGATTTCTGGGCTTGTTTTTTTTTTTTTGTGCAGCTCAGCACTCGCCAATAATGTGTTTTGATGCAGAGCATCGCTGACGTATCCCAGCTAATCCAACGAGTTCTCGTTACTACCAGGCTGGAACAGCCAGTGATTAAGGCAACATGTCTCCGCACATGCCCAGTGTCATAGCTCTCACGTTTGCTTTTATAAAAGGCAAAGACAATGTTTCTGGAAGAAACCACTAATGTGATACATAATAGTTTTAAAGAGCCAGTAACATTAATTCACCACAGGTACCCTTTAAGTGATATTCAGCGTTCTTGTTTTCAGCACATACACAATTGCCTATTGGGACACTGTATACAAGAGAAAGAAAATGATAGGAAATACTTTAGCATGTATCTTACTGATCTTTCAATATGTTAAGGTGCTTCTGTGATTCCTCTTTGTCTGTTCGTTTCAATGCGAGAACAGATCTATTAAAACACAAACCAAAAGACACTCAAAATACTCAAAATGAAAAAGCGTAGTAATTTCAATTAAAAAAAGTTACCAGTGTACGCTCACAGTATTGACAAACTTAGCATGTTGTCGATAACCATAAGCGAAGACTCGGCCAGTGGTTTCCATTTCTCTTGACCCTTGACCTTTCTTGGCTTTGCAGGAGCTGAATCACAAAAAGTGGAAGATATTCACTGCTCAGGAACAGAGCAAGCAGAGAGATGCATTCCTAAGCTGGGATCAGTAGTACTGTTATTTTAAGATATGCACACTGAATTCTACTACCCTAAATGTTCCTGAGTGTTCAAGATTATTTGATTGGTTGGTCAAGTCACAGACTGTCTTCCTTTCGGCTTTTTCTCTTTTACTCGGCAGTCACCACAGCGAATCATCTGATTCGCACGTTTGATTTGGCAGAGGTTTTTACGTCGGATGCCCCTCCTGTCACAACCCTTTTAGCAAGGGACAGAAACATTCTGACGACTTTGCAGCCTACTCTTTACGAAAGTCAGCAATGGTTCTTTTACATGCCTCACACCATAGACAGTGAGAGACATGGCCCGCCTTTGATAACCCAGTTAGACACACTGGGGACGGGGGGGGACAGTGACAACCTTGTGGAGAGTGGGACTCGAACTCCCAACCTTTGGATCAGTGATCCAGTGCCCTATACCACTAGACCACCACTGCCCCCTGGTCAAGGCAAGGCACAGACTAAATGCTTTAATACTAGAAAAAGTGCAAATGTATCGTACCGTATTTGCCGAAGTACAGGTCGCATTGGCCAAAAAAATGCATATATAAATCACACTGGACTATAAGTCGCAAACTCACGGAAACTGTTTACGTTGGCTTGGAAATCTGCTGGCGGTTTTTGTGACGTTGTGGTCCTCGCTCTGATAGAGAGGCGACTGTGTTGCATGAAGCGGTAACACCAAGTCTTCACGCAAAGTCATTTATATTCATCTCCTTGACAACTACCTGGACGTGGAGACACAACTGCACTGTTGGCAAGCCCCTCCCTAAGGCACGTTGCTCAAGCACCCATGTGCAAGCTCGTTCCTCTAGCTGTGACCATCTAGCTTTTAGTCCCCGATTAGCTTTTTTTGTTTTCTTCATTGCCGTAATAATAATCTCTGCTTTTCTCCAGTTCCTTACAAGTTTCTCGTTCACTCCAAACTTTCTTTCTGCTGCTCGATTACCATTTTCTGCTGCATATTTCACTACTTGCAGCTTGTAATCCGCAGAATAGGATTTTCTTTTTGGGGACATTTCTTCAGTGGTACAGGATTAGCAGGTACAGTGATACCTCTGCTCACGAACATAATTGGTTCCCAGAAAGTGTGTGTGAGGCGAAAAGTTCGTCTTCCGAACATTTATTTCCCATAAGAAACCATTAAAATGAGAATAATCCGTTCCCAGGTCCCCATAAAACATAATTTTCTACTAAATAAGCCTTAAAACTACACAAAAATATACCTTATTTTATGTATAATAAATGTCTATTGTATTGTAATTAAAGAAATAAACTGTACTGTATAATAAAGTCGTTTTATTTACCTTTGTGATGGTAGTTGATGGCTTGATGGAATGGAGTGGGAGGAGGAGGAGAGAAGGAGGGCGTTACTGTTTGGAAGGAGAGTTTGGAAACGCCTACTGTTTGGAAACACGCATAGCCACACACGCACCCTTAATAGCTTCCTTGTTCTTAAGGATGGTGGTAGACTTAGCGTACTGGTACTGGGACGCTGAGTCACACAAACGCACACCTCGTTCGTGTTTTTCAATGATCTCCGCCTGTGGTGGGGTCTTTTTCGGTCCCATAATAGCAAAAGTACACTCAATATGGTCCAAAATGTCTATCAAACACAAACCACTTCCGCATTCAAAGAAAGGGGTGTGACGAACTGTGACGCCGTGAGCGTGCGTCAGCTTCTCGTGGCCGCCACCGTGGCGCTGTTCGACCGCGTGGTTTGATTCGTCCGCCGAAAACTAGTTCGTCAGCAGAGACAATATGCTCGCAAATTTCATGTTCTTGAGGCGAAAAGTTCGTGAGCTTAAGCGTTCGTCAGCGGAGGTTTTACTGTACTGGTACCCAAGCCTAGAGTGCCCTCTTGCGGTTGTGAGTAAAAGTAACAAACATGAAATTATATTCGTTATTATTATGACGAACAGATTTATATGTAATAATTTCACATATAAGTCGCTCTGGAATACAAGTCGCATCTTCAGCCAAAGTATGAAAAAAGTGACTTATAGTCAAATACCGTACATGATATAGTAAAATACACTTTTAAAATACCGTAATTTCCAAGGAAATGTGGTCATATTAAATGGTCTGCATTTAAAATTTAACATTACTATTACTGTTCCACCAGCTCTTGAGAAAGCAAAGCGCATTTCAGATCTGTTCCACCGGCTTTAGAGGGAGCAATACGTGTTCAAAATGGATAATAAATGCCCAGGTTGTTCATGCTGGAATACACAGCTAATTCAAACAAACTCACTGGACTCAAAACAATCAAATAGAGGGCACATGTAAAATACAAAGAGACAGAAAATATCTTTAAAAAAAACATCAGAAGAGAAAGCACTTGGACTTGTTTCATTTAAATTTTAAGGGCAGGTTCAATACAATAAATTTTTCTTGTGGTGGATCCTCAATTCTTCTTTAGTGCCATTTTTTGAGTTGGGCGACAGTAATGATGACATCAGGAGGACAGAGGTTCCTGCTACGTTTCATGGTTCTCCTGCTACTTAAAAACAATTCGAAAGCCCTGCAAACCCTAAGCTTGCCTATAGAATGCTATTAGTTAAAGTAAATGATTTAAGTTCATAATGCTAAAATTAACAGCTCACTTCAGAAATGAAAAAGAGATCGTTGTGTTTAATTAAAGTAATGACAAGTAGTTTTAAGTCTCCAAACTCACCTTTTTTTCTTGACTGCTGAGTCCTCTTACCATTAGGTACTGATTCCTAAAGTACAGAGATCACAGACCTTATTATCATGACACCTCACTTGGCCACAGTAAGAGGAAAGGGTGCATCCTTACTTGCTGCAATTTTTTCCCACGTTGCCTGGAACCTTTTGGACCCTGTGTCGACGCTCTAGATGATGCTCGAGCCGGCTTCATCATGTACAAAAAGAAAAACTAATAGATACAAAGAAGATTGTCATTGATAATTGAGTATATTAGTTCTTGAAACTTTTCAGGTCGGTTATTTTTTTTGTGTTCTCTGCTCCTCTTTCCTTCAATTTTTTCAATATAAACTTCAGCTCTGCATAATAATGGAGGTGTCCAACAAACTTCCGTTCCCTTCTGACGGGATTAGTGTTGGTCTAGGGCAGGAGTGGCTAACCAGTCAGAGACCAAGAGCAACATTTTATATTGTTACCACAAAGAGCCACATGATACACATGCGCCCACATGAACATCACCCATCCCCTTCTCAAACATACCTCTGTTCAGCCAGATTTATTTTAGATTCACACACCAATATATTAATAAAATTCTAAAATCTTTGAAGGTCAGCGTGTAACCGTGATTCAATAGCCGTGTTAATGCCCGATTATCTGTGTTCGACAGTGTGGCGGGACGGTTGAACATCCGATACCACGCATTTTAGTTTTCAGGAGACAAGATTTCAACAACGTCACTGAGGGACTTTATAACTAACTCTCCTTTATTGTATGGCGTTTCGGCCCATGCAATGTTCCAAGCCAGTTGATACGATGCAAGCATTACGGCCTCTGAGCGCCTTGTCAATTTTTGGATAAACTGCACCTGCTTTTCTTCCTAACTTTTCAAAGTGAACAACTTGTGCTTGCGAAGTTCAGTCCCTTTAGGAAATTCCTGGTCGAAGTTAGTATGGAGTGAGCTGAAGTGGCACTGATGATTTGAATCTTTGTAATGCGCTAATGATGCCTGACATAAGGCAGAATATTACGTTAAACAAAAAATATAAACTCTCCCACTCTGCTAAAATGTCCTGTGTTCTTCTTCATATTTTATTTTTTACTGTGCATTTTTTTCCTCTGCCATTAAGAGCTAACTTGACACAAATTGTTTACTTAAATGTGATGCGCTCCACCGAAAGTAGGCGCTTGTCACAAGTGACGTACGGTGCTTGTGAGACAAAGCACGGCTTATCCGGACTTCCGAACTTTCAAGTGAGCAAGTGAAGGTTGAGTACTAAACAAGTATTCAACGCACACTTGCTCACTTGAAAGATCGGAAGTCCAGATAAGCCGTAATTTGTCTCACAATCACCATACGTCATTTGCGACAAGCACCTACTTTCAGTGGAGCACCTTACAAATTATCGCGCCCATTCTGGGAAGCTTTGTATTATTTTCATCTCACACACAAGCGCGTTTAACGGAAATATCATACTGAACTCAAGCGAAGCAAACACATACAATAAAAAAACACAAACTTTGACATGAACGTAAGAGCCGCATGAAACTAGGCAAAGAGCAGCAGGTTGGCCACCCTTGGTCTAGGGGGTCATTCCAAAGCTGACAGTCATGAAACTGTAAGTCTGGGGTCGAGAACCTATGGCTCACGAGCCAGACGTGGCTCTTTTGATGACTGCATCTGGCTCTCAGATAAATCAGGTGGCCTTTCTTAACAGAATAACTAATACATAATTTCGCTGTCCTTTAAATAAAAATACAGAAAAAAAGAATCAAATGAAATAAAAACAGAAATAAATCTCACGCATTTCAATCTATACATCTATTTTCAATGCCACTTGTCGCTGTGGCGCACAGCATAGAGCCAATCCTTTCTGTACTCCAGTGTGTGGGCGAGGCCGATACCTTGAAACTCTAATTTTATTGGATTATTTCCAACAGCCTACACGAGTTGTTTTTGGGTAAAGAGGTAAATTTCCCTCGTTTTGATCAGCTCGTGTGCAAGAAGCCAAACAGAGCTGGCAAGCAAAACACAAATGGACAGACATGAAAAAATTTCAACCCATCGACCAGCTGATTGCCAAAACTTGGGACGTACTTCCTGTCAGATAAACACTGCAGTGTTGTGAGTCCTGTGGTATTGACCATGTTTGGCTCCACATGCGCGTGCGAGCGGTCCGTCTCACACCTGAAAAAGCATCAAGACCAACCTGTGGTCACGTTTAATAAATGGAAGCCTAAACACCTGCATGAAGCTGAACCTCAGCACGAATCAACCAGACTGCAAAGCCATCAGCAAAACCATGCAGCACCAGAACTTTGTTATAACAACGTTGTTTAAAATAAATTCAGAATCTTATTATACTCTTGTTGGTCTCAGTATTAAAAATATATTTGGCTCTCAGCGGATTAGATTTTACTTCTTCTTCTTCTTCTTTTCCTTTCGGCTGTTCCCTTCAGGGGTCGCCACAGCAAATGATCTGCCTCCATCTCTCCCTATCCTCTGCATCTTCTACTCTTACTCCAACGACCTTCATATCCGCCTTCACCGCATCCATAAATCTTCTCTTTGGTCTTCCTCTGGGCCTTTTGCCTGGTAGTTCCAACCTCAGCATCCTATGACCAATATACTCACTATCCCTCCTCTGTACATGTCCAAACCATCTCAATCTAGCCTCTCTGACTTTGTCTCCAAAACATCTAACATGTGCTGTCCCTCTGATGTACTCATTTCTGATCCTATCCATCCTCGTTACTCCCAAAGAGAACCTCAACATTTTCATCTCTGCTACCTCCAACTCTGACTCCTGTCTTTTCCCCAGGGCCACTGTCTCTAAACCATACAACATTGCTGGCCTCATCACCGTCTTGTACACTTTTCCCTTCATTCTTGCCGATACTCTCCTATCACACATCACACCGGACACTTTTCTCCATCCATTCCAACCTGCCTGCACGCGCTTCTTCACCTCTTTTCCACACTCTCCATTGCTCTGGATTGTTGAGCCTAAGTACTTAAAATCCTCCACCTTCTTTATCTCTGCCCCCTGTAACCTCAAAGTTCCTCTTGGGTCCTTGTCGTTCACACACATGTATTCTGTCTTACTAAGACTAACCTTCAATCCCCTCCTTTCCAGGGCATACCTCCACCTCTCTAGATTTTCCTCCACTTGGTCTCTGCTCTCACTACAGATCACTATGTCATCTGCAAACATCATAGTCCATGGAGATTCTTGTCTAACCTCATCTGTTAGCCTGTCCATCACCATAGCAAACAAGAAGGGGCTGAGAGCTGACCCTTGATGCAGTCCCACCTCCACCTTGAACTCTTCTGTCACACCGACAGCACACCTCACCACTGTCTTACATCTATCATACATGTCCTGCACCACTCTAACATACTTCTCTGTCACTCCAGACTTCCTCATACAATACCACAGTTCTTCTCTCGGCACCCTGTCATATGCTTTCTCCAGATCCACAAAGGCACAATGCAGCTCCTTCTGACCTTCTCTGTACTTCTCTATTAACATCCTCAAAGCAAACCCAGCATCTGTGGTGCTCTTTCTTGGCATGAAACCAAACTGTTGTTCACAAATGCTGACCTCTGCCCTTAGTCTTGCTTCCACTATTCTTTCCCATAGCTTCATTGTATGGCTCATCAACTTTATCCCTCTGTAGTTGCCACAACTCTGTACATCGCCCTTGTTCTTAAAAATGGGCACAAGCACACTTCTCCTCCATTCCTCTGGCATCTGCTCACTTTCTAAGACCTTGTTGAATGTTCTTGTCAGAAAATCTACTGCTACCTCCCCTAGACACTTCCATACCTCAACTGGTATGTCATCAGGGCCAACTGCCTTTTCACTCTTCATCCTCTTCAATGCCCTCCTCACTTCTCCCTTACTAATCTTTGCTACTTCCTGCTCCTCAACGGTCACCCCTTCTACTCTTTTTTCTCTCTCATTTTCCTCATTCATCAGCTCTTCAAAGTACTCTTTCCATCTTCCCAGCACACTTCTGTCATCAGTCAATACATTTCCCTCTCTGTCCTTTATCACTCTAACTTGCTGCACGTCTTTCCCATCTCTATTTCTCTGCTGTGCTAACCTGTATAGATCATTTTCTCCCTCCTTACTGTTCAACCTATCATACAAGTCATCATACGCCCTCTGTTTGGCCTTTGACACTGCTACCTTCGCCTTACGCCGTGTCTCCCTGTACTCCTGTTTACTCTCTTCGGTCCTCTCAATGTCCCACTTCTTGGCTAACCTCTTCTTTTGTACACACTCCTGCACTTCCTCATTCCACCACCAAGTTTCCTTATCTACTTATCTACTTATTTATTTATTTGTTTATTTTGGCTCTCTTAGTCAAAAAGGTTCCCGACCCCTGCTCTAAGTTACCAGGACTCAGCCTGGCCACTACCTGCACCCATTTTTGGCTGGGTGAAAAAGGGCAAGAAAGAATTTCCACCAAGTACTGAAATTGACTGCCCTAATTCAATTTCTCTGGTTTCTGTTCTGCTTTGATTTTTATTTGTAGAACGTTGGCTGCAAATCTGTAAAATGGTCAATATAACTTTGCAATACACTCTTTATGCTAGTCAAATATGGCGTCCATTGGTGTAAAGTTGGTCACGTGACAAGGACCCGGATGTCAGACCTATTCGCATGCCACAAACTGTCTGTCTTTTTTTTAATAACCCACACACACACACACTCACACACACATAGATGAAAAGATAACAAACCAAGGATGTATGGTATTAAACAAATTGCATTATATTTAAATAAGTGTGCCTATGCTTTATTTATAAAGACCATTTATAGCTACTCTGATTTTTAAAAAGTTACTTTAGGCTAAGACAGAAACAGCTAAGTAACTAACACGCAATAATTTAAACCTTTAAATTGTGAGTAATACATAATAATTCTGTGAAACAGGTTCTTTAAAAAATAAATCTCTTCATGCTCTGAGAATATTACTCCACATTAGCCATTTTTGTTGACGGATTCACTCACCAGTTTCGCGGGTATGATTTGAGTTAGTGCGCATGCTCACTGAAGAAGCGGTCACATCCGGAAGGTCTGGTAGCAACGTCACCTATTAGGAAGACATGATAAGAAGGTCAAAAAGAAAACGGGTGGATGTTGGACATGCAAAAGTTGTGTATAAATAAACAGTGATTTTAGAAGAATCCTTGTATCATTCGTTTATTCATTTTTTTTTTCAGTGTGATTAACAGATTTAGAAGGTGTCTGATAAATGTTTTTTTTTTTTTTAATTAATTCTAGGGCATCTTGGATGGGCAACATGGTGGAATTTAGCACTTCTGCATCAAAAAGATGAAGGTCCTGGGTTCCAGTCCCTAGCTTGGGCTTTACTTTTCGGAGCTTGCATGTTCTCTCCATGCTCATGGCGGTTTCCTCTGGGTGCTCCAGTTTCCTTTAACATTTGAAAGATCAAGATGTCTGCCTCACAGCAAGAAGGTCCTGGGTTAGATTTCCAGATCGGGGCATTTCTGTGTAGAGTTTGCGTGTTCTCCCCTTACTTGCAGATATACAGTCCAAAAACATGCACAGTAGGATAACTGGCTGTTTCAAATTGCCCCAGGTCTGAGTGTGAATGTGTATTGGTCATTTGATGGCTTGGAAAGCTGTTCAGGCTGTAGTCCACCTTTGCCCAATGTCAGGTTGCGATCTTCGTGAGTGTACAGTATCAAGGATCAAGCTGTTCCAGTTGTTCCTAGGTGAGAGTGTGGATGGTTCTTTCTGTGTGTGTAGTCCTGTGATGGTCTTCCCCATACAATACTCACATTTACATTAATGGCATTTGGCAGATACCATCATGCAGCCAGAATTATTTTAGATCATTTATATTAACTGAACATGAGCTTAAGGTCCTTTCTCAGGCGGCCAACAGTGGCAGATTGGTGGTCTTGAACCCTCAAACATGATCACTTGGACAGATCTTTAACCACTGAGCCACCACTCATATGAAGAGTCATGTTCGCATCAGCCCATCTTCTCGCATATACATAGGTTCGTGAGTCAGGTCCATATAAAGTCTAAAATCTTGATTCTCACTTTTAAACCCTGCATAATCTCATCCCTTTATATCTCACTGAGCTTTGTTAGGTCTTCTAACGGTAAGCTACTGTACTCCCTGTCAACCTGTCAGTCCCCACATACATTAATGAGCCTTGGGAGCACGTGCGTATGTCAATGGCGCTTCCTTTGACCATAGTACTGTACTCAATAACTGCTGTTTCCCTCGGAAGACCACACAAGACCTGATGCTTTGGTATGAATACCAAAAATTCGATGTTGTCGTCATCACAGTTTTCCTTCATGAACTTCAATAAGGTTCTCACTCTTTCCCATTTTCCCCACTTTGGACATTACTTTCAGAACCTGTGGTGTCTAATGTATTTAACTAGCAATAATCGTGCTAACATGCCACTTTAAACAAAATAATAAATGTTAATCTTGTCACCTGTTAGTGGTTTTAATGTTCTAGCTGCATGGTGTAACTCCCGTTACTGTGTTTGCGTTCGTAAAAGGGAGGAGCAAAAATATTGCGTTATCTCCAGCGTATATTAATGCATGTCACATGTTCCGTCTTTCTAATTTACAGCTCGCGTTATACGGGTGTATTGGCAGCATTTAAGGCAGAGGTCAGCAACTCGAGGCTCTGGAGCCGTATTCAGCTCTTTCTTCCCTCTGCTGTAGTTCCTGTGTAGATCACTGCCAGACAAAGTCATCATTTTGTTCTCAGGTAATGAGTAATTGATAAATCTTGCATGATAAAAATTTCTGATGAACAAACAAACAAAAAAAAAGAATGTTGAATGTATCATGGACAGATTATTTTATTTTGCTTTCACTGATAACAAAACTGGTTTAGCGGCATGTTTAGTATGTGGTGAGAAATTAGCAAACAACAACAACAAAAAAAATCAAACGTTGAAAGACATTTCCACAATAAAGTTCGGTTCATTCTAGCCGCGGTCACATATTGATAAATTAGTCAATGTATAAGAAATTAGGTGAATACACTGCAAGCAACAGCCTGAAACATCACGAGATCCATCGTCGGGGATACACTGCTGCAGAAGTTAGATTATTGTTGGTCATAAATTGCGGACACTGCCAACACGCTAGGCATTCATTGGTCGAAATGATACATCAGTTCAAAGTACGCCAGACACTACATTCAACTTATTAGTAACCTACAAATGAAATGTGTGAACAATCACATAACTTGCCTAAAGCTTATGGCAGGGGTCCCCAAACTTTTTCCTGTGTGGGCCACATAACTTTTCCTTCTCTGGTGGGGGGGGGTGGGGGGGGGGGGCGAGGCCAGTTTGTAACAGAAAAAGTGTGACGATCGCAGAGCTGCCTAAACGTAAACATTTATTGTTTTCCAGTAAGCCACGCATAACCAGATATTACTCACCCTTTCTGGGACCTTCACAGAAAAAAAGTCAGGAAATAAAATAAATAATAAATAAATAACATGGGGAAAAAAATGCTGCTGGCTATCAGTTGAGCAACCTGAAAGCTGCCCGAACAGACGACTGGTTCAGCCGAGCCTGGCGTTCAAATGTATTCTCCTGAGCTAACCATCCACTTTTTAGCTTTGAGAGTCTGTCTACTCGCATTTGGCCTTGCAAGCGATCAGGCTCGTCTTTGTGACGGGATTCAGAGTGTCGGCGCAGATTGCATTCTTTGAATATTGCCACTGCCTCTTGACAGATGATACAAACAACGATTTCTTTGCATTGAACAAAAAAAAAATCGTTTGTCCACTGCAGGTTAAATCCCCTGCATTCTGAATCAAATTTTCTCTTCCATAACCTTTTCACCATTATTCCGTTCTATTTGACAGGGGAGAGTCTAAGATTTTTATTTCGGGGTGGGCTCAGATAAGGGCGCAGAAGGGTGGAATAGAATGTCATGTTCTAGGTGTGTACTCGTCTTGATTGCGTGGCCAGACTTAAAAAAAAAAAAAAAAAAAAAAAAGTAATCATAATGCGTCTCTGTTCTGTTCAGTGGGCCGGGCCACATGTGTAGGTGGGCCGTATCCGGCCCGCGGGCCGTAGTTTGAGGACCACTAGCTTATGGTAACTTCCCTACAACTTAAGGCCAGCGTATGCAAAATTTATGAATCAGACCCTACAATACCTCAAATTTTGTGCACTCACAGCAGTACCACAACTAAACCTGTGTTACTGTAACTTACGCAAAATTTACCCATAACATATTCGACGTACGCCAGCGTATTCTCCAAATTTCTCATACGTTGGCTGAATTGTCAGTGTGTGCCAGGAGGCTTAATAAGATGTTTACTAAAAACCAGGGTATGCCATAACCTTGAATTTACCAAAAGTAGGCAAAATCTGTGGGCATACACAGAACAATATGTACTTACCTCAACCACGATTTTATTTTATTATACTGCGTGTGCTTTTTCTATCACTGTGCACTCTTTAGAAGCAACAAATACAATCGGAATTGCTCGTGGAAAATGACTTCACTGAACATATTCTCACTTACTAAAATTCGTAGGAAGGCTGGTGCCTATCTCGGCAGACGTTGGAGGAAGGTGGGGTTTACTGTCTTCTGAACAGCTGGCCAGACCATCGCAGGGCTACCTGCATACAACCACTGACATTCACACCTTGGGGCAATTTGGAACAGCCAGTGAGTCTAACGTGCATGCCTTTGGACTGTCGGAGGAAACCGGAGTGCCTGAAGGAAATCCCAGGCAAGCACTTGGAGAACATGTAAATTCCACGTGGATACACTCTCGTCGAGCTTGGGACTCGAACCTATGAACCTTCCGTCTGTGATGCAGATGTGCTAACTACTACATCACTGTGATGCCCCCAGGAAAAATGAAGTTCTTTTAGAACTTGAATCTTGTTCAGTATACCAACTTTATGAAGGTGGAGGAAAATCATAAGTAGTTAAGAAATTAATTTGGTTTAAAGTTAGGATTCTGGTTATGCAGATCATATACAGTAATAATATTGGGTAGTGGTGGCCCGGTGGAAATGTGCTCGATTACCAATGTTTCAAGCCTCCCTGTCAACAGGGTGTCACCCCGTGCAGATAACTGGGTTATCAAAAGCCGGCCATGTCTCTCACTGTCTATGATGTGAGGTTCATGTCAAAGAACCATTGCTGACTTTCGTAAAGAGTGCCTGCTGTTATGGGTGTGTAAATAAATGTAAATATAAATATAATGACTGTATAAACGTTGCGTGTAATTACATTCCGTGACTGTGCTGTATATGGTGGCGCATGGCATTACTCAGCTGTTTTTGGGTCACTGTTGGTTTGCCTGCATGGTCTAATTGGGTCTGGAACTTTCCAGCATATTAGGGGAAACTTCGAGATGGACCTCGCTGCCCATGCGCCCTGTGACGGGTCAGGTGATTAGAACATTCGAGAACAGGAACTTTCCCGAACTTTAGAGAATCTATATAAGGACCCGTTACTGACCGGCTCGCGCGGATCATCTAAGGAGAATCATCTGAGTCGGATCATCCAACGCGCTTCATCCAAGTTTTCAGTCTTCATCACCCAAGTCCATCATTTGCGTTCGTCTACATCCAACGCGAGGATTATCTTCATTTCTTTTAATACGCATGATTCCAAGCTTTTGACCACCAGCGGTCACACCATCTCTAAATTTACCATACTGCAGCTGCTTGGTGACTATCGTTATTTTGTGACCCTTGCTCAATTTGTATTTTGTTCAGGTCTAAACTGTCAGTTATTATTCTGTCCTATTTTGTTCATATTATTAAATTGTATGTCGTTGGTTGTCTTGTTTTGCTGGTTTTACAGGACACTTTTCCTATTCGAAATTCCATACGGAACACTGCATAGCTGTCAGCAGGTTTCTGCCCTGCAATGGCCTGGTGAGCTGTTCGGGGTGTACCATGCCTTCGCCCAGAGACAGCTGAGATGGGCGCCAGCTTCCCTGCAATCCTAATTAGGATTAAGCAGTTCAGAAAATGAATGATTAAATGATATTATGCATATCATTATCTATGGTCTGCCGTATTACTGTATAGTCGTATTGGTGTGTATATACAGAAAATGCTGAAGAAAATGCTGAAGAAAGTATATATGTATATATAAAAAATGTTAAATACACTATTAAAATGTAAAAGCCTAGATTGTACGTTTGTTTTTGCTATAAATTACAGATATTTGGGTTTGAGGTTAAAATATATATTGCGTATATATATATAATATATTTATTGTGTGTGTGTGTGTGTGTGTGTGTGTGTGTGTATATATATATATATATATATATATATATATATATATATGTATATATATATATATATATATATATATATATATATATATGTATATATATATATATATGACAATATAATTCATTTATACATTCAGTGATTAATTTTTGAGGACACTTAATCATGATGAGGGTCTCTGGGAGGCTGGCGCATATCTCAAGCTACTCTGGGTAAAGGTAGGAGCACCCTGGACATCACTGGGCCATTACACACACTACCATTTGTACTCACTCTCACACCTAATGACAATATGGAACAGCCAACTCGTGCATGTTTTTTGCCTGAGGGAGGAAACTGGAGTACCTGGAGGAAACCCACACAAGCACAGGGAGAACATGCCGACGCCACACAGAACCAACTCGAACCCGATAAATGAGCCCAGGACCTTTTTGTTGTGAGGCAGATTTTTTTTTTTTTTGAGCTCAGAAATTTTTCAAATGTTGGCATCTGAGACTGACAGGTGTTTCCTGTTACCTAATCGTGTCCTTTATTATTTGATGAATAAACAGATATAAATACTATCTCTTGGTTTGAGCTCTGGTGTCACCTGTGAAGACCATTGAGTGGTCTGTGGGGGTAAAGCAAGTCGCTCTGAAGGTTAAAAAAAAAAAGAGAGAAAATCAATAGGAGACACTAAACCTCAGCCTAACCCTAGTCCCGCAATGTCCAGGAGTAAATTTAATTTAGCCTGTTATGTGCTCACAGGCAGGTCAACAGGCTCGAAACTGAAGAGAGCCCAGCTTCTGAGCAGCGACACACCCAACATCTGTGGCATGTGCCCCAACCAGCATAACTACTGAGAGTGAAGGTATGATTGCACTCTGCACGATCACAGTTCGAGTAAATCTGATCTATTCAAAGAAACAGGTCATATTTACCCATAGGCCTTTTATTGAGGCCTGTATTGCTTCCTTGGTAGTTACACCAGGTGAGGCTGGACACTCAGGTGACTGCAGGTGCATTCCAATCAGAAGTAACCGGACCCTCTGTGGGGCTACACTGGCATCGTGGTTTTTCCCATGAGGGTGTTTCTTTCTTTTTTTTTTTTCCTCTAATCAATTTAGTCATATCCAATTCCCACCCATCAGGTATTGCCTTCCTTATCACAAGACCACTGTCAACCAGGGAGGAGCACAAGCATGCACACGCCCCCTCTTTGACACATGATGCTAGCCACCCACCTCTTTTCGAACTGCAACACCATGCATATTCGGGGGCGGTCTAACACACTCAGAGGGGAAGCGCTATCCGCCCCTTTGTACGAATGAGCTCACAGATGTCCGTGATTGACTGGCGAGTGCTGTGAGTGACAAGGAAGCGAGCATAGGCCGTCCCTCCCTCCAGTGCGAGATCGGCCATTTAGCTTTGGTGGACTCCCAGCCATGGATGGCTGTGGCATTAAACCGGATACGAACTTTCAATCT
>CM045744.1:39783975-39916475 GCA_024760905.1 Plotosus lineatus | reverse complement strand
TACGATCACAGGGAGATTGGACCCTATCTCAGCTCACTCCTGTGTGGGGCCGGTGGCGTAGTGGTTAGGGTGCTGCGCTCATGATCAGGAGGTTGTGAGTTCAAATCCCACTGAGACCCTCACTGTGCTAAGACCCCTGGGCAAGGTCTCAACCACAAGTGTGCCTCTGTTCACCCAGCAGTATAAATGGGTACCAGTAAAAATATACTGGGAAGGGAACCTGCGATGGACTAGTGTCCCATCCAGGGGGAGTTGAACTCCTGGTCGCTTCACGCTACGGAAACCGGGGATAAGCACCGGCCTGATGAGCCACGAGGCTCGGGTGTAAAAAAAAAACAAAAAACAACAGACTTACCTTACCTCAGCTAACTCCTGGTAAAGACAAGTTACACCCTGAACAGTCGAGTCAACACACACAACCACTTCCACTCACACCCACACACAGGGGCAATTTGGAATGGCCAATTCGCCTTACGTGCATGTCTCTGGACTGCAGAAAGGAACAGAGGTACCAAGTAAAAACCCAAAATAAAACAGGAAGAACATGTAAGTGGCACACATATTCTCTCTTCGTCTTTTTGCTGTGAGGCAGACATGCTAATCACTCCACTCCAATTCGTCCATTCATCTGTCCGTCACACTTCAGTTTCTGGACATTTACTTGCCGTGTGCTGAAGCTTGGTGTACTGGCTCACTACTATGAGTGCTAGGATGAGTTTGTGCATGAGTGACCTTGACCTACTTTCCAAGGTCACAGAGGCAAAACTGGAGATTAGGTTAAAGCCAGGGCTTTCAAACTAGCTATGCTTATTCTATATCGTCAGATTATAAAATGATCAATTTGGCGAAAGCATCTTTTTATTTATTTTATTTATTTATTTTTATTTTAGGGACAATGTACAGGAACATTAAGCTCATAGAGACAGAGATGTACTGTACCAGATTATAGCTTATAGCTAGTTTCCATCTGTAGTCCCGAATTTAGAACGGCCAATTAACCTACAGTGCATGTCTTTGGATTGTGGGAGGAAACCGGAGCACCCGGAGGAAACCCACACAAGCACGGGGAGAACATGCAAACTCCACACAGAAACGCCCAGGCCGGGAATCGAACCCGGGCCTTCTTGCTGTGAGGCGGACGTGCTAACCACTACGCCACCGTGCCGCCTATCTGGACCCCTGTGGTCTATTTTTAACCTCAACACATGCCATCACCTCTACATCCACCTTCCGTTCTCTTTTTCAGCCCTGTCCGCTAGGTACTTGAACCTTAATGTTGGTGGTCACTGAAATGAAGACGACCTGCACCCACAAATACAAAGAACATCAGGTTTTGTAAAGCTGGTTAACCTTTGTAGTTCCATTTGGTTTGAAGGAGCTCACTAAAAAAATTGTTAACTTTTTCAATGATTTTCGTTCCAAATTCAATGAAACTTTTTTGGATATTTGTTTGAACACATCATTCGAGCGCCTGAGACAACACTGTGGGTGAGTATGCCTCATCCAAAACACAAAAACCCTGGGAAAGCAAAATCTAAAACAAACGGTCAAGGAAAGGAAGCCATATATGGCGGCGATCCGACAGATGAATCTCTAACATGTAAAGTATGCACCAAGGTTTTTACACAAGTTAGTGATAGACTTACTGAGTGTGAAAGATGTAGTTTGTACTTATGCTTCAAATGTTCCAAACTTGAAGAGGATGCGTATGTTGCTTTATCCGAACCGACTTCCAAGATGCATTGGTATTGTACAGACTGTGACGCGGCTGCGGTTTCTGCAGTGAAGACGGACAATTTGATTGAAGAAAAGTGTAAACAATATGAATATGAATACAGTATGAATACAGACGTTCCCCGACTTACGTTTTTAATTGGTTCCGGACGGCCAAACGCAAGTTGAAAGTGAACGCAAGTTGTTACAGTGACGTATAACGTACGACGCGCGACGCTCATACTGTACTATACATCCATAAATACCATTACCGTATCTCATAAAACATCCCTAAATCAATTATTATAAACATAACATTGTAAAATAATATCAAATAATATCAAAATTAATTTAAAATAAATTATAGATTTATATACTTGATAGATTGTGGCTGATAAGATGTACTTTACTGAGGAGATGAGCCCCTTCAGTGCCCCTCAATACAACACGCCATATACCACCCCCAGCGATAAATACGATTTAGAGTACCAAACAGAAAACCCACAGACAGGCATAACCGCCTAAACTAGGCTGAAGAGGACGTATGTATATATGTACGAGTAAACAATTATATTCAATATTATGACACGGTTGAGAATCCAGGTTGGGTGCAAGTTAGGTTTATTATAGAAAACGTTCTGAAACACTTCCCACACATACAGTACGACATACTGCTCTCCAGTGCTGATAATCTCCCAATCCACTGCTTAGGGGGTGATGTCATTACAAGTGCGATAGAAAAGCACCGGCCACAAATCGTTTTTTTTTTTTTTTTTTTTTTGTGTGTGTGTGTGGCAAATTTCAAAATTCAGATCACAATGTTTTGTAACTCGAAGTGCCAGCGAGAATTCATTAATTTATTCATTTTCTAATCTGCTTCATCCGAATTAGCATCACGAGGAGGATCATGCCCATCTCAGCTGACTCTGTGAGACCCTGAGCAGCTCCTCAGGCCATCAAAGGGTCAACACTCACACCAAGAGGTGATTCGGAACAGCCAGTTAGCCTACTGTGCATGATTTTGAACCGTGGGAGGAAACCAAAGTACCTGGAAGAAACCCATGTAAGCACGGGTTGAACATGCAGACTGCGCGTAGAAACACCCAAGCCTGGAATTGAACCCAGGAATTCTTATTTGGTGAGGCAGACATGCAAATCACGGTGGACGTGAACGAATATTTCGCAGCTTAAAGAACGTATACCACACGAAAGAGTCGCGCAACAATTTTGCAACTGATTTGCAAGTAAATCGCAACTGGTTTACGGCGAAAAAAAGGGAATTTTCTGTCAGAAATCCTTTCACTTTGTTCTCAAACCATTCACTTTTATTCTTGCGTTATTAGCACTGACGCCAAAACATACGAAATATGGTGGGCGGCACCGAGTCTCAAACTTATCTCCAATTTTCCACGTGAAAGTCTCCAATTTGTTTTTTCCTTGAACACGAAAAACAAACAAACTCTGCGACCATGTTACGACATGTGTGGACCGTCGAAGCCACTCCACATCAGAGCCTAGTTTTGCGGCATGTGCTAATTTCAAACATTTTTTGCGATGAGTTGACGAACCAGGCGACCAAAAAAAAAACAAAAAAAACTCAACGCCACAAATTTCAAGCGAAAAATTTGAGAATAAAAAGCGACGGCTGCGAATTGCCATATGCATCTGTAACCTTTCTGTCGCACCTCTAGTGTGATCACCCCAAAACATCACTGAAACATTCCCACAACCTTTCCTTTAAAGGCCTTCATATATTACAAGTGATGGGATTTCAAATTTTTGTAATAAACAACAGTGAAGATTGTGATCCTGATCAGATACAGGATGTGGTGTGCAGGTTCATATCATGGTTCCTGGGCTGAAGCAGTTGTTCGGTCTGCTATATTTCCTCTGGGCTCAGACTCTGTCTGGATTGAAGAACTTTCCAGTATAGCGACCGTGATTGCGGAGATCAAATGGGCTGAGGACTTTGCGGATACCCAGCATGTTGGACCTGGCGATTCTCTCGAAGGTCCATGGATTCTGGTTGTTGGTTTCCCTTTCAGCTTGTTCCTGCTGCATGGCAGCCAGACTCTCTCTGCTCACCACCTGTTTGAGAAAAACATGTTCTGTGAGCAAGAGGACATTCTTCTGGAATATTTTACAAACCTCATAAAAATATATTGTGCAGAAAAATAAAATGTGCTGGAGAAGACGTTATGGAGGGGTTCAGTTTTTCCTCAATTCAAGAGGTCAGTGAGAAATGACCCTGACATCTGGATGGAAATTCCGATGGATTCCCAAACCAGCAGGGAAACTGTGTGGCAGTGGGGGAGTGAGCTACACCTTCCCTTCCTCGGCCTTCACGGGTGAAGTGCACTTTAATATGTTTTGTTAAACTCGGAACTATGTGGAACAGAACAGAAAGAGACTCAGCCCTTGACCAAACGCTACTTTTAGTTTTATTAGTCATGAGCAATAGTCAAGGGCACTTCTGCCATGAAGGTGGAAGGCGGGAGGGTGCAGAAGTGCTCTTGAGCAAGGCACCTCACCCCCATCTGTTCTCCATTCGCCCCCAATGTGTGTGGCAGCCCACTGTCCCAAGTGTACATGTGCTCACTCTGGATGAGTTAAATGCAGAGGCAATCATTTCCAATGCATCATTAATACAGCACTGTATAGCAAAACCATACTTTATTGATCCCGAAGGAACTTATGCAAACAAAGAAAACTAGAAAAAAAAAGTCTAGCACTCTCCCATCTAAGCAATGTCGGCTAAAAGCAAAGCCCATAGTAAGGAACCATTCCATAGTTTCTCCTCCAGCACGTCCCCAAAAAACTTTCAATAGGATGAAGGTCAGGACTCTGGGGTGCCAATACATATGTGAAAAATATTCCTCATGCTCCCTGAACCACTTGTTCATTATTTGATTCCCTGTTTAATATTTGTGTCACCAGGGAAGAAAAAGTGCATTGATGCGACAACCTGCACATTCAAAACATTCCGATCATCGGCTGCTTCATTTTATTGGGACATTAATGTTGCTGAGCCTCGACCAGACCAACCAGAGCAACAATACCATGGAGATTACATGCTGTGAATGTGAGACATTTTTTTGGCCAGACAGTGTTTGTCCATACACACACACACACACACACACACACACGTACATGTGTATGTATGATGATCAGACACTTTATTAACTAATATATATATATATATATATATATATATATATATATATATATATATATATATATATGTACACACACACACACATACATATAGTGCAGGGATCGGCAACCTTTGCCATTCAAACAGCCATTTGGACCCGTTTTCCACAGTATAAAGAAAACACTGAAGCCACAAATCCTGTTTTGACATTTAAAATCAAATAACACTGTATATAATGTTTTTCTCTCTTTTACTTCATGTTAATATAAAACAACAATGTGTTGCACTGATTTAAACAACTGCAAGAGACAATTAAATTACAATTCTGCTTGCAACAAAAACATTTAGATTTATAAAAAAAAAAAAAAAAAAAAAATCACCAGCCTCCCCACTTGGGGTATTGATATATTGATAAAAAAAAATTCCGATGTATCGATACATTAGAATATTGCTGTACTGTTCCATAAATGCATTAAATAGAACAGACTAAGATATATTACATTAGTTTGTATAATGCACTGAATATTTTATAATAAAGTGACCAATTCCTAAAGTCAAATCTGAAATAAAAGGCAGGAAATAGTTTTCCACCGACAAGATTAACACCTTGTATTTAATAAATCTATACGTAAACACTTGTTTACTAGTTAATTTCAAGCAAGTTGTTTCTATTCTACAAACACTCGTCAATTGAAAAGTTTAAGAGATACGCATTTTTACAATTTATAATTATGATGCAAGAAGATACACATATCTGCATTATCCAGTGATAAGTGTCTCTTCTTGTTCAAAATGTTCCGTGCTGTTGAGAGCACGTGCTCTGACAGCACACTAGAAGCAGAGACGTACCATTTACCATGCAGAGAGGCGGGACGTACCATTTACCATACAGAGAGGTGGGACATACCATTTAGTAGGGGTGTCATTGAAAATGGCATTTACTACAGACGCGGTCATGAACACAGGAAGCTATAACATTAGAAGTATCCATATCCCTTTTATAGGTATCGATTATAGATTGACATAATTATATCGGCGATATTCCGATCGTCAATGACATCCCAACTCCCCGCAACCTTAATTAGAATTAAGCAATTCAGGAAATTAATTAATATGTTCGAGTCCTTCTTGTATTTTTATAAAGAAAAAGAATATCTATCCCACGAAACGTGGGACGGGGTGCAGCCAGATATGTTAACGGGTTGGTAGTCTACCTCACCTTCACGCCCTTCCTGGGATTTTCTTTTTCTTTATTATTAATGTTGTTTTGTCATAGTTTTAATTTCCAAAAACGACACAAAAGTATATTAAGACTTATTTTAAGAAGGAGCCTGCTCAACATTCTTTTAAATAATATTAATGCTTAATACTGTACTGACCAACCCATTCTCAGAGTGGAGACTGAACCACGCCCAGTCTTTTATTTTGACACTGGGAGGAGAGTTATTTAATTCGGAGATTGTTGTGTATATACAAATCTCATTCACCGTGTCTTACTTCAGCTGTATTTCTGTTCCTGGATTACAAATCCCGCAGGCGGAAAAATCTCTCTCGCTCGGTGCGCTGCTGCTGGTGAGAACACTGCTTGCCATGAGCACAAGAGTTTGGAACACCGTCACATGCTCTCTCCACCAACACAGCAGATCAAAAACACTGAGATTCTCAATGTAGCTGATTAATATAACGATAGCCATGTCCACGAGAACACACACACAAAATCACCCCACCCACACCAAACAAATATCCGCCCACACCCGTGACTTAATTTCCATCCATGTAATTTTCAAGCCTAAAAGAGCATTTTAGACCGTTGCAGGACTCTCCCTTAGGCAGATTCTCCAGTCATTCAGGTGAAAGCTGATTTAACTCTGTATCCCTGGGAGTCCGGAGTGCTTCAGCTGTGAGCAAATAAGCAGCATTTTTTTTTTCAGGTGTTTTTGGTGATGCAGTGGTTTTTGTGTATGAAGCGAGTTTGTAAAGTACACATTCATTATTTTTAAAAGCCACGGAGCCGCATCAGAGAGGTGAAAAAGCCGCATGTGGCTCCGGAGCCAAGGGTTGGCAACCCGTGATATAGTGGAACTTCGGTGGTCGAATGACTCTTCAGTCGAACAAATCGGAGTTCGATCACAAAATATGAGAAAAATCTGCCTTGGTGTTGGAACAAATGCTCCGAGTTGGAATAGAGCTGAGCAGAGTATGTTGAATGCTGCTCAGTGTACAGAACTTTGAACAGCCAATGAGAGAGAGTCGCGTAATGTGCATTGTGTTTATTCATTACATCACAGATACGTTAACCCTTAACCCTGAGTTCTAAGAAAAGCAGCAGTAATTCTACTGGAAAGGAAAAGAGAAAAGTCGTAAGAACGTGAAGAATCAACCACGATCAAGAGACAGAGAAGGGGAAAAAACCACCACGCCCACTCAAAGCAATAACCCGCCCCATTTCTCCCTCCCATCCATCCACATACACGGACACATCGCAACAGGAAAGGTATGTAAACAAATACAGTACAGTCATCCCTTGCCACTTCGCGATTTGAGCATCGTGGTCTTGGTACATCGCGGTATCAAAAAAAGAAGAATAATAAATTAAATATATATATTTCAAAAAAAAATTCAAAATTCGTGCTGAAACTCATGTAAGCAAGCGGAAGGCAGGAACCCAAGGCAGGCTGCGTCCATTGTTTCCAAACGACAGACTGAAGTGCTCCTTCTCCCCAGTTCAAGCAGGGACCGCCCATTCAACTCAATCTCGCAAGCTGATTGGCTTAGACGCATGACGCTGTTGGCTCGCACATTCCCGTGGGATTTTTTTTGTGATCTTACTGTATAGTGTTTGTGAACGTCCTGCACCGCGGAGAAGAGCTATTGTCAGAGGTGAGTACAGTACTTAACATATTTATATATAAATTCTATTTAAATATTAATACATTACAGTATTTACATATGCATATAACTGTGTAACGTTTAATATACACTTCTTGATATTATATAGATGCGAAAACATATAGAAATGAGACAACATGGTAGAAATGGGGGGGGGGGGGCGCGGGGCGTTCCTACTTTGCGGTTTTTCGAATAGCGCGGCCAGGTCTGGTCTACATTATCCACGATATTCAAGGGATAACTGTACGTACAGAATTATGTTAATTATTATGTACTATTATGTTTAATCTTTTCTGCATTAATGTATGTCTTGTATATTAATATGAAATGTCTCCTCTGTCCCCTCACCGTCGGTTTTGTGTGCATCCGGATTTTGTTTTGTTTTTCTTTTCCGTCGGTACGCTTTACCTTCACTGTACATTTTACCTTCTATGCATGAAAATATTTTTACCCAAAACAGTTCTGAAAAAAAATATTCCTGGGCCTGTCCGGACTTCACTTTTACAAGCCAAGTAAAATGCTGCTGAAATCTTTTCCAAGGTGTCATATCCTTCAACAAACAATTGCAACATCATTTCCTCTCCTTTGGACCATAGCTCCACCCTGGACTCACTGAACATAAAGTGCAGAGACATGTTTAAACGTGAACCCACGTGATATTGAACATCTCAGTCGAGAAGAAAGATTCTCCGGAGGTTATTAAATAAAAAAATTCAACAGCTGATGGATGTGATGAATTGAGAAGTGAATTACTCAGTGATGGGGTGCCACCGTCACCCTGTCTGTGCTCGTCTCAATGTAACAGGTATCGGTACCATTATTATTCTTCCTGTAGTTGCCTGGGTTTTCTCAGAGTTCTCCAGTTTCCTCCTGCCTTCCAAAAACATGCCAGTAGATATTACTGCTAAGAAGAATAAATAAATAAATCAGACCAGGTCTGATTGAGTGTACAAAGTCTGTCGGCATCCCATTCAGGCTCAATTCGGTCCTAACGTTCTACGATTCCTTCATGTTCTAAGCCATTTAATCCTAATTAGGGTTACAGCGTGGTTAGGGTGATTGGATTCATGATCAGGAGGTTGTGTGTTCGGATCCCAGTTAGACCTTCACTGTGCTAAGATCCAAAGTAAGGTATTAACCACAAGTGTGCCTCTGTTCACCCAGCAGTAGAAATGGATGTAAATAATATACCAGTAAAATATACTGGGAAGGTAACCTGCGATGGACCAGCGACCCATCCAGGAGGAGTTGAACTCCTGGTAGCGTAACGCTACGGAAACTGGGAATAAGCACAAGCCTGATGAGCCACTAGGCTCGGGTGTAAAAAAAAAAAAAAAAAGCAAAAAAAAAAACCCCACAGGCTTGCGGGGAGGGTGGCACCCATGTCAGCCAGCTCGGGGACAGGGCAGGGTACACGCTGGACAGCCGTTCACCCTCACATTTGGGGGCGATTTGGAACAGCCAATTAGCCCTACGGTGCATGTTTTTTGGATCGTGGGAGGAAACTGAAGTACCCGGAGGAAGCCCATGCAAGCACAGGAAGAACATGCAAACTCCACAGAGAAACACCCAGAAATCAAACCCAGGACTTTCTTGCTATGAGGTGAATGTGATAACCGCGGCACCCATGCACACAATTTATGAGTAAAATCACAGGACAGAGCAGAGAACATTTGAACTCCCCGCCCCCCAAGAACTCAGGAAACTCAGTTTACGACATATGACATGCACGCAAGACCCCCCCCCACACACACACACACACACACACACACAACACCATAAATAAATTAAAATAAAAAAACCTTGGCAGGGAAGGGCAGCTTCTTCGCTACTTCTTTAAGCACAGGTTCCACTTCCCCGAGTTCAATATGACCTCCGACCTCTAATATCAACCGGCCACACTTCACCGGTGTCACATAGTGGTCGATGGCACCTTTGCCTCCTCCCATGCGCTGACCCAGGCCTTTCCGTGTGATGGGTTTGTAAGGAGCGTTGATCCGCCAACGTGCAAAGGTGGTACGCGAGTCCATACGTCGATTAATAGTGAGCCTCATCATCTCCATATGGCCCCACTGCAGATATCCTCCACCCATGGCCTAGAAAGAAAAAAATAATTAAGAAACACACACGTTTGAAGCCATTTTACGTGCTGTTCACCGTATAATAAAAACGTTTACAACTACAGATAAACAGAGCAGGAGGGGAAAGGGATTCACACCCAACAAAGACAAACACAGTAATTCAGAGAGACGGTGAACTATTTCTTTTCTGAAGTGTGAATATGGTTAACTTGGCAACCCAGTTCTGTGACAGTGAGATTACAGGAAAGAGTTTCTGCACACAGTGATCAAGTCCATCACGTTGCTCTCAGGTGACTGCGATTTTATACAATCCCGGTACAAATACAGTGATCCGTCACTACTTCGTGCTTCAGTGCATCACAGGTTTTTTTTTCAAAAATATTCATCGAAAAATAAAAAATAAGGTCAGTAAGGAAAATAGGGGGAAAGTTAAGGAAATGCTGCAAAACAAGGCCAATTATGCAAAAAACAAAACAAAACAAAAAAAAAAAAAACAAACAAACAAAAAAAAAACCCAATGCAAAACCCCGCAACAAAACTACTTACATTTTTATGTGAGGTGTGTGTGTGTGTGTGTGTGTGTGTGTACGCGTCTATGTGTGTGTGTATTCATATTTTATTTACATCTTATGCATTGTTTTTGAATGTTTAATTGTTATTATAAGCATTTATAGCATTGAATATGTATTTATTTATATTATATACACATATACATGTACGTATACGTCAGTCAGGGGGCCGATACTACTTCGCGGAAATCGGTGATCGTGCGTGCGCGGAGGGGGGGGGTCCTCAGTTCCCATCAGAAAGTGCGGGATCCCTGTACTTGGTCAAATCAATTTTTTTTATCATTTGTGATCATCCATCTTTCCTTTGAGATGAGCACGCGCACACACACACATACACACACACGCGCGCACACACACACACACACACACACACACACGCGCGCGCGCACACACGCACGCACAAAATTAATAAATACAAACCAAAATGCCATACTGGCCCCATCTGAATGTGTTGGCAGAAGTAGCTGGACCCTGGATGTCACGCAGCTTCTTCATCTCCTTCTTGGCTTGTTTTAAATTAGGAACCTTATTGAAGAATTTGAGTTTGGGTTTCTCTGGTAAAACCACATCTGGAAAAAACATAAAGTCAGTGTAAACAAAGAATTATGTAAATACATGGATATGTTTTAATTAAACACCCGGCTTAAAAGTGTTGATGATGCGGCATCTTCGTGTTACAGACATGCATAACGACACAACTACCACAAGCTTGTACATGCTGCCCCCTCTGTGACATGTGACACCGCCACCCGTCTCTTTACAAACTGCTGTGCGTGTGCATTTCGAGCCGGCCACACACACTTTATGTACAAATGAACTCACAGACAATCATGATTGGCTGGTGATTGCTGTGAGTGACAAGGAGATGCATGTCATGTGAATGAGCAGCCATGGACTTCCGGTCGCGGAAAACTGGTTGATAATCAGGCCACTCAGTAGCCCCAGCGAGGACGCTTCTGCGGAGAGATAGAAAATGACACTCTTCCCCGATACCGAGGTCGCTATGCAACCTGGCTGCCTTCTCTATTATCACAGGCCCGCTGACAGGCTTCCTTTTGGCACACCGGCTACTGAACCAAATACAGAAAGCCCCCATTATTCGCCATTATACAGATCCCGAAAAGCCGTGAATTATTGACGTGGTTTTAAAAACCGATGTACGATATTACATAATGGACGAGCTTCATGTTTGGATTGCGGCGCAGTGGGATCTACAGGACTGCTCCATGTTGTGTTTCTGTGAAGCATGGTTCGAGGAGAGTACACCCGACGAGGCGACTACACCGGCCGGTTACACGGCCTTCAGAGAGGACCGGAGCACAGCGGACAGCGACAAAGCCCGTGGCGGAAGAACGGCGGAGTCTCGTTAAATAAACCTGGTGTACTGACTGTTGATTATCTCTAAACCTTGCTCTGAGAATGGAGAACATTGAACTTTGAAGTTGTGGCCATTTTGTTTACCCAGAGAACTGTTCATTTTTTTTCCCAACAAAACAATGGGCATAGTGCAATATAATTTAATATAATATAACATAATATAATATAACATAATATAATTTAATATAATATAATTTAATATAATATAACATAATATAACATAATATAATTTAACAATATAATTTAATATAATTGAATATATAATATAACATAATATAATATAACATAATATAATTTAATATAACATAATATAATTTAATATAATATAACTTAATATAATATAACAATATAACAATATAATTTAACAATATAATTTAATATAATATAATTGAATATAATATAATTTAATATAATATAACAATAATTTAATATAATATAATTTAATATAACAATATAATTTAATATAATATAATTTAATATAATATAACATAACATAATATAATTTAACATAATATAATTTAACATAATATAATTTAATATAATATAATTGCATATAATATAACATAATATAATTTAATATAATATAATTTAATATAACAATATAATTTAATATAATATAACATAATATAACATAATATAATTTAATATAATATAATTTAATATAACAATATAATTTAATATAACATAATTTAATATAACAATATAATTTAACATAATATAATATAACATAATATAATTTAATATAATTAACTGAATATAATTTAATATAATATAATTTAATATAACAATATAATTTAATATAACATAATATAATTTAACATAATATAACATAATATAATTTAATATAATATAATTTAATATAACAATATAATTTAATATAACATAATTTAATATAACAATATAATTTAACATAATATAATTTAACATAATATAATTTAATATAATATAATTTAATATAATTTAGTGCAATTTCGTTTTTTGCAGTTATCTACTGATTTATTTATTGTATTATTATTATTATTATCAGCATTTTATTACTTTTGTTGTTATTATTGTATTGTATCGCAGTTCGTGTGTTGTTGATTTGAGCCTTCTTTTCTGTTTGTAATTTGACTTTTTGAACAACCGCACAAGAATCGCTATGTGTGTAAAAAACACAAATGGCAATTATAAATCCTGAATCCTGACATGGCTAAAATACGCTTCTTAAACACATTCTATAGACAGTCTTATTCATTAATACAGCAATTGTGTAATAAAATTCAGTAATGATTAAGTAAAAACTTTAATTTTGTACTGTGATAATATTTATTATTAATAATAAATAAATCTACACACAGTATATTATGCCTAAAACCTACAGTGAACTGTATTTGATAGAAAAATAATTTGCTTGTGAATAGCCTATTAATAGATTTGCACATAAAAATACATCTGTGGTACATATATGAATAAATTCGGTGCATGTGCTTATAAAAAAAAAAAAAAACGAAAATCTCACACACAAACATTCTAAACATTAACTTATCAGGGGGCAGAGAGAGAGTGCGCGAAGTTGACACACTCGTGGCTGTCGTCACGTTGACAACTTGTGCACAAATGAGAAAGAAAGAGGTATACACATCTTCTGCAACCAATCAGCAGGAGGGAGAAACAAAAGCTCTCAGCCATTGGTTAAATTTTAATTACGTTCCAGTAATGTTGCTGGGGCTGCCGCTAATTTAAAAACATTAGGCCGCAGGATCGCTGATCCAAAGGTTGGGGGTTTGAGTCCCCACAGGGTTGTCACTGTCCCACCCCAGTGCAGCCAACTGGGTTATCAAAGGCGGGCCATGTCTCTCACTGTCTATGGTGAGAGGTTCATGTAAAAGAACCATTGCTGACTTTCGTAAAGAGTAGCTGCAAAGCCGTCAGCGTGTTTCTGTCCCTTACTATCAAATGTGCGAATCAGATGATTCACTGTGGCGACTCCCGAAAAAGGGAAAAAGCCGAAAGGAAAAGAAGATGGAAAAAAAAGTCTTTAAGAGCAAAATTCTCAAGCATGCAGGGCCACGAACAGTAAACCGCGAATGGGCGGGGCTTACTGTATGCAAATTCTTTATCTAACACTTCAAACTTTGACCCCTTTCAAAGATTTCCTTTTCCAGTGTCGTCTTGTATAGCACAACCACACCAAGTTTAAATTGACAGATTTTTTATTTTACATTTTTTACAATTGCGCCCCCCAGGACAAAATGTGCCGTTACATCAAGTAGGGTCCTGATTGTTCGGCTATTTTTTTTTTTAAGCGCCGATGTATCAGATGCCAGATAATTGGAACTCGTCTGTATATACATACACCCACTACATAATATACACAATATAAAATGTATTTTATATATATATATATATATATATATATATATATATATATATATATTATATCTTACCGCTGTAATCAGGAGGAACATCATATGTCTTCAATCCAGCTGACAGAACTTTTAAATACTGATGCTGCAGACCTGAACAAGAGAGCAGACAAACAAAAATCCCTTTTAAAACACTTTGGCGCTCGATTTAGTAATATGATATTCATATTAAACATCCTGATGGGATATCGAGTTTAATAGATATGTTTACAATACATATTAAACCGGTTGTTTATTTACCTGGAGCTTCCAGCGTCCTACTCGCGAGGCCTGAAAACACGTGTCTCAACACCGGAAACATAATTAATTACAATATTCGAGAAATATCAAACTATTACTTTCATATCAATTTTTAAAAGTCTTCTACATATTTTTTTTCAATCAACATGCATGCAACAAGGTCGCAGCCATTTTTCTTATGTGACATCCGGTGAAACATTAAAATACGTCCGCTGAAACACACACCGTGGAGAAGAGTTCCGGTTTGAGACTGACTCTGAGTCCCATTAATGTGCTGTTGAACTGCTTAATCCTTCAATGGTTGAGGCGAGGAAAAGAGGTAAAAGTTTGTTGAGTTTTAACACCCGAGCTTACTGGGTCATCATAGCTTGAGCTTATCCCGGATTTTGAAGCGTGAAGCAGCTAGAGGTTCGACTCCTCCTGGCTGGGACGCCGCTAGTCCATCAGAGGTTACCTTCCCAGTATTTTTTTTTTACTGGCGCCCATTTATAGTGCTGGGTGGACAGAGGGACACTTGGGGTTAAGATCTTCCCCAGGGGTGTTAGCACACCAAGATGTCTAATGGGGATTTAAATCCACAGCCTCTCGATCATGAGCCCAGCACCCTGATCACGACACTGGGTCACATTGAGGCTGATGCCAATCTCAGCCAACACTGGGGAAAGGTAGGGTACACCCTGAACAGCTGAACACACAAAACCATTCACTATCACACCTCAGGTCAATTTAGAACAGCCAGACAGCCTGGCGTACACAGTCCACGCAAGCACAGGGAGAACAAACAGAAATACCTGAGCCCAGGAATGGAATCCAGATCTTTCTTGCTGGAGGCATGACTACTAACCACCATGTCTTTCTTATTGACTGACTTTTAATTTAAAATCATCCACTGGGTAGAATTTTTTTTTTTTTTTTCCATTTTAGCCATATCTAGAAACAACCTCTACTGATAATCCACATCAGAGGACCAGATTTCATTCATTTTCTAAGCCACTGAATCGTAATTAGGATCTCAGGGAGGCTGGCACCCATTTCAGAGGACTCTGGCAAAAGCGGCATACACGATGAACAACTCACCAGGCCATTGCAGGGCCAAAACACAAATCATTCACACTCACACCTTGAAGCCATTTGTAACTGCCAATCAGTCTACTATGCATGTTGTTGGACTCTGGGGGGAAACCAGAGTACCCAGAGGAAACTCACAAGCACGTGGAGAACATGTCAACTTCAAACAAACACACCCAGAGCCCAGGAATTGATCCCAGACCTTGCTGTGAGGCTGACGTGCTAATGATGGAAACAAATCATATGTGCTTTAATTTCATACAAGTCACATTTCAGGCTAATAATAATAATAATAATAATAATAATATGAAGAAGAACTTGAAAAACACTGCCATGGTCTGGTGAGCTGTCCAGGGTATACTCTGCATTCTCTCAGAGTCAGTTGAGATGGGTGCCAGCCTCCCCATGACCCGAATTAGAATTAAGCGGTTCAGAAAATGAAGGCATGATTATCGTCACCTGGTCATGTGCCAAGAAATATTTATCCTAAAAATTATCCTATGATTAGGAATTATGGATGCGATCTCAAAGATATTCCTTGAACAGCTTGCTCGACCTTCACAGGGCAACAAACACATACCCACTCACACAAGAAGCAATTTAGAACAGCCGGGTAGCTTCACAGCGATGTCTTTGAGCTGTGGGAGGAAACCAGAGTACCCTGAGAAAAACAATATATGCATGGAGAGAACAAGTGAACTCCACTTTATTTATTAATTTTTTTTTTTTTTAAGTGAGAGACTTTTATTCTGGAAAAAAAAATCATGACATTCTAGGAGTGTATTTTTTTTTTTTTAGATTTCTTAAATAAATAAAAAATATTTCATAATACATATACAATTTAGCCAGTTTATCTGTATTCAGCATTTTTCCTCATGGTACATGATCATGGTACATGATCAAAACACAATGATGGCTATTAAACTTGTGCTTGAAAACAAAAAAATTAAAAGCTATGTGTCATCCCCGTCAATTACACAATAATTGAAAGATTTTTGTGGGATTTAACCCAAATAAGAGCGGCACAGTGGAGTAATGGTTAGCATGCCAACCTCACATGGTTAGCATTCCTACCACACATGGTTAGCATTCCTAGCGCACATGGTTAGCATGCCTACCGAGGGGCAGCGGTAGCCTGGTGGTAATGTCGGCTGGATCACTGATCCTAGAGTTGGGGGTTCAAGCTAAACACCCCCCCCTACACCCCCCCCCTTCCCGTGCAGCTAACTGGGCTATCAAAGACCATCCATGTCTCTTACTGTCTATGGTGAGAGGTTCATGTAAAAGAACCATTGCTGGTTTTCATCGAACGTAGCCACATAGCCATCAGCGTGTTTCTAATCAGGAGTCGGAGTTCGCCGAGGCAGTTCGTTCAAAGCAACGTTCTGGCAACTCCTGCAGTGGCACTGGAACCCAGTCGTATCGGCTTCTGCCCTTCCATTGGATCCTTCCGGTGGTGCTGAGAGGGGGGAATATGCTGCTTGGGTAACCGCCTGTCCTCCATACTTCCTACCCAAGCTCTGTGCACTGGAGAGCATCAGCAGCTGGGATACCAGCCAGAGCACAGACTCCATAGTCCTTCGAGGCCAACGGAGGTCTACTACTATGGCCTACCTCACAGTAAGAACGTCCTGGGTTTGAGTCACAGGGTCGGGGCATTTCTGTGTGGAGTTTGTATTCTTTCTTTGTGCTTGTGTTGGTTTCCTCTTGGTGCCATGGTTTCCTCCGACAGTCCAAAGACAGGCACATTAGGTAAATTGGTTGGTCCAAACTGCCCTGAGATGTGGCTATGAATATGTGTATGTGTTGGCCTTGCGATGAACTGGGTGTACCCCGCCTTCCCTCAGGGTTGGGTAGTAGTGAGTATTAAGTGGTTGTCCAAATGAATAACAGAACCCTACTTATGATTATAAATAAACATTTATTATAAAAGTCCAAGTGTAAAAATCACCCTGCAGTGAGAGAAAGTTGTGATAAAGTCTGAAACACCTGAGTTTCACTTCACAATCAGTGAAAGATTTGACCCAGGTGTGTTTGAGAACATAAACGAGCAGGGAAGGACACAAGCTGCAAGTTCCTCAGTTCTCCAAAGCCCAAATAGCTTGTTTGCTATATGTAAGCTGTTTGGGTCACAGATTTGCAAAGTTAATGAAGATGCTGGAATGTTCTGAAGTAAACAACAACAACACCTCATCAGACTTTCCATACTCCTTCATGGAGAATGGATATCTCTTCCATGTAGACTCTCTGAAACCCTACAAGTTCTCCTTCCATCTCAAGGACGTCCAAGCGACCATGAGGGAACATTCATCTCTTATCGGCTACATCTCCCAGCATGTCTACAGTCTGCTTGAAAACAAATATAAGCTAATCAAGGTGTACTTGGACAACGGAAACCCACGTGCTTCCCATCCTCCTGGTTTTATCTACATGAGTCCAGGGGCTTTAGAACATCATGGTATGCTGATGGTCCTGATCCAGGATAGAGGTACTATGAGGTGTGGTGTGTGGAGTTGGAGAGCGGTTGTCCATGAAGGGCTAGAGACAGGAAGTCAGATCCCGTATGTGCGCTGGGCTTTGGCAGAATCCTGTGCTGTTCTGTTGCTGAACCCTAATGAGGGTGTACTGACCCCAGAGGAGCACGTGAAACAAGTGTGGGATCAGTTACTGCTGAAGAGCGCTGCAGACCATCTCGCAGTCGTGGCTCATGGTTATGGAGGCTTAGCTTTTGTTCATCTCCTGTGCTGTCGGTTGGAAGAGATCAAACGGCGGAAGTGTGCTGTGGCCTTCATCGCTTCCACACACAGCCTGAGGCATCAACTGCTTGAAACTTCAGGACAGGAATGGATCAAGGCATGTTCCAGGACATGGGTACTGAGCAGCAAGCCAACGAATCGGCTGGTGGGCTCGGTCAAGGCAGGGTGCAGGATGATGTCCGCAGGGACACAGTGCTCTGAAACGGCGCCTGCTTTGTGTATGAACTCTATATTTCGTTTCTTTGCCAAACTGATGAGACCCGTAGTCTTCAGTATAGTCACTAGAAGCAGAAGCGTTGAGGGAAGAAAGCTGAAGGACATAACTGACCAAAACAAAACACGTTGTGCATGAGTGTGTGTGTGTGTGTTTAATGTTTTGGTGGGAAATTAAACAAATTTCAATGTCCAAAAAAAGTGTTTTTAATTAAATTTTTATTTTACAAATACAGTGAACCATCCAGTTTCTTGGTTAATTGGGACTGAGACCCTCTGAATGCTGAATTTCCACAAAGTAGGATCGACACCACCACCACCACTGACGTATACATACATGTGTGTATAATATCAATAAATACATTTTAAAAAATGCATAAGATGTAAATAAAATATAAATACAGATGCACGCCGCACATAAAAATGTAAGTAGTTTTGTTGGGGGGTTTTGGGTTGTTTTTGTTTGTTTGGGTTTTTTGCATACTTGGCCTTGTTTTGCTACATTTTCCTTAATTTCCTTTTTTTTTCTTTCTACGAATCGTAAAACAAACAAAAAACCCCACGATGCACTGTAGTGAGGAATCACTGTATACAGATGCCAAGCTCATTAATTTCTTTTCTCAGCTGTTTAATCCTAAATTGGGGATGGAAGAAGGCTGGCGCCCATCTGGCCAACCTCGGGTCAAAGATGAGGTACGGCTCCTCAGGCCATCATGGGGCGACAGATGCATCCATTCACACTCACACCTTGGGGGAAACTTGAAACCGCCACTTAGCTTACTGTGCATGGTTTTCGGACTGTAGGAGGAAATTTCAGTACCCAGAAAAAAAATCCATACATGCACGCAAATGCCACAAGTCCGGGAATTGAACCCAGGACCTTCTTGCTGTTATTCAGACATGATAATCACTGTACCACCATGGACCCCCCTCTCCCGATGTGAAACTAAATATATTAAATTTACACACCAATTTCATTTCCACAGGAAACTAAAGTGTCACTTTTCTCATAATTTACAGTTTGAAGTAAACACAATCTACCCATTTAGGCCAAAAGCAATTCCAGGCTAAATCCCATGGTAGAGCAGGTCATATTTAGGAATGTTTCGTGGATCAATAGGGCTTCGAACAATCAGCTTTCCTCTCATGGCACCACGATAGATCACCTCAACAAGATCGATGAAATCCTGCTTCGTTTTAAAGCATCCCACAAACTTGGTATGATCCGGAGACCTGGAGGAAACAATACAGGATAAGAAACATGAACAAGAAACTCCGAGCACAAATAAACAAAATACTCTGAAGGTAAATCGAAGGATTTGGAATCACAACCCTTCAATTTATCTCCTGAGAAGGTCATATACTGACAGATCTCTAACCTGGAATATCTAGAAGTGGCATTTCTATGTGGCGTCAGCATGTTCTCCCCATGCTTGCATGGGTTTGATCTGGGAACGACAGTTTCCTCCCAGTCCAAACACATGCACAGACGCTGTTAGAAATTCCTCCTGTGTGTAAGAATGAGCCCACAGTGCAGCGAACACTGTCTGCAGTGAGAGTTTCATGGAAAAGAACCATTGCTGACTTTCGTCGAGAGTAGCTGCATAGCCATCAGTGTGTTTCCCCCTAGGGTGTACTCTGCCCTCGTTCGGATTTTGTTGAGATGGGCGTCAGCCTTCCCTTGAACCTAATTAGAAATAAGTGGTTCCAAAAATGACTAAATAGATGAATGCAAGAGTGAGTATGAATGGTTATATATTTGTTCACCCTGAGATGGCCTGGCGAGCTGTTCAGGGTGTACCTCACCCTTGCCCAGAGTCGACTGAAATGGGTGCCAGCCTCCCCATAACCCTATCTAGGATTAAGTGGTTTGGATGAATGAATGTATCAGCACAAAAGTCCTTAAAGCAGGGGTCGGGAACCTTTTTGACTAAGAGAGTAAAAAAAAAAAAAAGACATATTTTAAAATCTAATCCTCTTAGAGCCTCTGTGTGTGTGTGTGTGTGTGTGTGTGTATATATATATATATATATATATATATATATATATATACATACACACACACATTTATTTATATTAATACTGAATACAACTAAATTTATTTTAAACGACATTGTCATAACGAAGTTATTTATTAATAAGAAAAGTATTTCTTACTATTAATGCGACTTCTGGTGCGTTTTGCTGATGGCTTTGTAGTTTGGTTGATACGGGGTGAGGTTCAGCTTCGTGCGTTTAGGCTTCCATCTATTACACGTGACTGCAGGTTGGTCTTGATGTTTATCAGAGATGAGAAGGACTGCCTGCGTGCGCATGTGGAGCCAAACATGGTCAATAGGACAGGACTCACACGCTGCAGTGTTTGTGACAGGAAGTGCGTCCCAAGTTTTGGCAATCAGCCTGTCTGTGGGTTGAAGTTTTTCCATGTCTGTCCATTTGCGTTTGCTTGCCAGCTGTGCTTGGCTTCGTGCAAATGAGCTGATCAAAAATGTGGGAAATTTACCTCTTTACTCAAAAACAACACGCGCAGGCTGTGGCTGTTTTTATAATCCAATAAAATTAGAGTTTCAAGGTATACCATACAACATTGCTGGCCTCATCACCGTCTTGTACACTTTTCCCTTCATTCTTGCCGATACTCTCCTATCACACATCACACCGGACACTTTTCTCCATCCATTCCAACCTGCCTGCACGCGCTTCTTCACCTCTTTTCCACACTCTCCATTGCTCTGGATTGTTGAGCCTAAGTATTTAAAATCCTCCACCTTCTTTATCTCTGCCCCCTGTAACCTCAAAGTTCCTCTTGGGTCCTTGTCCTTCACACACATGTATTCTGTCTTACTAAGACTAACCTTCAATCCCCTCCTTTCCAGGGCATACCTCCACCTCTCTAGATTTTCCTCCACTCGGTCTCTGCTCTCACTACAGATCACAATGTCATCTGCAAACATCATAGTCCATGGAGATTCTTGTCTAACCTCATCTGTTAGCCTGTCCATCACCATAGCAAACAAGAAGGGGCTGAGAGCTGACCCTTGATGCAGTCCCACCTCCACCTTGAACTCTTCTGTCACACCGACAGCACACCTCACCACTGTCTTACATCTCTCATACATGTCCTGCACTACTCTAACATACTTCTCTGCCACTCCAGACTTCCTCATACAATACCACAGTTCTTCTCTCGGCACCCTGTCATATGCTTTCTCCAGATCCACAAAGGCACAATGCAGCTCCTTCTGACCTTCTCTGTACTTCTCTATTAACATCCTCAAAGCAAACACTGCATCTGTGGTGCTCTTTCTGGGCATGAAACCAAACTGTTGTTCACAAATGCTGACCTCTGCCCTTAGTCTTGCTTCCACTATTCTTTCCCATAGCTTCATTGTATGGCTCATCAACTTTATCCCTCTGTAGTTGCCACAACTCTGTACATCGCCCTTGTTCTTAAAAATGGGCACAAGCACACTTCTCCTCCATTCCTCTGGCATCTGCTCACTTTCTAAGACCTTGTTGAAGATTCTTGTCAGAAAATCTACTGCTACCTCCCTAGACACTTCCATACCTCAACTGGTATGTCATCAGGGCCAACTGCCTTTCCATTCTTCATCCTCTTCAATGCCCTCCTCACTTCTCCCTTACTAATCTTTGCTACTTCCTGCTCCTCAACGGTCACCCCTTCTACTCTTTTTTCTCTCTCATTTTCCTCATTCATCAGCTCTTCAAAGTACTCTTTCCATCTTCCCAGCACACTTCTGTCATCAGTCAATACATTTCCCTCTCTGTCCTTTATCATTGTCATTATCAAATGACAGTGAAATTATATATTCGTTATTCTGTTAAGAAAGGCCACCTGATTTGTCTGAGAGCCAGATACAGTCATCAGAAGAGCCACAACTGGCTCACGAGCCATAGGTTCCTGACCCCTGCCTTAAACTAAGACAAAGCGCAGCTGTACAGGAGATTTATTACCTGAAAAACACACGAATGAAGACAGGGATCCCTCACTTTCCGTGGTTAATGGGGACCGAGATCCCCCCGTGACCAATGAATTCCACGAAGTAGGATCGACCCCCCTGACTGAAGTATATGTGTATAGTATATAATATCAATAAATACATATTCAACACTATAAATGCTTATAATAACAGTTAAGCGTTAAATACACACACATACAGACGCGCGCACGCAGACAAACGTCCACCCAGACACGCGCACACTCAGATGCGCACCTCACATAAAAACGGAAGTAGTTTTGTTTTTTTTGTTGTTTTTTTTGCATAATTAGCCTTGTTTTGTGGCGTTTTCCTTAACCTTTTCCCTTAATTTCCTTATTTTTAAATTTTTTTTCGATTAATATTTTTGAAAAAAAAAAAAAAAACACGCGATGCACTGAAGCGTGAAGTAGCGAGAGATCACTGTACTTAATTCAATTGCTGCTGCATAAGGGCCTTTAGTCACTTACCCATAATCCACCTTCATGTGTTGCCCATTAAAGAAGAAGATAGTTGAAGGAATATAACTGATGTCAAAGTATCTGGTATAAACTGGCACTTTATCCACATCCACAAGATAGATCGAAGACATCTTGCTCAAGTCATGGGACGTTTTAGACAGCTGCCATAAAAAACAAAAATAAAAACAGACACTTGATTAAATTGCATGTGTACAGAAGGTCAGATCTGGGTTGCAGTAAAAAACACATTCATTTGATGAACCACTTGATCTTGTTATGGGCGTGGGAAGGCGAGAGCCTATCTCAGCCAGCACTGGGCTTGCCCAATGGACTTTGCCCATTGCAGAGCAAAACACACACACACACACACACACACACACACACACCACAGCCTAGTGTGCATGTCTCCACACTTTGCAAGGATGTTGGAGCACCTGGAGGAAACCCACACCAGCACAAGGAGAACATGCAAACTCCACCCAGAAATGATCTCGCTGAGCCTGGGACTCAAACCCAGGACCTTCTTGCTGTGAGGCAGACATGCTAACCTCAACACCACCAGTCCTTTCTTATAATGATGTGTTTTTACAAGGAAATACGATGGTATAGCGGTGAGAAAAGCCACCTCTCAACAAGAAGGTTCTGGGTTTGAGTCCAAAGTGTGTAGAGTTTGGATGTTCTCCCTGTGCTTGTGTGGGCTTCATCCACAAACTCTGGTTTACATACACAGTTATGGTATTTGGCAGACGCCCTTCTCCAGACTGGCATGCAGAGTAGGGTAGTGATGGCCCAGTGGTTCAGGCTCTGGATTATTTTATTACAAAGGTTGGGGGTTCAAGCCCCAGTACTACCAAGCTGCCACTGTTGGATCCTTGATCAAGGCCCATAACCATAAACTGCTCAGTTCTTTATGCTATATACTGAGTCATTACGACAACAAGAATGTCTAAGTGTAATGATTTTTATTTCTCATTATTTTATACGACAGAGAAATTGAGGGTTAAGAACTTTGAACAGGGGCGGCATCTTGGTTCTACTGGGGCGTGAACCCCAACCATCAAAGCCATAACCACTCCAGTTTCCTCCCCAACTCCAAAAACATGCATATTTAGCTAAATTTATTCATTTTCTGAAGCACCTAATTCTAATTAGGGTCGCCTGGAGGCTGGCACCCATCTCAGCCGACTCTGGGTGAGGGTGGGGTACACCCTGGACAGCTCGCCAGGATTAGGCTGAATGGCTTTTCCAAATTTGCCCCTCAGTGTAAATGTGAGTGTGAACAATTATGTGTCGAGCCTGTAGATGACCAGAAAGCTATTCAAGCTGTACCCAACCTCTACTCAGTGTTGGCCGAGATGGGCTCCAACCTCCCTGCGGTCCGGTAAATGGGTGAGAGAGTAAATGAGGGAAGATAACGAGAATATAAACACAATTTACGATCTCATCCAACTGCATGCAAACGGAATCTTCATCTCTTCCGAAGCGCAACACCAGCACCTTCTCGGAAACTGTTTTAATGACGTCATCAAGACTCGCCTTACTCGATAATTTCGGCAAAAACAAACTCATAATCTCACAAAAGTTTAAAATCCAACCGGGACATGAAGCGTTTCTTCTTGGACTCCACAACCTGAGGCAGTTGAGCTTCCACCACGTGATCCATGACGAACGAACACGCGCTGTCCACAGAGCGGCGCCATTGGTTCCTTTGGCGTGTCGTCACAGATATCCGAACTTAACGCGCGGCGGTGGCAGTTTATTTACGCCGAGTGTAAACAGATTCATTTTTGATTATTACAGTTTTACGATGGCGGTGTTCCCGAAAAAACAAACAAACAAACAAACAAACAAATAAATAAATAAATCGCTTTCATGGTAAAACTTTGAGCGGCAGAGTATCATGACAATATTTTGAGGAGAGTAGCCGAGTATAAATACAGTAAAAATAAAAAATAAAAAATGAGAATAAAAGGAGTAAGAATTAATATTTTATTCTCACTGTGCTATCAGAATTATAAGGAAAAGTCAAAATTGTAAAAATTAGTGACCACACCCATTTACAGTACTGCCTTTGTTCTTTGAAGAAAAAACAAATGACAGAAATACAAAATGCAACACTGCAGTCACTTTTATTTTATTGATATCATTTAAAAAGTAATCCTTCATATATATATATATATATATATATATATATATATATATATATATTAAACATTAAAAATATTACAATAAAAATTAAATGTATTTATTACATTAAGAATACACACACACACATATATATATATATATATATATATATATATATATATATATATACACACACACACACACACACACACACACACACACACATATATGTATATACATATACACACACACACTCAGAGAGAGAGAGAGAGAGAGAGAGAGAGAGAGAGAGAGTTAATCTTCTTTCCAGCGCTCTGATTGGACAATAGTCCAGTCGAACTTAAAGTGGCCAATCAACGTACAGAAGGCGGGATTCATTTCTATATGAAAGTAATAATAATAATAACAACAACAATAATAAATATATATAAATACATCACATCTCGATTCTGTCCCAAATAACACCACACGCACTGCTGTCCTCCTTCGACTTTGCTGTTTAGGACGTTTATAAAACCGAATAATGAGTTCACAAGTTAACGAAGTGCAGAATTTTGAACAGAGCGGAAGTCTTTCCCATAGCACTAGTGAATGTTGTCCGTGTGGAAACATGATGCCTAAATATACTTTTGCATTCACAATATAAACATTTTACAGAATTTTATTGCTGCTTTAAATTTGAAAATTAAAATGTCGCAATTTCACTCTTTAATATTTATAATATGTTGGACACGTTTAGAATTAATCGAGGGAGTATTTTTTTTTGTTTCAGTACGGATGGAATAGGTGAAACACGGATAAACCAACGTGACCTCAGATGGAGGATGAGCAACTTGCTTTTTGAATTTTCTGCTGTATCTCAGAGGTAGTAGGACCATAAGCCACATTGAGTGATTTGTGTGTTTACTTTGACTTGGAGAAATGTTTTTCATTTCCAGCCCATGATGTTTACCAGGGTTGTAAGTGTATTGAGGAGGTTTCTTCCTCCAGCTTCCACACGTGTGAAATATCAGGCTCCCAGTCCGTCCACATCCTGCTCAATCCGGTCCCTGAGTACTGGCTGGACTTTACAAAAGGATGTTCCTCAGCAGAAACCAGAGCTTGACCTGGATGTATGGAAATCTGTGATGAGATCCCAATCATCACAAGATGACAAACACAAGGACAATGAAGAAGACAACACAGCTGCCAATGAAGGAGAAAAACAAGGCTCTCCGGTGGAGATGAGCCGGATGCTGGTGGACATGTGGCGACAGGCTGGGAAACAAGTCCCTGAGAACATAACAGATGAGCAACTGGAGACTCTTGCCGAACTCACCACTAAATCCTCCAAGAGGAAGTACCTCAAGTACCTGGCTGTAAAAGAGGGATACAAGAAAGCCAACCGAGAGAAAAAGGAAAAAAAGAAAGCGGAGAAGGTAGCGCAAATGCAGGAGGAAGGGGGACGGGCTGATAAGCTAGAAGATGCAGAAGAGGAAGGTGAAGGAGAACCCAAATTAAAAAACACATATCTGCTGCATTTCTGGACTCGCTCAGTCGACAGACTGTTGGGCTGGAGAACAGCTCAGGCCATGCAGTATAACCAGCCATTGGTGTATGACATGAGCTATGACCAGCACATGACGAGGCGTGAGATGGAGAACACGGTCTCCCAGCTGCTGGAGACTGAAGGCTGGAACCGGCGGTCAGTAGACCCCTTCCATTTGCACTTCTGCAACCTGCAGCCAGACAGTGCTTACCAGCGCGAACTCCACAAACGCTACGGCCAAGAGGCGTGGGATCGTCTAATGATCACTGCTACAAGCCAGCGTCACGTAGACATGTTTCCCCGGGAGGACCTCGTCTACCTGACCGCCGATTCTCCTAATGTTCTCCGCACCTTTGACAACAGCAAAGTGTACATCATCGGGGCCATGGTGGACAGATCCATCCAGACCGGTGTTTCTCTGGCCAATGCCAAGCGCCTCAAGATAACCACGGCGCGCCTGCCTCTCGATGAGTACCTGCAGTGGGAAACTGGAGCCAAGAACCTGACGTTGGACCAGATGATCCGTATCCTAATGATGGTCAAGGAGACCGGCTGCTGGGAGAAAGCTTTGGCCTTTGTGCCCAAGCGGAAGCATGATGGCTTCTATCAGCAACTACGTGAAGATGGTGTTCAAAGAACAGAGAAAGCCAGGAAGGCAACAGCTGCATTTAGCAGGAACGTGGAGATGGAACAAGGCCAGATATTTTTGAGGAAACAGAGACAGAAGCACCAGAAGACAAGCGACATTCCGTCCAAATCTTCATTTGGATCAGAAAACACATCGGGACGGAGCAGACTGAGGATTTCGCTGAAGAGCAAACTAGAGGAACCCAATAAAGTGGAGAGAAAAACAAACTGGTGGGAGGAGCAGTAGCTTTAACTTGCTGTGTTTGAGTTTTAACAAAAAAAACCCAACAGATTGATCATTGGTTACTGGTTCAGATCCTCATGCTATGAAATTTTATCTTCACGGTCCAGCAGGGTTCGAGTCCCGGGCTCGGCCACAACGGTCGTAGCTTACCTGGCTTTCCCCCCACAGTCCAAACACGTGCACATTAGGCCAAAATTAGGCGTTTCTAATTGCCCCACCCCCCTCAAAGTGTGAATGATTTTGTGTGTTGCCCTGAGATGAACTTGTAAGCTGTTCAGGTTGTATCCCGCCTTCGCCCAGAGTCGGCCAGGACAGGCTGCAACCTCCCTGTGGCAGCTGACGAGGGATAAAATGTAATGAAATAAAACAAAAACAAACGGCAATGTTAAACTAAATCTATACTGTGTTCAGTGGTGGGTGTACAGAATCTGATCGTTTGAAGACGTTGAATAAAATATGAATTTATTGAAATACTGTGGTACGCCTGTTTCCCCGTAGTCAGCATTTACTCGGTGCAAAATTCACTCCGTAACATTTTTCATTTATATCCAGTGTGTGACAATTTTACAAAACGTACAGATGTTTAAAATGTTTTGTAAACAGTTTTATTCATTTCAGTAGAAATTACACAACCTGTGCACTGCCCATTCAAAAAAAAAAAAAAAAAAAAAGTCGCACTAATATTTTATATCATAGGGGCATTTATCTTTTATTTCAGCATGTAGTTTCCATGGCGATGTTGCTCCGGCTGTTCCGGTCGAGGCTCGGCAACATTAATGCGGCAATAAAATGAAGCATCTGATCATCTGAATGTTCTGAATGTGCAGGTTATCACATCAATGCACTTTTTCTTCCCCTGATTGGCTCGGATATAAAATGTGGACCCGATGAGTGAGCGAGTGGTTTACGGAGCACAAGGAATCATTTTCACATATGTATCGGCCCCCCCCCCAGAGTCCTGCCCTTAACCCTAGTCAAAGTGTTCAGGATGTGCTGGAGAGAGAGAGACTTTATGGAGGGCTTCAGTTTTCCCTCATCGACTCGAGACGCCGGTGAGAAAATCAACCCGACACTGGATGGAAATTAAATGTTACGTTGCTTTTGTTTAGTTTGTTGAAACAACCGGCGTCCGTGGCCGGGAATCCATGTGAGCCAATTGGCCGAGCTCTCTCGGGATGAAAGGATGTGGCATATGCTCACTTCCCTGTCATTCAAAACGATCGCTTGCCCTTTATGGGCGTCAGTGAGCACATGTGTACAGGGAGGCGGATAGTGCTCCACCGCCCCCAAATACATCTGCACCGCAGTTCGAAAACAGCTGGGCGTCTAGCATTGCATGTCTTGGAGGGAGCATGTGTATGCTTTCGCTCCTCCCTGACTGGTCGTAGTTGTATGATAGAGATGGCAAAGGGTGGGAATTGGATATGTTTAAATCAGCCCCCCACCCAAACAAACAAAAAAAAACCCCCAAAGTTTGGGAAACAATGGCATGACCCTTACATACTGTAAGCAAGGCTGACAGAAACGGACCAAATACTGTCACCAAAAGATAAACGCGCCCCGTGAAAATAGTGTGTGCGCCACTTTTTTTTTTTTTTTTTCCCCTTTCCGGTTTATATTGCACTCAAATTCATTACAGCAGCTTCAACACTCATCATACGGACCACCGCTTTCATAAATACAACCTCACACACAAATAAGCACGACTCGGCACAGCTTCCACAATCAATCAATCAATCAAACACAGTGATAATACAAATTGAGATTTCTGGAAATTCGTCAAAAACGCACACACGCAGCATAATCAGGAAAACACGGCAGGTGCTTTCTCACGCCTTCTCAATGTCATATATAAATAGCTATGCAAAAACAAGGCGAGTCACACGCGAACAAAATCTAACAATCAAAAAGGTACAGAAAACTGTGATTTGATAATTTTGTGGTCCAGCTGTTTTCGTCTTTCTCCGAGGTCCAAAAAAAGGCAACATATTCCTCGCCACATGCAGTTCTTCCAGCTGGATCGTCAACATGAACCCATTATTTTTGGGTTTGTTGAGTCAACACTTACCCCCATACCTCCTTTTTCTGGTGGAGGTTTAGTGTGTGTGTGTGTGTGCTCTGATACGGCGAAGGACAGATGTTGCCCCACCCCCTCCTCCTCCCCCACTGTTTTTGGGGTGTGGGGGTGTTATTAATTTAGTAAAAGGAGATGAAAAATTTCACAAACACTATCCGACTGTTTTTGTTATCTGTGCTAATGAAGGAACATCTGTAATCCACTCAATGTCTTTTACCTGAGGCTGGGTGCACAAACTTTTGCACTCAAAAGACCTTGCATCACAGGTCTGGACTGAAAAAGCAAAGGCAGTTGGAAGTGTTATGAAATGTAATTATAGAGACTCTTCAGGGATTTTTTTTTTTTTTTTTTTAAACATACCTCATCCCCTGTAGCACATCTGTAATGTACAATATACAGGTCCTTCTCAAAAAAAATTAGCATATTGTGATAAAAGTTGATTATTTTCTGTAATGTACTGATAAAAATTAAACTTTCATATATTTTAGATTCATTGCACCCCAACTGAAATATTTCAGGTCTTTTATTGTTTTAATGCTGATGATTTTGGCATACAGCTCATGAAAACCCAAAATTCCTATCTCAAAAAATTAGCATATGATGTTCAGGTAGTCTAAACGAGCTATTAAGCTAATCATCTGAATCAACCAATTAACTCTAAACACCTGCAAAAGATTCCTGAGGCTTTTAAAAACTCCCAGCCTGGTTCAGTTTAGTTCATTTTCTGTAACCGCTTCATCCTAATTAGGGTCGCGGGGAGGCTGGTTCCCATCCCAGTCAACTCAGGGCGAGGGCAGAGTACACCCTGCTCGCCAGGCCATCGCATCGCAGGACGGAAACACGCAGCCTACTCTTGTCGAAAGTCAGCAATGGTTCTTTTTCATGCCTCACACCATAGACAGTGAGAGACATGGCCGGCCTTTGATAACCCAGTTAGCTGCACTGGGAGGACAGTGACAACCTTGTGGAGAGTGGGACTCGAACCCCCAACCTTTTGGATCAGCGATCCGGCGCCTTATACCACTAGACCACCACTGCCCCTTCCCAGCCTGGTTCATTACTCAAAAGCGCAATCATGGGTAAGACTGCCGACCTGACTGCTGTCCAGAAGGACATCATTGACACCCTCAAGCAAGAGGGTAAGACACAGAAAGAAATCTCTGAGCGAATCGGCTGTTCCCAGAGTGCTGTATCAAGCCACCTCAGTGGGACGTCTGTGGGAAGGAAAAAGTGAAAGAAGGGCTGATTCCAGACCTTGGGGGACCTGTGGAAGCAGTGGACTGAGTCTGGAGTAGAAATATCCAGAGCCACCGTGCACAGACGTGTCCAGGAAATGGGCTACAGGTGCCGCATTCCCCAGGTCAAGCCACTTTTGAACCAGAAACAGCGGCAGAAGCGGCTGACCTGGGCTACAGAGAAGCAGCACTGGACTGTTGCTCAGTGGTCCAAAGTACTTTTTTCGGATGAAAGCAAATTTTGCATGTCATTCGGAAATCAAGGTGCCAGAGTCTGGAGGAAGACTGGGGACAAGGAAATGCCAAAATGCCTGAAGTCCAGTGTCAAGTCCCCACAGTCAGTGATGGTCTGGGGCGCCATGTCAGCTGCTGCTGTTGGTCCACTGTGTTTTATCAAGGGCGAGTCAGCAGCAACTCCGTGTTTGGACCCAACAAGGTGACTGGAATTCGGCTCGCTTTGCTGGCGCTCTAGCAGTTGTGAGAAACGGAAAGCCATTCACAGATGGGAAGAATGCCGAAGCATTCATGCTTGATGTTGCCAATTAACTTTTTGACGACTTTTCGGATAAAGACAAGATAATTAAACGGATAAAAGACATGCCTCTGTCGGCAAGAACTCAAATTGAGGCAACGCAAGTGAAGGACATAAATGCGGCACCGTTTTTTTTTTCCTCTCGCTTTGGACGAATCAACAGACGTAAGAAATTTATCCCAGTTCAGCGTGATTGCAAGGTATGTTGTCGGTGACACACGACATGAGGAAAGTCTTGCAGTTTTGACTATGAAAGGGACAACAAGAGGGGAGGAAAGAAAAAAAAAAAAGGGAAAAAAAAAAAATCTACGGATGGATAAACTTGGTTCGGCGTGCACTGATGGTGCTCCGTGCATGGTGGGGGAAAAACAGAGGATTCGTGGCGCTTCTTCGTGAACATGAAAAGAGACGCATCCTAAGTTTTCACTGCATCCTACACCAGGAGGCGCTTTGTGCTCAGATGTGTGGCGAGCAGCTTGGTGAGGTGATGTCGCTGGTTGTTCAGGTGGTCAACTGGTGAGATGATGTCGGAAGAATGTCGAGCATCCCGAATTAGCGGACACTGAGTGGCTCCTGAAGTCCTACTATCTCATCTCGTGGACATGACTGAACATCTAAACCAGCTGAATGTGAAAATGCAAGACGTTGGAGAATTTCGCGAGCGCAGTCGTCTTTTTACGTTCACCACCCATCCGCACGAGTTGGATGGAAGTCTCAACGCCTGCATGAAGCCGAACCTCACCAAGTATCAACCAGACTACAAAGCCATCCGCAAAACCATGCAGCACCACAAGTCGCATTAATGGTAAGAAATACTCATCATTGATTAGCAACAACATAACAATGTTATTAAAAATTATTCAGAGACTTATTGTACTTTAAAAGTGTTGAAATGACATAAAATGCACACATTACTTGTATTTTTAGTTTTAAACATATTGTATGGCTCTCACGGAATTACATTTAAAAATATGTGGTGTTCATGGCTCTCTCAGCCAAAAAGGTTCCCGACGCCTGCCATAGAGAATCTGTGGGACATTGTGAAGAGAAAGTTGAGAGACACCAGACCCAACACTGTGGATGAGCTTAAGGCCGCTATCGAAGCATCCTGGGCCTCCGGAACACCTCAGCAGTGCCACAGGCTGATTGCCTCCATGCCACACCCGCATTGAAGCAGTCATTTCTGCAAAAGGATCCCCGACCAAGTATTGAGTGCAGAACTGAACATAATTATTTGAAGCTTGACTTTTTTTTTTTTTTTGTATTAAAAACACTCTTTTTTAATTGGTCGGATGAAATATGCTAATTTTTTGAGATGGGGATTTTTGGTTTTTCTTTACTTTTTTGCCAAAATGATCAATATTAAAACAATAAAAGGCTTGAACTACTTCAGTTGTGTGTAATGAATCTAAAATATATGAAAGTCTAATGTTTATCAGTACATTACAGAAAATAATGAACTTTATCACAATATGCTAATCTTTTGAGAAGGACAGGTACTGTATTCATCATCATCATCAACTATGGTGCCCTAAAAGGGACATAACTGTCCATCCAGACACAGTAAATGAAGACTGGGTTAACGAGACAAACACGGGTTTGTCTCAGAGCACCATCAGCTCGCCGGTGCAGCGCTCACAGCAGATAAAGGTGATGTTCTCGTAGCGTGTGTACGGGTGGAAACGGCCAATGCTCTTTTTATTGGGCAGGAACGGAGACGCGGCGCCGTCGGTAGTAATCGAGTCGCTCGTGGTGTTCGGGCAGGATATAGGATCCAGAATCCTGAGGACCTAAATTAGGAAATAGACCGAATGGAATAAAACTGCAACAATAATGTCATCACTCTGTACTCGTTATAAAACGAAGGGAATATTGACCTTTTCCGCCATCTTCTCCGCCGGTGTGTTGCAGAGTTCTGACCCCGAACTGCTCTTGGCACTGCTGCTGCTGCTGCTCTTTCCAATGTTTCCCAGCAGGTGTGAGTTGATGGCGTCGGCCAGCCTGTGATTGGCCAGCGCTAGTTCTCCGGTGCTGAGAGGTTGAGCGCTGGGGTAGTAGGTTTGCTGTCGACCCCACTGAAGTGAGACGAGTAGCTGCTCCAGAGACCTGCAGAGAGCATAAAGACACGGTATGGAGAGGAGCGTGGGCGGACCACGAGAACATCATCATCTCACAACAAAGACGGAATTATTTCACACTTTAAAATCATCGGTGTATTTCAATAAAACATCCATCCATCCATCCACTGATCCATACCCCATCCATCCATCCACAGATTCATCTAGCCATAGAGCCACACCCCATCCATCCACCCACCGATCCATCATTACATCCACACCCTGTTCATCCATCCACCGATCCGTCCTTACATCTACACCCCGTCCATCCATCCACCGATCCGTCCATCCATTCACCGATCCGTCCATCCATTCACCGATCCGTCCATCCATCCATCTACCAATCCGTCCATCCATCCACCGATCCGTCCTTACACCCACACCCCGTCCATCCATCCACCGATCCGTCCTTACATCCACCGATCTGTCCTTACATCCACACCCCATACATCCACCAATCCGTCCTTACATCCACACCCCATCCACCGACCCATCCTTACATCCACACCCCGTCCACCGACTCCATCCTTACATCCACACCCGTCCACCCATCCACCGATCCGTCCTTAGATCGGCACCCCGTCCATCGATCCGTCCTTACATCCACATCCCATCCATCCATCCATCCATCCACCGATCAGTCCTTCCATCCATCCACCGATCCGTCCTTACATCCACACCCCGTCCACCCATCCACCGATCCGTCCTTAGATCTGCACCCCGTCCACCGATCCGTCCTTAGATCTACACCCCGTCCACCGATCCAGCCTTATATCTACACCCCGTCCATCCATCCACCGATCCATCCTTATATCTACACCCCGTCCATCCATCCACCGATCCATCCTTATATCTACACCCAGTCCATCCACCCACTGATCCGTCCTTAGATCTACATCCCGTCCATCCATCCACCGATCCATCCTTATATCTACACCCAGTCCATCCACCCACTGATCCATCCTTAGATTTACACCCCATCCATCCATCCACAGATCCGTCCTTATATCTACACCCAGTCCATCCACCCACTGATCCATCCTTAGATTTACACCCCGTCCATCCATCCACAGATCCGTCCTTAGATCTACATCCCGTCCATCCATCCACTGATCAATCCTTAGATCTACACCCCATCCATCCACCGATCCATCCTTTAGATCCACATCCCAATCCTTACATTCACAACCACATTCATCCATTCACCTATACATCCTTACATCCACACCTCCATCCACCTATACATTCTTACATCTACTTATCCACTCAACCATCTATACATAATTTCATTCATCCATCCATCCGTCAACAGATTTATCCTTACATCCACACCCCATCCATTTATTCATATATAAATGCATACCATCTATCCATATTTACATCCATCCACCATCCTTTCATCAACACCCCATCTATTCACCTATATGTGCACCCAACCACATATAATCCATTCAGCCATCTAACGCTGTCCACACACCCACCTGCCTACCCATCCAGGCACCTACCTACCCATTCATCCACCATTCCATCCATCCACATATAATAAATCAATCCATCCATCCATGCACTCACCTACCTACCCATTCATACACACATCTCAATCATGCACCCCTCCATTCATCCATCAATCCACTCATTCATCCATCATCTTGAAAGCCCTTCTTAACCGTAACCCATTGTATGTGTTGAAGTTGTAGTTACAGATTACATTGTTGTATGGAGTAGTCTTGTGGTTCACACAAAATGTCATCCCAGGCAGACATACATATGATGACACTCGATGGTACCTGTGCGTTTGCATCATGTCTCGGGAGAACTCCTCTCTCTCACGCAGAAGATCCTGGATGGCAGTTTGAGCCTCCCTGGTCTGTCGCTGAAGAGCAGCTCGTGCATTAGTCAACTCCTCGGCCATCACTCTAGAGTCACACATGGTAACAGTGTATGATTTAAGGATCGAGAACACCGCTGATAAATCATAGCGTCAAGGCATGCAGCGCAGTGAAGCGCCGCCGGACCGACAAGCAACTGCTTCACACATCCAGGTGTCATATTTACTGCATGTTTTGACCCAGGTTTTCGACTTTTAACATAAGAGGTGAAGATCAGTACTGAAGATCAGATTATTATAAGCACGAATTATCATCAAACACGAACCCATAACAGCTGTTATTTGAACCAGAACTACCCAACGGGTCCATTTGTGCCGTTCTGGAACACTCAGCGGGTTTAGAGGTGAATCAGCGAAAATGTTTATGCGCGTGTACTCTCTCTCTCTCTCTCTCACACACACACACACACACAAAACCTCTCTCGCTCTCGCGCACACACACTACCTCTCTTTCTCTCACACACACACTAGCTCGCTCGAGCACACACACACACACACACACACACACACACACACACACACACACAACCTCTCTCACTGTCACGAACACACACACTACCTCTCTCATGCACACACAAACACAACCTGTCTCTCATGCATGCATGCGCGCGCGCATATACACACACACACACACACCCTTCCTCTCACTCACTCACCCTCTCTCACACACGCGTGCTTACTCATACTCCTCTCACCACAAACACACATAATCTCAAACACAATCTCTCTCTCTCTCTCTCAATCTTGTTTGCATGCATAGTCTCACGCTCACAACCATACCTTCTCTCTCTCTCTCTCTCACACACACACACACACACACACAGAAATGATCAAATAAAGCACAACAAAAGGACTTAATACATTTTCATTTTCAATTTCCCTTCTCAGACCTATAAAACGTTTTTAATAGCACATCAGAATCAGGGGTTCTCCTCATGTCTGTGTTTAAAGACTGACCGGCTGGCAAGGAATTTGCTCCTCCACACATCACACTGTATGCTCATGCGCTCCAACTGCTCGACCGTTTGCGCCAGGTTGCGGCCCAAAACCTCGTTCTCCAGGATGAGCTGATTCTTCTCTCGCGACATTCGCTCAAAATGATACTGCAAGTCGTCACCGACTGATGCCACAAGGAGTTTCTTCAGCTCTCTGTTTACCTGCACAGGAGACGAAGGCGACTGTGTCACTCGGGTGTGACGGCAAAAGCAGGTACGCACGTGATAGAAACACAACAAAAATAAAAGCAACAGGGATGAACCTCAGTCTGAACATGTAGCTGGTTGGAAAGCCCCTCTTTGTCCTGCAGCAGTCGGCGCTCAGAGTTCTGCAGCTTCTCTACGACGCTCCTATAGTCTTGTAGTTCTGAAGAAGGGGACGGTGGACGATCCTCCCAGTGTTGGGGAGACCCTGACCCTCTGTCATCCGTCTTGCTGTCGGCGTGGGCGCTAGCTCCGGCGTTCCGGATGATCGCAGCACGTGGGACGACGATGCGCACGGCCTCCACCTCGGCACAGGATTCCCTGTTCACTTTTCCCAGGTGAAGGACACCCGGGGACGCCGGCGCAATCCTCACACACTGTCTATGTGGAGAAACCTTCAGAGGCAGAGTCGTTCCCACAGTCGTCTCTGGACTCACAGCAGGTTTGGCCGTCTCCATGCCATCACCAGGGCCACGGATGGACACGACAGAGGGATCTAAGAAGGGAATCGATCAGAAAGCCGAGAAATCCAGAAAGGACTTACAGACATACCATGAAAACGTCACTTACCTTTCATGATGTCAGCAGATGCCAGCATGATGGCTGGAGAAGACGTGTAAAGCAGCAGTTGGATGAACCGTTTGATGATGAATTCCGCTCGGTGCACGTCTGAATGATTTACTTGACACTTCAGTGGAGAGAAAAAAAAGACATCAAATGAATACAGAATAACAGTTAATATTACTCGATCATTTAATATGCGGCACGATGGCGTAGTGATCAGCACGTCCGGCTCACAGCAAGAAGGTCCCGGGTTCGATTCTAAGGTTCCTGTGTGGAGTTTTCATGTTCTCCCCGTGTTTGTGTGGGTTTCCTCCGGGTGCTCCAGTATCCTCAGACAGTCCAAAAACATGCACAGTAGACCACCTGGTTGTTCCATATCACCCCTAAATGTGAGTGTGAATGGCTGTATGTGTTTTTGTCCTAGAATGATGTAAGGTTCAGGGTGTACTCCGCCCTCACCCAGCCTCCCTTCGATCTTGATTAGGGTAAAGTGGTTTAGAAAATGAACGAATGATCATTTAAGAGATGGAATTCTAATGATCGTCTAACCAAAGGTCAAAAATATTATTATTAATAATATTAATAATAACAATAAGCTCCAACTGTTATTTTCTTGGATCAGTTCGGTCTCTGGTTCTTCTGTAAATCTGACCTGCTGCTAACAATTTTAGTCCGGGTCAGTTTTTCTTTAGAACAAATATAACTTACAGCATGTACAATCAAAACCAACTTTTCTTAACAATACAGTGGTAACTCACTTTACGACATTAATTCATTCCAGAGCCTTTTTCGTAACCTGCATTTTTCGTAAGTTTAACCGCATTTTAAATGTAAATCGTTCCAAGGCTCCCAATACTACCAAATAAACCCTTTAAAAATTATAAAAGTGCACCAATTTTGTATGAAATATGCGTTAAAAGTAAAAAAAAAAAATTATTTACCTTTTTAAAAATCTCTCGAACCACCCATGCGACACTTTAAAGTCCGGGGGTTGCTGGTCTGAAGAACCCCCACCCCCACCCCCCTTCATGAGGTCCTTAAATATGGCGGTTGCTTTTTCCGAAATAATTGCCTCCGTCACTGTATCTCCACTTTTAACTCTCCTTCTGCTTTAATATCGTCCCGATTGTAGAGGGGTTTCCGCCATACGCCTTTGCGATTTCACTCAACCGAATCCAACTTTCATATTTTTTTTTATCATCTCCTGTTTTACTTTTATTGAATACGGAGCCCACTTCTTATTTTCAGTCTCACCGGGAATCACTTTCTTGGGGCTCATGATTAATAATGAAAAATGACGCTGCAATGAGCATACTCAAAAAAACTCACGAAACTCACGAACCAACAGTACAACTCTCCTTCACGCACGTGTGTCAAACAATGGGTCAAAGGCACACAAAAAGCATTATGGGTAGGTGTATATATATATATATATATATATATATATATATATATATATATATATATATATATAAAAATTGTTACATTTTAAGTTTAGACGTACCTACATAGTACGCTGACGTAATGACGCTGCGTCCATTGTTTACAAACGACAGACTGAACGTGTCCCTCCTTCCCAGTTCAGTTATATAGCGTGTTACTCTTGTGTTAAGACGTCGTCTCTGTGATCTTTGTGTTTACACTGTTTTGAGGACTTTTTATAATCCTAAGTAAATATGGTTGGTCAGAAGCGTAAGCCTACTAGCATGGGTGCAAGTTTTCTGGCATATGCCGGTATTTCCGGTTTTCTGAAGACTGAATTAACTATCTGCTCGGATCGGCGCAATCTACCATGCATACTCAGTTGGCAAAGAGAACAGTAAAATGAATGAAAACCCGAATCCGGAAAAGAACGAGAACTCCCCGCTCTGCTCGTAATTCACATCATTGCGGGCTGAGTACTAAACGAGTAGTCAACAGCGCCCTTGCCCCCTTGAAAGACCGGAAGTCCATATAACCCATGCTTTGTCTCAAGCACAAGCCAGTGAACTACTTTCGGTGTTGAGCGCCTCACATATTGTAAGCGTTGATTGGCTGTTTTAAGCTTCATGTACAGTGACTCGGCTCAGCTTCATGTAAAGTGACAATCCGTCGACCATCGGAACCATTTACAAGCAGAAAGATCGCATCACAGATAATGTTAAAGGTTACATTTGATACTGTATTTGATATTTGATGAGTGAATTTGATTAAAATTTATCTATTTGAAATTATTTTGCTTGGATTTAATTTATTTGAAATTATTGTTGATGTCTGTCTTCCTTTCGGCTTTTTCCCTTTTACTCGGGAGTCGCCACAGCGAATCATCTGATTCGCACGTTTGATTTGGCAGAGGTTTTTACGTCGGATGCCCTTCCTGTCACAACCCTTTTAGCAAGGGACAGAAACACGCTGACGACTTTGCAGCCTACTCTTTACGAAAGTCAACAATGGTTCTTTTACATGCCTCACACCATAGACAGTGAGAGAATTTGAATTTATTTTTGATATTTTACAATGTTATGTTTATAATAATTCATTTTGGGGTGTTTCATGAGATACGTTAATGGTATTTATTGACGCATGAAGGTACAGCATGAAGGTCATACGTCACTGGAACATACAGTAACAACTTACGTTCGTTTTCAACTTACGTTCGGCCATCCGGAACCAAACAAAAACGTAAGTCGGGGAGTCTGTAGCTATGATGTGTAGGTAGGTAAAGTCCGTTGGGTTTTTACACCCGAGCCTAGTGGCTCATCAGGCCGGTGTTTATTTACGGGTTCCATCACGTAAAGCGACTAGGAGTTCAACTCCTCCTGGATGGGACACTAGTCCATCGCAGGTTACCTTCCCAGTATACAGTATTTTTACTGGTACCCATTTATACAGCTGGGTGAACAGAGGCACACTTGTGGTTGAGAGGGGGTCTTAACACAGTGAGGGTCTCAGTGGGATTCGAACTCACAACCTCCCAATCATGAGCCCAGCACCCTAACCACTATACCACCGGCCCCACATTATGATGTGTAGGTTTTTGTTATAGTAAGCATTTCAGAAAGCTGAATACTGTAATGCGAATTGTTTTTAAGTAAAGCTATAATGGTTGTCACCTTGTTCAAAATTATAAAATATATATATATATAAAATTACCTAAAGTGATCTCAAATCACACAAAATATTTACTGTATGAAAACAGAAGTGGGTGCTTGAAAATATATGATATATCTCACACACGTTTATATATATTTATATATATATATATATATATATATATGCTCATTGTTTTCTTCCACTACTGTTCATTTATGTAACTTATTGTTGCTTTTCTACCTGTTTGGTAGATCTATCCACTTTGCTGCTGTAGTAGCATCGAGAATTTCCTCATTTGTGGGACAATAAAGTATCTTATCTTTTACAACTGTTGTTATTGGTGCTGTTATCTCTGTAAACATTTACCTCCCATAGACCCAAAATACGTGTTACAAAATTACAGATATATAATTAGGCGAATATTTAAAACAAACAAAAAAAAACCCACATACACAAACAATCTTTCCACGTACCTCACAGCTGCGATCCGGAAATCTCCCTATTTTACCCAATGACGTTTCATGTCATACCGCCCACTCATGAACGTCACTTCCGGTAAAATGTAAAAAAAAATAAAAAATAAAAATAAATAAATTAAAATTGGTACCCAATGACGTGGAAGAAAGACCGGTACCTATTTATCAACAGACATTGCACGGAGCACTGTATATATTTATACAACACGTGCATGTTGTTCATTTTACAACATCCGACTCGAAATGTTACCCATAAAAGCCGGTCTGCTTCGGAACTGTTTCACTTAGGGAACTGGTTCCTGCGGACCTTTTAAGTGAACGGACACATTTGGTTTACGTAAACAAAAACATACGCGCTTAAAGTGATTTCATATTAACTACGTTGTCTGAATTCGATAACAGATATCACAGCAAATTTAAATATTTATTTATTCTTTGTAATTACCTTGTGCAATGCAAGAAATATAGAAATAGAGATTCGAGCGTGTTTGTGTGTAAACTGTGTTGTGGGGTTAGGTATACTGTACTGGGGGTTTTGTCTGGCCGGATTCCTGCTTGTGTGTTTACTCAGAGACTCGAGGTCTCGTGCAGCCGTCAGATCTGAGAGGGGACAGCAATGGGAGTTCAGGGCCTGTGGAAATTGCTGGAGAGCACAGGAAAGCCCATCAACCCGGAAACACTCCAGGGGAAGATTTTAGCAGTTGGTATCCTTTCCGAGAGAGTCAGGAGCTTTTCCTGTACTGTATTTAGGTGCTGTGGAATTTTGTGCTGGAGTTATGATCATTAAGCTATAATACTTGCTAAAAATGAATAAACTAAAGCAATTATAATTCTATTATAATTACTGGTAAATTGTGCCAATTTTAGATATCACTGACTAATTAGATTTATAACAATTCACCCTATCTTTAATTAATTCAGCCTGAAATTCATTAGCCAATCTTAAATAACTGATTTCCTGATTGCACTTGGACTGGACATCTGTCCATCCAAGCACCATACTGAGAAATTTACACACTTAGGAGCAATAAGATATTTATCATAACCACTGGTCCATTTTTAGACAGTGCAAGAAAACCAGAGAAGCCAGAGGAAACCCATAATCAGCAGTGTTCAGTGTGGAGCCACACGGATGAGCCCACAATGAGACAGATTTGTCCAGTTATACTTGACTCAGACAGGGGCCAGTGGTGGCCTGGTGGTAAGGGGCGCTGGATCGCTGATCCTAATGTTGGGGGTTCAAGTCCCACTCTTCACAAGGTTGTCACTGCCCCCCGCCCCCCTGCAACTAACTGGGTTATCAAAGGCTGGCCGTGTCTATGGTGAGAGGTTCATGTAAAAGAACCATTGCTGACTTTTGTAAAGAGGAGCTGCAAAGCCGTCAGCGTGTTTCTATCCCTTGCTAAAGGGTTGGGTCAGGAAGGGTATCCGAAATAAAAACCTATGCCAAATCAAACATGCGAATCAGATGATTCACTGTGGCGACCCCTGAAAAAGGGGAAAAGACGATGATACTGGACTCAGACAGATGAACACTGGAATATCATATACAGTACAGAGAAGTGACATGGATGACAATTTCAAAATCATGGACAACATTGATAGTGTTAAATCAGGATTACTTAACAAGCAGCTTGCCTGGTATGGCCTGGTCATGATTTATCTCTGTAGAAGAGAGGATACTGTCTAGACGAGCAAGGCAACTCAACTACGGTACATTCCGGGATGTAAACCCTGAGAATGCCCTCCCACAAGAAGTCATACGTAAAAGTCTGTCAACACCTTTAAGGCTGAATTTGACGTATACTGGACCATTACCGAGGACAGATTGTGGAACAAAAACAGCTGGTGACCAGAAGCGGGAGATCAGTGTCTCAGCTGGAGGAGCGTAGAAGTCATTTAATGACTTGAGGTTCAAAATCGAGGTATTTGTATGGACACAGAGATCATGTACAACTTAAGAGTACAATAATTCAGTTTTAAGCTCAGGACCAGACTCTAAGGTCCCAAGAATGTCACGTAATTGCTGTCTTTTTAACAAAATGTATTTGCACAATACTTTTAAAAATACAAATTATTATAATGTGGCTGAATATGTAATTAGGAAAACCATCTGAGATGGCATAAGGAAAATACTTGTGGAGAATTCCACCAGGAGAACACGTACATCTTATCAGAGAGCGATAGCATAATGTTTGATGCTTCAGTGTTGATCGCTAGTCTTTATATCGATGATGAGAACGTATTCCCATAGAATAATGTTGTACTTATCTGCTAATTCAGTGTTTCTCAAATCATGGGGGTGTGTGGTGTGATGCGGGGGGGGGGGCATATGACTCTGGGGAACATGTTTTTTGCCATACTGTACTAGAATTAAGTGTTTTTTTTATTGAATGCTTTTTTATTTTTAATGTTAGTAAAGATACAATGTTATGCAGAGGTGTAGTCATCATTTTATCGACAAATAATACTATTTATAGTTGCGTGTGAAGTATTGGGGGGGTGAAATGTGTTTTTTTTTCTTCCTAGAGGAGGCATCAAAGAAAATAATTGAGACGCACTGTGTTAATTTAAAAAAATTATTTAAAAAAAAGCCTTTGAGAGCAAAATCTGCAAGTATGCGGGGCTGCAAACGGTGAACCACGAATGGGTGGGGGCTTATTGTATACACACACACACACACACACACACACACACACACACACACAGTGGTAGTTCACCTTATGATAGTCCCAGCAAACGAAAAATCCAGGTTTCGAAAAACATTTTCCAAAATTTTTTGTCTCTGTATACGAAACAAGTTCTTCTTACGAAACACGCCATTCAAACATTCAAACAATGCACCAGCTGCTCTCCCATTGACTATCTTCTAACGTCCCGTCCTGATGGCCTCCCATTGGCTAGGAGGGATGACGCAGCTCCCTTCCATTGGCTATCTCCCAACATCCTGCCCTGCTGGCCTCCCATTGGCTAGGAGGCATGACGCAGCTCCCTCCCATTGGCTATTATGGAGCTGCATCGCCCATAATGCTTTTTGTGTAAAGGACTGAGTTACTATTGTTTCATGAGTTTTTTGAGTGTGCTCATTGCTTTATTTTTTGGCTCAGGCTTTTAACCTTCCATAAACATTTGTAAGATTATAACTCTGCGAAGAAGACATGGTCAACACACGCGCGCACACACACACACACACACACCCACGTGTGATTTCCGGTGCATGTGAAAAGAAGAAGTGGGCTCGTGGCATGTGGTTGAGTGATATCGCAAAGGAATATGGCCAAACCTGTCTACCATCGGTATGATATTGAAGCATAAGGGGGCCTTAAAAGGTATACTTTTATAATTTTTAAAGGGTTTAGGGGGTAGTATTGAGGACCTTGGAACAAATCACATGTTTTGCATGTAAAATGCGGTTCAATTTATATAAATACACACATGCACACACGCACACACATTATAAAGTCAGCAATGAAACAGTTGTTGTCCTGTGCATCCGTTCCTTTTCCCCGCCAGTTTTTATTTTGTTCACTGGAATGTCCTTCCCATCCTTGACATATTAAATCCCAGATATCAGTATCTGGTTAAACCAAGCAGTGAAGGGCGTGAGGGACCGTGAGGGCAACAATGTCCACAACGCCCACCTTCTTACATTGTTTAACCGTCTGTGCAAGTTGCTGTTTTTTCGCATCAAGCCTGTGTTTGTTTACGATGGAGATGCACCTCTGCTTAAGAGACAGACTCTGGTATGTGTTAGTTGGAAGTACTCGTACGTTCACATCAAAATTCCAATTCATTTTGATTGTTGTTATTTTGTTTACACTATGCAAATGAATAGAACTTTTCATTATAAAGGTTCCTTTTCACACTGTTTTGGAGATCTGGTTTATCCCTCGCAATAAGGTTATAACTGAGGGATTCCCATATAAAAACATTTCAGGAAGCTAATAACTCGTAATCATCTGAAGAGCCAGCTGATGAACTTTGGAAGAACACTGTTTTTTTCCCCCTGAAGTTACTATGTGTGTCCACCAGCTTTAAAAAATGGACGACTTATTTACAGTATGAAGTAAATACTGTATGCTATGTATGATACAATGGTGATTTCTCAGGCTAGCAGACGACAGAGGAAGGAGGAGATGGCGCTTGAGTCCAAGCAAACGCATGAGAAACTGTTGACAACGTTTTTGAAGAGGCAGGCCATCAGAGCCGCGCTCGGAGACCGCAGGTCAAATCACAGTATAGTACAATGAATAAATGTGATTTTACATGATGGTAAATAATACAAATAATAATAATGAGCTGCTGGGTTTTACAGCAATGAGACAATTCCGAGTATTTCTTCTGTCAGAAGAGATGAGGTGGATGAAATGTATGTTTTACCAGCACTACCTCCTGTAGAGGAAAAAGAAAGAAGCAGGTACGAAACCAAGGTGCTCGTGGGTATTTTAATTTGTAAACATGTAAAAACAAATTGTACACATTATTGTGTTCTCGAATTACAGCTCTGATGAAGAACCGGAAAGAGATGAGGCCGAGATGCAAGAACCTTCTCTCACACTTCAGGTGAGATCAAGCCAAGTTAATCTAATTTACATATTCTACACAGGAATGGTGCAATTTGATTGGTTCACTATGTGTACTGGATCAGGGTTGGAGGGAAACTGGAAAGCATTAACCACGCAAACACATGTGACTCGCTTTTTATTTTCATAAAGACCCCGTTGCAGCTTTTTTTGTATAAAAACACAGATTGTGGTTAGCACGTCCGCCTCACAGCAAGAAGGTTCTGGGTTTGTTGATTCCCAGCTCGGGCGTTTCCGTGTGGAGTTTGCATGTTCTCTCCGTGCAAGTTTGGGTTTCTCCGGGTTTTCCGGTTTCCTCCCACAGTCCAAAAACATGCACAGTAGGTTAATTGGCTGTTCTAAATCACCCCTAGGTGTGAGAGTGAATGGTTGTGTAAGTGTTGGCCCTGTGATGGCCTTGCGAGCCGTCGCCCATCTCAGCCGATTCTGAACGAGGGAGGGGTACACTTCGGACAGCTCGCCAGGCCATCGTGGGGCCAACAATTACACAGCCATTCATACTCACAGTCACACCTAGGGGTGATTTGGAACAGCCAGTTAACCTACTGTGCATTTTTTTGAACTGTGGGAGGAAACCGGAGCACCCGGAGGAAAATCACGCAAACACACAGGGATAACATGCAAACTTCATACAGAAATGCCGAGCTGGGAATCGAACCCTGGACCTTCTTGCTGTGAGGTGGACGTGCTAATCACTACGCCACCGTGCCGCCACATTACTATTAATTTTACTTATTTTTTCATATCTAAATGGTGGAAAGCCATCAAATAATTTTTGGTATTCTTCTACAATCTGAATTATTGCATGGTTGCCATTGAATAAGTTGAATGATTATTGTACGATTGGGATGTCGGCCTTCATATGATATGAAGAATTATTCGAATCTTGGAGGGTGTTATCTGCCGAAGCCCAACACCCACTCCCACCCCACCCCCACCCCCCATCGAATAGTTTTCTATATCATACTTTACTTCCTTTCATGGTTGCTTAGTGATGTCATAGTTTTTTTGTTTTGTTTTTCGTTGACTGGTGTCGTCCGGTCTGTCTCCTCAGGATGAGATGTATGAAAATCCCAATTCCGTAGACATAAACTCGGAAGAGTTCAACCTCTTATCACCGGAGATCAAACACGAGATTCTCAAAGACATGAAGGAGTTCAGCAAGAGAAGACGCACACTTTATCACAAACCACCCGAGGTACTAACAGGCGACATATTATTAACATACTGTCCCTGTCCTGAGTGGTGACCTGTGTCCTGATGTGTCCATGTAGAGGTCAGGGGATTTCTCTCAGTACCAGCTGGCAGGGCTGCTGCAGAGGAATAACCTGAACCAGCGCCTGGAAGGTGTGGAGAAAGAAATGAGTCAGCAGCGATGTGGAGATGCGGAGGAGAAATACAGTCAAAGCGGAGAACACAGCGTTGAGTCAAACCGTCTTATATCTGAGGATTCTTCGCACTATATACTCATCAAAGGTCAGAGAGTTGGATGGACTCTTATCTCCAGCAGTGGGCAATGTGGAGGCTTCTGTAGTTTGGTGATTTCCCTCCTTCAGTAATTCAGTTCATTTTCTGTACCCGCTTAATCCTAATTAGGGTCGCGGGCAGGCTGGCGCCCATCCCAGCCAACTTTGGGCGAGGGCAGAGTACACCCTGGACAGCTCACCAGGCCACCGCAGGGCGGAAACACGCCGACGGCTTTGCAGCCTACTCTTTGCGAAAGTCAGCAATGGTTCTTATACATGCCTCACACCATAGACAGTGAGAGACATGGCCGGCCTTTGATAACCCAGTTAGCTGCACTGGGGGGGGGGGGGCAGTGACAACCTTGTGGAGAATGGGACTCGAACCTCCAACCTTTGGATCAGCGATCCAGCGCCCTATACCACTAGACCACCACTGCCCCCTTCAGTAATTTTATTAATAAAAAAATATATACAGCATTTGGCAGACACTCTCATCCAGAGCACCTTAGAATTATTATTTTTTTTATACAACGGAGCAATTGAGGGTTAAGAGCCTTGCTTAAGGGCCCAACAGTGGTGATAATGGGATTGAACCACTGACCTTCAGAGCAGCAACCCATTGACTTAACCAGTAGACCACCGTGTTTATGAAGTGGTACACTGAGGAAAAATATACATACTGTAGAGCAGGGGTCCCCAACCTTTGTCACCGCGGACTGATCAACGCTTGACAATTTAATCGCGGACTGGGGGGCGGGGCGGGTGCGTGATGTCATAGATTGTTTATACAGTATTCTAAATCTGATTTATTTATACAAAATATTATTATTATTAATAATAATAATGATAATAATAATGATAATAATAATGATAATAATAATAATAATCACTCCATGAACATTATTTTTCAACAGCTGAAATAAAGTTGGTTAGAAAGTGGACCTTGAACTTTTCTTAAAAAAAAACAAATAAACAAAACACAGGTGATGGTGCACCAGTGGGGAGAATGAAGGCTCAGGCTCAGTCTCACCCAAAATCCCCACTATTGTTTGAAACATGTCCAACTTGCGTGTGTTCATGTGCCGTCCCCTGGTGGGTTACATTTTAGTGCTCATGTAACCCAGAGAATCCACTTATTTTTCAAAATAAAAGATTTTTCCAAATTAAAGATCATTCAAACTCAGATAATAAATAAAACGGAAATAATGAATTCTTTCTTCTGCGGACCGGTACCAATTGAGCCGGTCCGCGGACTGGTGGTTGGGGACCTCTGATATAGAGTTTTTTGAATATGGAAGTAGAATAACAATTTGGACTTTAACAGTCAGGATCAGATTACTTTATTATAAATTATATTGGTTAATATATTGTTCCGTGTCCAAATGGGCCTGAACACTTGCTTTCTAAATGACCGGTACAAGCTGAGAAGTCAGTTTCTTCCTACGTGCTTCGGGGAAGTTACCCGGATACCGAACAGAAATGTTTTGCCTGAACCGCAGCCATGAATGTGTGACGGTACCACTTCCTGCTAAGACACTGCTACCGCTGGCCGTGTAGGGTATCACTAGCCATGTTGGTCATTTGTGGGCGGTTGTAGCCTAAAGGTTAGAGAAGCGGTTTGGGAAGGCCGTGGAATCAATTTGTAAATCTGGACATATTATGCGTTAATAATCGGGCTTCTTCTCACATAAATGTTATGATCTGTGACTATAAGGTCCTTTCGAAAACATACAGGTAGAACCAACTTACTCAGAACCTGCTGGTGTAACTGTTTGGGGAAATCTGCACCTTTCATTCATCCCTCACATCTGGTAATATGAAGGAAGATCATAGAGCTTTCAAAGAAAATGTCCAGGTAATTATTTTCTGTACTCATACAGGGACCCAAAAGAGCACGACGAGTTCTGAGAGCCATCCAGTTCCAGATCCATGGTCTTGTGGCCCTTGGTCAAGGAAAGGGAGCCTCAAAGGAAAACCTGAGCCTCTTTGGCGCCCAGTATCGGATGGTATTCTTGAGGAACGGGATCCTTCTTCTTCTTCTTCTTCATCACCGATAACTAAAAAATTAGTCATTTGTAGTGAGCAACAGCCTTCAGAAGGAGCACCGCCCTCACCAAGAACCCTTCAGGCCATTCAGGCTGCCATGATGGACAGCAGCTCGGATGAAGATGAATCGTCCCGTAAGAAAATGGTCAGAGATGGAAGTTTTCAAGATGGCAACGGTGGTGTGTCACCTCGCACTTCACAGGCCATACAGAGAGCCCTGATGGAGGACAATAATATCTCTGAAGACCTCTGCAAAGAGGTTCAGACTCATCATCAGAAGAAGTATGTCATTATCAGCAGTTCGGACGATGATAAAGATGATGAAGATAATGAAGTAGAAAGCATGGGCATGCAGACCAGCGTCTTCCACCAGGCTCGGGAAGGAGGTGGAGTATCTCCGCAGACCTTACTGGCCATTCAGAGAGTCTTGGGGGAGAAGGAGACACTTGTTGGGATGAAGCAGGAGGAGCACAAAGGGTTCTCGAGTAGTTCTGTAGAGGAGGAAATGAAAGAGATTGTTGGAGCAAGCAACAAGGAGTTCAAGGCTTCTACACTTACTCAGGAAGGAGAACGTAAAAAGGTTGCCGTAGAAACAGCGTTCTCACACTCGGGTCTCCGGGGGGAAGAGGAAAAAAAGCACAAAGATGATGAACTATGTTTTGAAAGTACTTTTATACCGAAAGATAGTTTTTGTAACAGAATTGTGGAGAAGGAGGAGAGAAATCAGCAAATCACTGAAAAGAGTGAAGAGGACGAAAGTAGCTCTGAAGGTAAGTACGATTCTTGATTTATAACAACATTGTCTGACAAGTTATGAAAAAAAATCCATTGTGTAGATATTAAGTAAATTCTTTAATTCCAGTCACCTCCCCAAACTAACACTAAATTCAGGGTTTTCGTAATTAATGCAAATCTATTCGGCATAATTTCTTTGGTCCAAAATAAAACTTCTAAGTATGAAAGTTTATTCTGACTCACTAGTGAAAGTGTAAAAAAATGTAAGTTTACTCATTTAAAAGAGAGAGAAAGAAAGAAGATCCTTCCTTTTGAAATCTCCCGTTACACTGAAAATATGTATATTTTCATCATCAGGTTGTTTTTATGTACATTTTTGAAGTTGCAGTCTGCCAAGATATGTTTACATAGTGTGCATTTCCTGTTTAAAATCTTGCCATCAGTAGTTTATTTCAATCCCACGAGTGTGCATAAAATATCAATAAATATTGAGATATTAAAATAACAACTCTGATATAAACTCGTGAACTTTTAAGTGAAATAAAGCTAGGAACAGCTGCACATAATAATGCGTCACGTTTACGTACATCAAACCGGCATCTGTTCATATTCCTGAACCTGTGGTGCGTATCTCGCTCGGTGTGACGGCTTGTTTTGAGTCACATCCCACTTCTCACTGTACACTGCTGCCTTAATGTGTAAAGAGTTATTGCTTGTTTTTATTTCTCTCGTGAAAAAGAGTTTTTTTTTTTTGTTAAGTTTCGTGTATTCTTGCAGGTGTAGACAGAAACTGCACAAAAGCTTTTGTTAAATCTGGGTTTGATTGCACTTTACAAAAGAGAGAGAGAATGTACAGTCGATCCGTGTTTACATGTTTACCATCCTGGCAAAGCCAAGTCTCGCGATAATCTCATGGGATGTTACTGTTGTACTTAACCACGTGAATCGTTAATCGGCAGCAATGACGTAGAAGAAAAACGTTTTCTTTTACGTCATTGATCGGCAGCAAGTTAGGTCGATTTTCACGAATCAACGGCTATCTTACATAAACCGTGATAACCAATGACGTAGAAGAAAAACTAGACTGCGCACTCTGCATATATTATGTATTCCGCTATGGTCAATAGGCTCGGACTTCCGGTTAGGGCAAAAAGCATGGTAAACATACACACATCGATCTGGAAAACGATGCAATAAATCTAAAACATCGACACATAATAGGAGGTACAGACCTTAATAATATTCCCCATGCCAAACATGTCAACTGCCATGCACATGTCATCTCAGTACCAGTTTACCGGTGGAAAGTTACTTTTTTCGCGACCGCCTGCACGGTTTTGACAGCCAACAGCGCAACAAGAATTAACCATATTTACACCAAAAAAAGCTAAACCTAACGTATTCCAATTAAATTCGATGTTGTTATGTTTCATAAAGTACAATTGTAAGGATGCCAAAGGAGGTCAACTTTCAAGTGAAATAGTACCCAAAGCAATGTTTTGCCCTTACCGGAAGTTGAAGCCGAATTACCACGTGAAAGGGGCCTGTGCACAATCTAATTTTTCTCTACGTCATTGGTTATAACCGTACCAATCCTGGATAACCAGAGCCAATTATTGAACGGTTGCTGGAAACCCAAAATGGCAACGAAAAGCAAGCAAGAATTTTTATCGGAATATTCAACAACTTATCCATTTATTAAGAAGCACGACAGATACACGGCCTTTTGCACAGTGTGCAAAGTGAAATTTCGTATTGTGCATTCGGGCGTTTTTGATGTTAAAACGCATGTAAAGGGAGGCGGACGTAGCCAGCTAGCGACTGGTGTGCTTCCTTTATAACTTTTTTTCTTGGCCTGAACTCTCTTACTTGTTATTTGTAAATGCTGAAATCAAATATCATTCAGGGTCATGCATAATATAATTATAAATATGCAATTTATAATAATAATTACGAAATATTATATTCTATAACACCAGTAGAATTCTGTCAAATAAACCTGGTTTTCTTAAATATGCTATTGTTTCATTACTAATCCAAAATGCAGTAAAATTTGACAAAGATATAATCTGTATGTCCATATATGGAATTTTGTGTAATCCTAATTTGAGTGCTAATTTTGTCTATTACGAATACTAATTTTCATATCAAAATACTAATTTTTGGTTTATCAACTATAAAATGGTCCTTTCCTGGGTTGGCAGCCCTGTATATAAATGTATTGATGAAATTGTCTTTATAAAGTGTACTTTTGAATACAGGCGGTGTGTTAGTTAAAGTGTACCGGTATTGGTCGTCCTTACAGAATAATTTAAGAGTATGTACAACGTTTACATGATATAGACGCATATTTGACCATAAAAGACTATAAAAAGCACAAAACTGGGGAATTTTATGACGTGGATTACTATCGGAGGCTGAACCAAAAAAATTTAGGTTTTTTTTTTGTTTGTTTGTTGATTTGTTTCCGCTGAGGCGATGTGGGCGGGGCTGTCCATTGCAAGCAAACAAGCAGATCTATACTATGGGCGACATGTTAGGTGATTGGAAAAAATGTGTTTAAGAAGCAATTACAGCAACAACTTGGAGGAAATGGGTGTAAATTGTTACTGATTTGAACAAGAGAGTTAGCAGTCTCTTGTGGAGACGGTGAGACATCATATTCTAATGATTCTGAGGACGAGAACACCGCCAGAGATGAGAATAATGGGCTTACGCAGCTAATGTTTTACCGACTCAGATTTCCGGCCATCGGTTGTTTTAGGACACAACAGAAATGTTTTCTGTGATTTCTACACTTGTTGTTTGTGCAGCACGGCTCAGTTTTAAAGGTCTAATAACCCTAATTCACTGCAGGCACCCTTTAAATGAGATGATTATAATGTTTTTGTTTTGCGTTTTTTTTTGTTTTTTTTTTTTAATAGAAGGTTTCATTGAGGTTTCAGAGGGGGAAGAAGTGTCTGAACCAGACCAATCAGTAAATCAGTCAGAAGAACAATTTGTAGAAGTGAGCAGTAAAGAGGAGTTGATCAGGAGCAATGAAGAGGAGAGAAAAGAGAAAGATTCAATTCTATCGTTAAACATCAGCGAAACAGAAGAGCAAGAATCTGAAAGCCCTGGAGAAGCGACTGCTGTTCCTGCACCCAGAGAATGGGACAACATCGATATGGTACACTCATTCTTATGGCACGTTAAAGTTTTATTATTTCAGACGATTGATTGCTTTGTGCCGTCCTACAGGAGGAGCTGATAGAGTTGGAGAAAAGTCTGCACACAGAGCAGAGCAGCCTGCATGGCCAGCAACAGCAACAGCAGCGCAGTGCTGCTACAGTTACAGGACAGATGTGCCAGGAGAGCCAGGTGAGGACCATAAACCATCAACTATTTAAAATCATGTCTAATACAGTGGTACCTCACCTTACGAGAGACCCAACAAACGAAAAATCCAAGTTACGAAACACATTTCCCTAAAATTTCCATTTCTGGATACGAAAAAAATTCACGCTACGAAACGCTCCATCTCAAAAATTCAAACAATGCGCGAGTTGCTCTCCCATTGGCTATCTCTCAACACCCCACCCTGCTGGTCTCCCAGCTGCATCTCCATAATACCCATGATGCTTTTCGTGTGCCTTTGACCCATTGTTCATCACGGAATCCTAACACGCGTAAAGGACAGAGTTACTGTTGTTTCGTGAGTTTTTCGAGTTTGCTCATTGCAACTTTATTTTTTGGCTCAGGCTTTTAACTTTGCATAAACATTTTTAAGATTATAACTCCGCTAAGAAGACATGGTCAACATGCGCGCGCACACACACACGCGTGTGATTCCCGGTACAAGTGAAAAGAAGAAGCGGGCTCGTGGCATGTGGTTGAGCAATATCGCAAAGGAATATGGCCAAAACCCGTCTACCATTGGTACGATATTGAAGCAGAAGGAGGCCTTATAAGGTCTACTTTTATAATTTTTAAAGGGTTTAGGGGGTAGTATTGGGGGCCTTGGAACGAATCAAGCATTTTACATGTAAAATGCTACTCAACTTACGAAAAAATGCAGGTTACGAAACCACTTCTGGAACAGATTAATTTCGTAAGGTGAGGTATGACTGTATATACAACGTTGATGAGAGATGACAGACAAGCGATCTGAAAAGTTTATGAAAACCCCGGGAAACGGATGACTAGAGGTGAAATTTGAAATAGTATAGGGGCGGGTACAGAGTTCAACAGTATTGTGTGACGTTCAGTCATTCATTTTCTGTAACCGATTAAGCCTAATTAGATCAGCAGGGAGGCTAGCGCCCAGCCCAGCTGACTCCGGGCGAGGGCAGAGTACACCCTGGAAGACTCGCCAGGCCATCGCAGGGCAGAAACACACTGACGGCTATACAGCTACGCTTGTCTAAAGTCAGCAATGGAGACGTGGGTGGCCTTTGATAACCCAGTTATCTGCACGGGGGGGGGTGACAACCTTGTGGAGAGTGGGACTCAAACCTCCAAACTTAGGATCAACGATCTAGCGCCCTTTACCACCAGGCCACCACTCCTCTCATTTCATTTTCTCTAAATATGATTACCTTCAAATGATAAAAACCGAAATTCAATCATGTTGGACATGCATCCAAAAAATTGGCAGTGGTGAATTAATATTAAAATTAATATGGATACGGAAAAGCTTTACTGCTGATTGTAAGTATATAAAATGTTTTCAGTGTTTTGTTTATTTCAATCCTACTTGAACTTTGTTTAATCAAATTTTAGTTTTTGAATGAACTGATCAGACTAAAATTCCTATCTTTTGCTTTTTTCCCGGATCAGGAGCTGTTGCGGTTGTTTGGCGTGCCCTTCATTGTTGCCCCGATGGAGGCTGAAGCTCAGTGTGCAGCTTTGGACAGGATGGACCAAACGCATGGCACCATCACTGAGGACAGTGATGTCTGGTTGTTCGGTGGACGACACGTCTATAAAAATTTCTTCAAAAATAACAAATACGTGGAACACTATCAGTACCTGGATATTCAGAACCAGCTCGGTTAGCACACTGCTTTATTTAAGGAATTATTCAAGCGACCATTCAACCGTCATATTCTGTTTATGCTTATGGAACTTAAGTTATTGATAAATCGTTGAAACAGTATTTATAGAGCTGCAGACATTTTCCCATTGCTTGGGGATCATTGCAGGTGTACATGGGAGTGCAAATATGAGATGATAGAAATGCCAAATATAACAATAAATAGCAATATAAAATAACAGAGGGTCTAAAATAATCATACAGTATGTACATTGTCATTTTTAAACACTTATTTTACCAATTACTCTCAGCCAAAAGTGACAGGAACATTCTCTGTTGAACAAATCATTTTAATATAATATAGTTCAGAGTAATGTGTGTGGCAGTGGTGGTCTAGTGGATAGGGCACAGGATCGCTGATCCTAAGGTTGGGGGTTCGAGTCCCCACAAGGTTGTTACTCTACCCCCCAGCTAACGGTTATCAAAGGCGGGCCATGTCTCTCACTGTCTATGGTGAGAGGCATGTAAAAGAACCATTGCTGACTTTTGTAAAGAGTAGCTGCAAAGCCGTCAGCGTGTTTCTGTCCCTTGCTAAAAGGGTTGTGACAGGAAGGGCATCCGACGTAAAAACCCGTGGCAAATCAAATATGCTAATCAGATGATTTGCTATGGTGACTCTCGAGAACCGGAAAAAAGCCAAAAAGAAAAGAAGATAGTTCGAGTAATGTGTCTAAAGCGTTGTGTTTTTCTGAAAAAAAAAAAAAATTGTGCTTTTTTTTAAAAAGTACAATCAGTGACTTATAGTGGACATAGAGATAACTAGTGTGGCACCCATAGAGTCAAAGTATTTCTGCCACACACAAATGAATAAACCCTGAAATATGCCAAGGATTTTAGTTTCATTATGACTTTCATAAGTTATAATGAAATGTCTCCCTCTTGTGGGCATCTGATGAACATTCATTCAACACATTATTTTCATATTCATTTTCCAAGCCCCTGAATCCGTATTAGGGTCCTAGGGAGGCTGGCACCCATGTCAGCTGACTCGAAGCAAAAACAGGGTACACCCTAAACAGCTCCCCAGGCCATTGCAGGGCCAATACTCACACAACCATTCACACTCACACCTAGGAGTGATTTGGAACAGTCAATTAGTCCATGGTGCATGTTTTTGGACTGTGGGTGGAAACCGGCGTACCTGAAGGTAACCCACACAAGCATGCTGAGAACATGTAAACTCCACACAGAAATGCCCAAGCTGGGAATAGAACCCAGGACCTTCTTGCTGTGAGGCCGATGTGCAAAAAATATGCACAGTAGGCTAATTGGCTGTTTTAAATTACCCAAAGTTGGGACTGTGAGTGTGAATGTCTGTTTGTGAGATGGCAAGGGTTTACCCCGCCCTCACCCAGAGTTGGCTGAGACGGGCGCCAGCCTCCCCATGACCCTAGTTATAATTACATGACGAATAAGTGATTAAGAAAATTAAAGGTGTTTGTAATGTACTGATAAAACACTGTGTTACTGTATCCTCATATAGGACTGGACAGAACCAAGCTGATCAATCTGGCCTATCTACTGGGCAGTGATTACACTGAGGGGATCGCAGGAGTCGGATACGTCACAGGCATGGAAATACTGAATGAGTTCCCTGGGACTGGTTTAGAATCGCTTGCTCTGTTCAGGTCAGACATTTTAATAAAGCGTAAAGTGTACAGAAAGCATCGATAAGCTCTAACTGAGCACAGACTTACACTATTAATACAAGTTAGTTTTAACATTTTAACAACATCCCTTCTGTCATTAAGTAGCTCCTGTGCTTTGACATTACAGTAAGTGGTGGAACGAAGCTCAATCCAATAAAAAACTGGCTGCTGACCCCAAAAACACAAAAGTGAAGAAAAAGCTAAGAGCCTTGAATCTTCATCCGGGTTTTCCCAACCCTGCTGTTGCTGAGGCCTACCTCCAGCCCACTGTTGACCAATCAGAGGGCTCATTTTGCTGGGGCCACCCACAGCTGGATCTCCTCAAAGAATATCCTTAAAATGTAGCTTCGCTAGTACATCTGGTGGGTAGAGCCTGGGACAAGGATTTACCAGCATCAGATCAACATGCAAACAGGATCATTGCGTTCCTCCAGAATCGTTCCTATTAGCAGTCTTCATAAAAATGAGAAATGTAATTATAAAAAATCTTCTAAAATGAAATACATTCAGAGAAAATCTGTTTGTTTGAGAAAAAAATGATTATCCGAATTACTGCATCAATTATATATCTGAATTACTGTCTACCGAGATGTAAAGCACTGTGCGATACAGTACAGTGGTACCTTGACTTACGAATTTAATCGGTTCCGAGGGCGAGCTCGTAAGGTGAAATGTTCGTTAGAAACAATTATTCCCGTAAGAAATAATAGAAAACCAGGCCCTTGACATCTTTCCAATTTTTTACTCTCATTTTTATTGATGATAAAATCGAAACATTATGTAGCATGTTTAACAAACGATACCAAAAGGATAAACTTTATTACATTACTCTTCATGTCCTTTTACATTGAACTTGGAGTGACGTCTCCAAGATGGCGCTGCCCAGAGGGCGACGTCGCGGAGTTCTCGGAGTCAAATTGCTTCTTTGTTCGTTTTAATTTGTTTTATTTGTTTGTTCATGTTTTGCACTATGCTTGTCTATGATCGGTCGACTCTACTACAGCTATAAGATCGGAGTATCTTCGGGCGTGTATAACTAAGCACGCTCAACTGGGCTTCTTGTTAGCCGGGGTGCGGCTAGCAGAGCTAATATGCTATGGTAGGCAGCTCAATGCGAGCCACACCCCAGCTAACAAGAAGCCCAGGCAGGAAGGGGCCGAGCGACGACTCCGGCACTTGGGATTGCAGGGGATGAAGGCCGTGTAGCCGGCTGGTGCAATCGCCTCATCGTGCGTACTCTCCTCGAGCAAATATTTCACAGAAACACAGTCCTGTAGATCCCTCTGCGCTGCAATCTGAGCATGAAGCTCGTCCAGCTTGTTTCGCAGGGACTGAACATTTTCAAGCAGTATGGCCGGAAGTGCTAACCAAGCCTCTGAGAACTCCGCCTGGGCTTATTGTTGGCCGGGGTGCGGTTAGCATTGAGCTCCCATAGCATATTAGCTCACGATAGAAGTTGTTGCATGCTTAGTTGCCCGAAGCTGAAGCCGCTCATAGCTATAGTAGGGTCGACAAACAAATTAAACTAATTAAAACGAACAAAGAAACAACTTGACTCTGCGAACTCCGTGACGTCGCCCTCTAGGCAGCGCCATCTTGGAGACATCACTCCAAGATGTCACTCCAAGTTGAATGTAAAAGGACATGAAGCATAATAAAGTTTATCCTTTTGGTATCATTTGTTAAACATGCTACAGAACATAAAATCTCACACACAAACATTCTAAGAATTAACTTAAGTACTGTACTGGAATAATAATTGAAAAAGACTTTAAAACGAGTGCTTTACAACAGTATATACATAAAATCTCACGCATAAACATGAACTTGGGTACAGTACTGGAATAATAATTGAAAAAGATTTTAATACAACAGTTCAGAGAAAACCGCGTAGCCAGAGAAGACGCATAGCATTTGAGTGGTATCATAGAGCTTAACTGGTAATTAAAACACACACAAAAAAAGAGGCTCATTGACAACTTGTGCGCGAATGAGGAAAAAGGGGCGGGATATCAGCTCAACCAATCAGGAGAAAGGAGGAGAGCCATTGGCTGAATTTGAATCACGTGCTGGTTGCTCGGCAGTCAGGGAAAGTGTGGGTGCAAAACCGCAAATAGTCAAGGGCCTAAGGAGGCGGTGCATAAGAGAGGAGGAGGAGGAGAATTATGTGCATGCTGTAAATGCCAGCGGTGAAAGGCTCGTGGTGAGCTCCCACAAGGCCAGTGCTTCTCAAATAGTGGGGCGTGCCGTGATGCCAGGGAGGGGCACATATGACCCTGGTGAGCAGGCTTTTTTGCCATACCGTACTAGAATTAAGTGTAATTGCACATCCACTACAGTAGTTGGCAGTGGCGCTCTCATTGTAGTGCTATGGTGTAGGGAAAAGGCACCGAGCATAAATATGAAGTGCAGTAAACACTATTTATAGTCACGTGCAGGATGCTTGGGGGGGTGAATGTTTTTTCTTCCTGTAGGGGGCGTCACAGAAAATAATTGAGAAGCACTTCACAAGGCGTTCTCGGAGCGTGGAGGAATACACGCGGAAGAATACGAGGCTAATTAGCCCGGAAAAGCCATTTCCCCAGCAGAGCTCGTAAATCAAAATTTTGCTTGTTGGATGGGGTAGATTTTTAGTGGGATCGAAGCTCGTATCATGAAAAATTCGTTTTAAAAGACACTTGTAAGTCAAGGTACCACTGTAATTTAATTAAACATGAACCCATGATCATTCATGATAAACAAATTATTTTTTATTTGCTTCTTTTCACGAGAAACCATGCTGCTGCTTTTAAGCTTGTCCTGTCTTTCCGTGTTCCACGTATGATGTTGCGTACACACAAAATCTCTTTTCATCCTTTACAATGGAAAAAGAATCACATGATCACATTTAGTTAAGATCCTGTGGGTTTGGGATTTAGTAGATATTGCATGGATCACTATGGGCATTGTTGTGTGTTGAAGGCGGAACCCAGAATAAAACCACAATAAAGTAAGGGAATAATTCAAGGGAAAAGTACCTGATACTCAACTGCAAACTAGAGGGGCATTCATAGAGTGCAAGGTGCCTTCTTCAGGCACAATGGTTTACAGTGCGACAGCTGCATTGATCAACCTAAAAACCCTAAAGACTGCAGGTTTGATTATAACTTGACATAGTTATAATAAAATGTCTCCCCCTATTGGGCATCTGATGAACATTCATTCACACATTATTTACTATTATTGACCTTCATGGATATTTAATTTCAACATAATTCCATGCACAGATCACTTCTAAAATGATGTGGTTGGTTGCACCCTACTCTAGAAAGAAAATTTGGGAAGATAACCTATGCTTCTGAATTATACGACCCAGGCTCTTGATTTGAAAAAAATTTTTTTTTTCTTTCCTAAGCTGCTTTTTGTGAATTATGTGTAACGGTTGTGCATGTGTAGCAGTGAATGCATAGTTTCAAGCGCGATCATGTGTTTCTTAACCAGTCCTAAGTTTTGTTACAGTCGATTTGGTTGGAACAGCAAAAAGACCGAAGAAACTCTTCAGCCAGTCCTCAAACAGCTGGGCGCTCAACAGGTAGACGTCCTACAGTGTAAATACTTTTTCCACTCGGTCTCTATAAAACTCTTCAATGCCGCTGGTGTATTTCATCACGTCTAACCACCAAGAGCGATGGGTTTAACAGTAAATTCTATTGTAATTGGAGAGGGTTGCTGGCATGGGGGTATACCTCACAGCAAAAAGGTTCTGGGTTTAAATCCCAGGCTCGGTGAGGGTTTTCAGTGTGGAGTTTGCATGTTCTCCCTCCCACCCTGCTTGGCTGGGGGTTTTTCCAGGTACGTACTCCAGTTTACTTATACAGTCCAAAAACATGCACATTTAGCTCATTGGGTATTCTAAAGTACCCCAGTGTGTGTGGACCATGTAATGAACCCAACGTTCACTACAACCCAGTTCAGGGTGGACATTGCCTTCATCCAGTTGGCTGAGATAGGCTCCAGCCTCCCCACTTTGTGGTTTGGCGAATCAATAAATGTATGAATATACATTCCACAAGATCACCATGGTAACTTCTTCCTTGAGCGATTTGCTATTCTGAAAGTTCTACTAGATTTGCACCCCTAGCTGGGTCATAGCCTGCGGGTATGGCGTCTCACTCTTGTGGCGTTTCGATTTAAACAGAGTTTTAAAATTTTTTCAGAGACTTTACGAGTCACATCATGACGTGCTTTTACGTCCTCAGACGCAGCTGCGCATCGATTCCTTCTTCCGTCTGGAGCAGCAGGAGAAGCACGCCATCCGCAGCCAGCGCTTACGTCGAGCCGTCACCTGCCTAAAAAGAAAGGAGCGCGAGGGGGCAGATAATGACTCTGAGAGTAGTGAAGATGAAAAGGTCTCACCAGTCAAGAGGGGGAAGAACGAAAAAAAGAAAGGGAGCCAGGTTATGCCTGCAGGGATGTTCGGAGGAGGTTTTCTCGGGTTGGACGCGAGTTCTAACCCTCCAGAAGAGAATGTGATCGTGTGCGCAGATGAGCAACAGCATACAACTGTTGGGGATGAAGTTCTGAAAGTCCAATCCAGCAGCAGCAGTTCAGAAGATGAGGTCACGTATAAGAATAAAGTTACTATGGTTACCGCACGCTCTGTGTTTGAGGGGAAAACAAGAGGGAGGAGGAGGAGAGGAGGACAAGCAGGAAGAGGAAAGAAAAAATTATAATGAATTGCCTGACAATTAGTTTTGTTTTTGTCTTGGATTTTTTTTTCCCCTCCATAATTCAGTCGTATCCAATTCCCACCCATCAGGTATCACACGACCGCCACCGACCAGGCAGGGGTGAAAACATGCACACACACCCTCCGTGATATGTTATGCTAGCCTCCCGCCTCTTTCCGAACTGCTATGTATGCATATTTTTTTTTGGGGGGGGGGATTCTAACGCACCGTGCGAACTCACAGATTGCCCATGATTGGCTGGCAATCACTGTGAATGACAGGGAAGTGAGTGTACGCTGTCCCTCGCTCCCTCCCATGAGAGCTCAGCCAATTAGCTCCCACGAATGCCCGGCTATGGACGGCTGTGGCATTAACACGGATTCGAATTTGCGTCTCCAGGTTAATAGTCACACACCTTGTCGATGCCCCACCCGTGAGCCCGAAAATTAGTTTTACCTTTTTTTTTTTCAAATGTGGGCAGCACGGTGGTACAGTGGTTAGTTACCACATCCATCTCGCAGCAAGAGGGTCCGAGGTTCGATTTCCGGGTTCAGGGTGTTTCTGTATAGTTTGTATGTGCTCCCTGTGCTCGTGAGATGGACGTCAGCCTCCCTGTGACTATAATTAGGATTAACCGGCTTAGAAAATGAATGAAGGAGTGAATTAACTTCTGAAGGAAGCTACTCTCGCCCAGAGTTGGCTAAGATGGGTGCCAGCTTCCTCGTGACCCTAATTAGGATTAAGCAGTTCAGAAATGTCATATGTTTATGTACAATATTTACAAAGTTTACGCATGTATTTTTCAATTATCATCATGATCATCTTCCGCTTAATCCGGGGTCGGGTCGTGGGTGCAGCAGCCTGAGCAATGAGGTCCAGACGTACCTATCTTCAGCCACTTCCTCCACCAGCTATTCCCAGGGGACACCGAGGCGTTCCCAGACCAGCCGACAGAGATAATCCCTCCAGCATGTTCTAGGTCGACCCCAGGGTCTCTTCCCGGTTGGACATGCCCGAATATTATGGACATGCCACACCAGGGAGGGGTTCGGGAGACGTTCTAACCAGATGCCTGAGCCACCTCAACTGGCTCCTCTCAATGCGGAGGAGCTGCGGTTCTACTCTGCGCCTCTGAGCTTTTCACCCTATCTGTAAGGAAGAGCCCTGTCACCTAGTGAAGGAAGCTTATTTCAGCCGCTCGTACCCACGATCTTGTTCTTTCAGCCACTACCCAAAGCTCATGACCGTAGGTGAAGGTTGGAACGTAGATCAACTGGTAAATTGAGAACTTTGCATTGCGGCTCAGCTCCGATCATGCTCCACTTTACAGCAGAGGCTGCAGCGATCCACCTGTCGCGCTCCCGCTCCATCCTTCCCTCACTCATGAACATGACTCCGAGATACTTGAACTCTTCCACTTGGGGCAGGACCTCATTCCAGACCCAGAGGGGGCATTCCACCCTTTTCCTACTGGGATAAATGGCCTTGGACTTAAAGGTGCTTCGCATTCGACTGCGAATCGTTCCAACGAGAGCCGGAGGTCCTGGATTGATGACGCCAAAAGAATAATGTCGTTCTCAAAAAGAAAAAAAAAATACAATTTGGAGATGAAATATTTTTTTTAATAATATTTTTTAAAAATCAGTCCAATAATGTAAGAAAATGTGTGAATTTTGTTTGGTAGGTATTATAAGTTGTTTCCTGAAAGGTCTAATTATTAAATTATAGTTGTTTTTATAGTTGTGTACATCTTCTGTGTATGCTGTGTTTTCTTGTGTTACTTTTGGTTTTCTCTTTATGACTCTACTCGACGGGTTTTTACCAAACCTCTAAAGCCCCGTGAACGGGTCAAGTACAAAGATCATCCACCAAAGGTCAAGTTTAATGAATGTTTATTTCGAACATGTAGAAATAGTGCTCAGTAAACATGCTTACAGAAAAAAAATCACAACAACAACAGAAAGAATATAATGATGGGAATAGCCCTGCAATGGCTTGGCGAGCTGTCCAGGGTGTACCCCACCCTCGCCCAGAGTCGGCTGAGATGGGCACCAGCCTCCCAGAGACCATAATTAGGATTAAGCGGTTCAGGAAATGAAAGAATGAATGGTGGTAATATATTAATAATGTTAATAAACACGGAAGAGTATGAAGTTTATTCAAAGGTAGTGGGACATTGTGACTTGTTCATATGATGTCATCCAAAAATGTCCTCTGTTTGCTCTGCATGCTGAACGTCTGGAAAGATTTTGAGCACTTTTACCAATTACTTATTTCTAACACTAGGTTTCCTCGAGCACACGGGTCTCCAACCTTATCCACAAGGGGCTGGTCTGGGTGCAGGTTTTCACTTCAACCAAACAGTAGCCACACCTTCCACCTCTTTCCACCAATCACTGATCATCAAAAGAAAAGTAAACAAAAACTAGATTGGACATTCAGTTCATTTTCTGTAACCACTTAATCCTTATTAGGGTCACGGGTAGGCTGGTGCCCACCCCAGCCAACTTTGGGTGAGGGCAGAGTACACCCTGAACAGCTCGCCAGGCCATCGCAGGGCGGAAACACGCTGGCAGCTTTGCAGCAACTCTTGTCGAAAATCAGCAATGGTTCTTTTACATGCCTCACACCATAGACAGTGAGAGACATGGCGAGCCTTTGATAACCCAGTTAGCTGCACTGGGAGAATTGGGGGCGAGACAGTGACAACCTTGTGGAGAGTGGGACTCAAACCCCCACCCTTTGGATCAGCGATCCAGTGCCCTATACCACGAGACCACCACTGCCCGTCTAGATTGGACATTCCTGTTTCAGTTCTGAATTGGGGCCATCTTGGTGAGATCTTGATCTCACCAAGATGGCCCCACCTGAGAATTGATACAGTATTGTCCAATCTTTTTTTGTTTTGTTTACTTTTGATGATCAATGATTGGTGGAAATGGGTGGAAGGTGTGGCTACTGTTTGGTTGAAGTGAAAACCTGCACCCACGTCGGCCCTTTGTGGATAAGATTGGAGACCCCTGCTCTAGCATGCTAACCAATGTGGCTAACAGTTTTAAAAATCCTCTCACCTGAGGAAACGCCTCTCAGCAGCATTTTTTTTTTCAGAAATTTCAAGATAATTATTAGAGATACATGAACAGGTTGTCACTGTCCTCCCAGTGCCGCTAACTGGGTCATCAAAGGCCTGTCATGTCTCTCACTGTCTGTGGTTGGAGGTTCATGTAAAAGAACCATTGCTGACTTTCATAAAGAGGAGCTGCATAGCAGCCAGCATGTTTCTGCTCTGCGATGGCTGTCCAGGGCGTGCTCTGCCCTCGCCCAAAGTTGGCTAAGATGGACACCAGCCTCCCTGTCACCATAAGTAAGATTAAGAGGTTCAGAAAGTGAATGAATGAGGATCTTCTGAAACACTTATTCTGAATTAGGGTTGTGGAGATGATTGTGTCCATTTCAACCACCTCTGAGGCACGGGCAGATTACACCCTGGACAGCTCGCTCAGGCCATTGCAGGGCAGAAACACGCTGAAGGCTATGCAGTCTACTCTTACCAAGAGTCAGCAATGGTTCTTTTACAGGTTCTCACCACAGACAGCGAGAGATATGGCCGGCCTTTAATAACCCAGGAAGCTGCACTGGGGGGACAGCAGTGACATGTCGATAGTGGGGCTTGAACCCCCGTCCTTGGGATCCGTAATCCAGCACCTTACCACCAGGCCACCACTGAACCTACCAAGAGAGGAAGCCAAGGTAATAAAAAGTGACCCTTCTTTGTCACTGTGCCTTCAGGAGTCTATTAAAAACCAGCAGGAGGCAAAGCCATATTTGGTCATAAAATCCCACCCACTGTGGCTTCCTGGACGCCATCTACTGTTTTCTTCATCCCCTCTTGGACCAGTTTCTCTCTTTCTATCTATGGAAATCCCTGAAGATCACGTCTTCATCCTTTGTCTCATATGTGCGTGTGTGTGTGATAGTACGTAAGAAGCATGCTATGCACGGTGGTATCCTCAGGCGTCTGGTTATATTTCTGTCCTGTGGTATTCGGTGGGTCTTCTTCCACTGGTTGACCTACTTCACTGAAACCCTGCCCTGCTAGCTGGAGTCGGACGCCGGAGTCCGGGCAGAGAGTGGACACACATTTTGAACGTGGAGCCCAGAGCCTTCCCACAGCTATGGAGCAGGAGGCAGCAGAAGACACTGAGACTCAGGGTGGGTTGATCATGTTTCTTTGAGTACATACTGTGGAAAGTCACTATCCAAAGTCTAGACCGTCTAACATCATCCATACTTGTGTTTTTAAAAAAAAAAAAAAAAGACAGGTTAACGTCATCTCTGTAGAGGTTTTCATGTCTGTAGACCAAAGGTTCAGAGTATGCTAGGCTTTTGTTATCCATGAGAAACTTTTGCTGATGAGACCAAAATTTTAAATAAATACACCATGGGTTATAATAACGTGGAATAATTATCATAAGCCAGTGATCTGTTTGGGATACGAACACCTGTTTAACCTCCAGAATAATCAATTTATATTCGACACGTAATCCTAGCTTACAAAATACTGCAGCTGTTTACGGCCTAGCGACTCGGGCTAATAATAGAAGATAATAGTGTTGGGGAGTGTGTGTGGGGGTGGGGGGGGAGGGGAGGGGTGGGGTTCTTGCACAATATTGGGGGTCCGGTCCCCTGGTTAACCTCACACATTCAAGAGTGCTCAATGGAGCGATCTTACTTCCAACCAATCACTGACTGAATCAGTGTATGTTCACTTGAACTTTATCACCGGCATTTAAATATTCATATTTAAATTTTAAATCTACTGTATCTAATTATTTTCGTTTTGCCATAGTGTATTAATCCCACAAGGGAAATTTAGCCCTGCCTTTAACCCAATCAAAGTGAGCACACACACACACACACACACATGGAACAGTGGGCTGCCAAGCATTGAGGTGCCTGGAGAGCAGTTGGGGATTAGGTGCCTTACTCAAGGGCACTTTAGCCATGATGGTGGAGGAAGGTTCAACTCCCTTCCCCCACCTTTACACATTTTTCCTGCTGGTTTGGGAGTCGAACCAGCCACCGTTCGGAACTGAACCCGCTTCTCTAACCATAAGGCTACGGCCCGCACCCATAACCCTAAACAAGATTGGTTCTTGTGGCTTTACATGTACACCATTACTGATCAGTTTTGTCCAATGACTATCAATCTCAGGTGCTTTCCATTCATTAAAGGTTCTTTAATGAAAAATACTGTAGTTGTAATAAATAACTTGAAGCTCCTGTTTATTTGAACTTTTAAAAGATTATTGTTTTACTCGCTCACTCATTTGCCGAACCATCATCATCATCATCATCATCATCATCTTCTTCCGCTTAGTCCAGGGTCGGGTCGCGGGGGCAGCAACCTTAGCAAAAAGGTCCAGACATCCCTCTCCCGAGCTACTTCCTCCAACTCTCCCGGGGGGACACCGAGGCGGTCCCAGACAAGCCGAGAGACATAGTCCCTCCAGCGTGTTCTAGGTCGACCCCGGGGTCTCTTCCCGGTTGGACATGCCCGAAACACCACATCAGGGAGGCGTCCGGGGGGCATTCTGACCAGAGGTTCTAAACAAGACTGTACATGAACTGGAACTGCATCGAACGTTTTTTTGTTTGTTTTTTTTCGAACCTCCTTATCCTAATAAGGAGGAAACACTGGGTGAAAGCGAAGTACACCCTGAATGGCTCATCAGACCATCATAGGGAAACATAAACCCAGCTGTTTACACTCACCATCCACACCTCAGGGCATGTTTACATTTGTAGCATTTGCATTTGGAAGACGTCCTCATCCAGACTTACATTTCTGACTGATATCAAACTGAGCAATTAAAGGTCAATAGCCTTCCTCAAGGGCCCAACAGTGGCAACTTGGTGGTACTTGGACCTGAACCCTTTGATCTTCTTAGCTGAGCCACCACTGTTTTCTCCATGCTTGCGTGAGTTTCCTCCGGGTACTCAGGTTTCCTCCCACAGTCCAGATGCATGCACATTAGGCTAATTAGCTGTTGCAAATTGCCGCTAAGCGTTAACGTGAATGGGGTCAGGGTGTTAACCTCAGAGCTGATCGTAAGGGCTCTTGAGTGGCGCGACGACGAGGTACATGACTATTAACTTCAAATCCGGGTTAATGCCACAGCTGTCCGTTACCGGGGCGTCCATGTGAGCTAATTAGCTGAGCTCTTATGTGAAGGTGAGATGGCATACCTCACTTCGCTGTCACTCACAAGCCAATCATGGGTGATTGTGCAGTCATTGGTATGGAGTGGTTAACACTCTTCCGCCGAATATGCTAGACCGCCCCCAAATACGCACATGCCACAGTTTGAAAGGAGGCAGGTAGCAATGGGATGTCATAGAGTGGGCGTGTGAACGCTTTCGCCCCTCCATGGATGCTTGTGGTCGTGTTATAGAGAGGATAATACCTGATGGGTGTGAATTGGATATGACTAAATTAGGAAGAAAATTGGGGGGGGGTTAAGCAGTCATGGAAGAACTTGTGTCCTTCTACCACCTTTAACTATAACCCCACCTTCCCCCCCAAAAAAAATGATTTCCTTTTCTGCTGTTTGTGTTTATTGTCATAGAATTGACTCCGGACGCAGAGCTTGCAGCAGCTATTATGAAGAGACATTTCCGACCCTCCCTGATCAAATCCGAAGCGTGGGAGGGGTACACATTTGCCAACCTAGAGATTAAAATCAAAGAATCAACTGATTGTTATGGCGCTGTGCTGTGGCCCTCGGTAAGTTTTTTTTGTTTTGTTTTGGTGAGCAGACCATATTGTTACGTTTTTCCTATTTCATTTTGTGTACATTAAATTAATTAATTCGTTTTCTGAACCAATTACTGTAATTGTTATTATTATGGTCACGGGGAGGCTCGTGCCCATCTCAGGTGACTCAGGGCGTGGGTGGGGTACGCCCTGAACAACTCACCAGACAATCGCAGGGTCAACACTCACACAACCATTCACACTCACTCACACTCTCGGGGCGATTTGGAACAGCCAATTAGCCTACTGTGCATGTTTTTGGATGGTGGGAGGAAACCGGAGCACCCGGAGGAAACCCATGGAAGCACAGGGAGAACACGCAGCTCCACATACAAATACTCTGAGTCCTAGAACCAAACCTGGGATCTTCTTTCTGTGAGGAGAACGTGCTAACCACAACACCACCCCCGCATACACCGAATATTAAGAGAAAAAGATACGACCATTTTAATTCTAACAGAGAAATCCCCACATGCTCGGTTTTGGATCCCCGACTCCTGCTCAGACATTATCTTCAGGCCTGAGGAGAACACAGCACACGGGCCCACGGTCGACAGTGTTCTCTTTTGTATACATTCCCTCGGGTATGGCGACACAGGATTGGTCAGAACAAAGAAAGCGCTACATGTAGTTCACACAGGATGGGCTAGTTAGAGTTTGTTCATCGCAAGAGGCGTGGCTAATTACAACGCATTTACTGTACACACTGTCTCAGAACTCTATGCACAGAAATAAAAGAAAACAAAAAAGTATGTGCCTGTGTTTATCTAATATATCACCCACCATTTGTATTTTAATAGGCTATGGTGTTGTGTCATTTTCTTGACGTCCATCGTGAAAAATATAACCTTGTCGACAAGAACATCATTGAACTTGGTGCTGGGACTGGACTGGTTACTATTGTTTGCAGCATTCTAGGTAAACATGGTACTGTGTCATAAGACTTATATTTGATTTTGTCAGTTTAGTCATTCCGTGACTCATTCTTCTACCTTCCAGGGGCAAAGGTAACATCCACCGACCTCCCAGACGTTCTTGGAAACCTGCACTACAACGTGAGCCGTAACACCAGGGGGCGCTGTCGCTTTGAGCCCCATGTGACAGAGCTCACCTGGGGGAAGCAGCTCGAAGAACGTTTCCCGCTTGCGTCGTGTCACTACGACTACATCATGGCGGCAGATGTGGTTTACTCCCATCCATACCTCGATGAACTGATGCAGACATTCGAACACCTGTGCTCAGAGGACACTGTTATTCTTTGGGCAATGAGGTTCCGTCTGGACGCTGAGAACAGCTTTGTGGACCGATTTCGGGCCCGCTTTCATTTGGACGAGCTCTATGACTTACCCAGTCTGCACATTAAGTTGTACAGAGCGCAAAAGAAAGGCTCACAAAGTCATTCCGGGGCTGCAGCATAGAATTCGGGACTGCAGGCGTCCAGGATTTCACTGTTCATACATATGTGTGTGTGTTTAAACGCCTATGTTCACTGTAGGGGTTATAATATATTCAATGTGAGAATTTTTACTCAGAAGATAAAAAGGGAGGCGTAAGAAAGAATGTATTTACTTCTGTCTTCACTTATTTATGTACCGAACAACGTAATTCTACTCGAGTCAACATTGAAGTTGAAGTCTATGCTAGCTAACACTTGGCGAGGGCAGGGTACACCCTGAACAGCTCGCTAAACCATCACAAGGCAACACAAACAACCATTCACACTCAACCTCCCATCTAGAGACAAATTGGAATTCACCTGATTGTGCATGTGTTTGGATGGTAGGCGGAACCCCAACCAGAATAGCTAGAGGAAAACCCACGCAAGCATGGAAGAACATGCAAACTCCACACTGACACGTCCGAGTCGGGAACTCAATCCTAGGACATTCTTGCTGTGAAGTGAACATGCTCACCACAATACCACTGTGTCAGCTATGTCTGTTTTATTATTTAAAACTATTTTATAGTAAATATATGGAGTGCTGGGTGATGAATGCATGCACAAGCATATTCACATAATCACCATCATTCAAGATGGTAATTTTGCAAGGTGCAGGGATCTTTGATGCTCGTGTACAGGAGTCAGCAAACGGTTTCAGAAAGTCTCCGAGATTGATTTCATTTTATTTCCAAGTGATAGCACTGCATTTCATATTTCTTTAATACACCGACGCTCCCCAACTTACGTTTTAGTTCAGGTTCCGGACAGCCGAACGTAAGGTGAAAAAAAATGTAAGTTGTTACTGTATGTTCCAGTGACATATGACGTTCATACTGTACTATACATCCATAAATACCATTACCGTATCTCATAAAACACACCTAAATCAATTATTATAAACATAATATTGTTAAATAATATCAAATATATCAAATAATATCAACATTAATTTCAAATAAATTAAATTCAAGCAAAATAATTTCAAATAGATAAATTTTAATCAAATTCACTCATCAAATATCAAATACATTATCAAATATAATCTTTAACATTCTCTGTGATGAGATCTTTCTGCTTGTAAATGGTTCCGATGGTTGACGGAGCCATTTGGAGGAAACGTGCCACATACACATGTTTTTCACCAGCATCAATTTTCTTGATAATAGCCATTTCGTTTATAACGAGATGGCTTGCCGCTTTTCCTGATTACCACTATCACTAGTAGGCTTACGCTTTTGACCAACCATATTTGCTTAGGGTTACAAAAGTCCGCAAAACAGTGTAAACACAAAGATAACAGAGATGACGCCTTAACAAAAGGGTAACATGTGGTGAACTGGGAAGAAGGAGAGGCACGTTCAGTCTGTCGTTTGTAAACAATGTACGCAGCGTCATTATGTCATTGTGTCATTACGTCAGCGTACTACGTAGGTACGTCTCGTACCACAGAGAGCATGCTAAATTCAAAATTTGACATAATTTTTTTTTTTTTTTTAAACGTAAAATCAAAACAACAAATGAACGTAACTTGAGGAGCGTCTGTACCTGGAAAGTGAATGGGCTCCAGCAACAACAACTGTGGCCTGAGATTTGAGACTCTGCGACCAGAGCCTGCTAGCACTGACCTGTTTCCAGGAAATTTAAACAAGTGTATCTGTGCAAAGATTACATTTTTTTTTTTTTTTTTCAATGTGAGACCAAACTCACAAGATAAATAGCTAACCATTCCCAAGCAGCCGGATTTTAGAAGCTCTGATGGCTGTGCATGACCTTACACACCCCCCTACCCCGGATAGTTTTCATTCCTGGTGCTACCCCTTGGGTCGCGTTTCTATTTTCTGTGTCTCTTCTGTAACTGCTGTACAAAAATAACCAGTGGAGTCACTGGATAGTTAGAAAAAGAACTGATTAATCTCTATTTATTTATGAAGCATTTCATTAGATAAACAAGACTTAATACTTTATCATTAAGACTAATATAAAGAATTAAAGGGGCGGTGTCATGGTTGTTTAAAGAAAGTACCCTAAAGTTTAAAGGTGTTAGCAAACAAAACATAGACGTTGATATGAATATGTATTTGATTTATGAAGGCTAAATGAATTTGGTTCATACAACCAATTTACTGTTATGTACGGAAATTTAGAATAGGAAAAGTCCCCGTGAAATTAACAAAATAAGACAAACAATGATGTACAATATAATACAATTTAATAATTTTACCAAAATAATGCAAATAATAGATTATAGTTTAGAGATAAATAAAATACATATAGCACAAGGGTCACAAAATAAGAATGGTCACCAAGCAGCTGCAGTCAGTCAGGTACACTAAGAGACGGAGCGATCGATGAAGGTCAAAAGTTTGGAATCACATTTGTCCAAAAGTCTTGAATGATGATAATCCGTGCAATAATTATTGAAGAACGCGGAGGATGATCTTGGAAGATGAACCCGGATCACTGCAACAACTGGTCCTTATATAGATTTACTTAAGTTCGGGAATGTTCCTTTTTCTCAAGTGTTCTAGTCACATGACCAGTCATAGGGCGCATGCGCAAATAGGTCAATCTCGGAGTTTCCATAATATGTGGGATAGTTCCAGACCCAATTAGACTATGTAGGCAAAACAACTGTGACCTAAAAACAGCTGAGTAATACCATGTTACCATTTATAGCACTCTAACTGAATATAATTACATACTCATAAAATTACTACAAATTTATAACAATATCTTTGAGAACCTTTCCGCCGAACAAAATTTAAAAAAATTTATTAATTATGTTCATTCTTTTTTTTTTAAAGCCGTTTATTCTTAATTAGGGCTGTAGGTGCCAATCTCAGCTTACTTACGGCGAAGGTAGGGTACACCATGGACAGCTCAACAGGTCAACGCACGCCTAGGGGTGATTTGGAACAGCCAATTAGCTTACTGTGCATGCTTCTGGACTGTGGGAGGAAACCGGAGTACCCGAAGGAAACCCACACAAGCACGGGAAGAACATGCAAACGCCACACGGTAACACAGTAAGCACAGGAATTGCACCCAGGACCTTCTTACTGTGAGGTAGACATACCAGCCACTGCTCCACTGTGCTGATTTAAATTTAAAAAGCTATTTAGCGAATGTATACTAGTATTTTTGATATTACGTAATTACATATTTAAATGACTTAACAGACTGGTAACAGAATTTGGGTTACAAAAAACCAGCATTGAAATCATTCATTCATCCATTTTCTAAGTTCCCTAATCTTAATTAGCGGTCACTGGGATGCTGGCGACAATCTCAGCTGACACCGGGCGAAGGCGGAGTACCCTGGACAGCTCGCCAGGTCATTGCAGGACCAACACTCAAACAAACCATTTACACCAAGAGGTGATTTGGAACAGCCAATAAGCCTACATGTTTTTGGATTGTGGGAGGAAACCATGGTACCTGGAGGAAACCAGGCATGGGGAGAACATACAAACTCCACACAGAAATACCCAGGCTGGGAATCGAACCCAGGCCTTCTTGCTGGGAGGCAGACGTGCTAACCACTACGCCACCGCGATGCCCACAATAAAATCAATACAAGTTAATATATTGTTAATCTACGAGTATAATGTTAGTGTTACATATTGATATTTTTTTAATATAATTTATTTTTATATATTGTATTAATCCCACAAGGAAAATGATCTCTTCTGTATTTAACCCATCCAAAGTGAGCACATACACACGCACACACACAAACTCAGAACAATGGGATACCAGAGCCATAGGCGGCGGCCAGAGAGCAGTCGGGGGTTAGGTGCCTTGCTCAAGGGAACTTCGGTCATGAATGCGGAGGAAGGGAAGGTGCAGGTCACTCGCCTACCGCCATCCATTTTTCCTGATTGTTCAGGAATCGAGGAAGAAAGTATTAATTTCAGAATTACAGTAAATGAAAATAAGGTGCTGTGATTATAATGTACACGTAGTATACTTATAATGTCATCAATAAAGTTTTTCATTCTTCATTGTAATGTTCTGCAACTGGTCCATTTCTGTAACCGCTTCATCCTAATTAGGGTCGCAGGGAGGCTGGTGCCCCTCCCAGCCAACTCAGGGCGAGGGCAGAGTACACCCAGGACAGCTCGCCAGGCCATCGCAGGGCGGAAACACGCTGACGGCCTTTCAGCCTACTCTTGTCAAAAGTCAGCAATGGTTCTTTTACATGCCTCACACCATAGACAGTGAGAGACATGGCCGGCCTTTGATAACCCAGTTAGCTGCACTGGGGGGGGGGGACAGTGACAACCTTGTGGAGAGTGGGACTCGAACCCCCAACCTTTGGATCAGCGATCCGGCGCCTTATACCACTAGACCACCACTTCTGCAACTGGTTTTCATTCATTTTCTAAGCTACTTGACCCTAATTAGGGTCACGGGGATGCTGGCGCCCATCTCAGCCGACTGAGGGTGAGCGCAGGGACTAGTTTTCAAAACTGCATCAAATACAACCTGACTGATCAAGTTACATTTCTGATTATTATTAGACTGGTAATTAAACATGTAATTACTTAGATGGTAGACAGTGATTTGTTTTTTCCCAACAAAATATGAATGAACCATTTTTTCCAGATCAAATTTTTTTTAACTGTTATATATCTGTGCAGTAAACGTCCACCCATACATTTCTGCACAGAAAACGACTGAATCTGAGCTGATCCTGGAGCAGACACACACAGAGTTGCCTTACATGGGAGGCACAGCGGTGCAGTAGTTAGCATGTCCACCTCAGACCAAGAAGGTCCTAGGTTTGAGTCCCAGGCTTTGTGGAGTGTGCATGTTCTCCCCATGCTTGTGTGGGTTTCCTCCAGAGTCTCTGGTTTCTTCCCATAGTCCAAAGCTATGCACATTTGGCTAACAGGCTGCTCTGAATTGATGTAGGTGTGAGTGTGAATGTTCGTGTGTTGTATTGGTCTGGTGACCCATTCAGTGTATACGTACATCATTTTGGCCCAATGTTGGCTGAAATAGGCTCCAGCCATGCCACAAACCTAGTAAGATTAACTGTATTGGCAAATCAGTGGCAAAATAAAAATTGAGTGGAATACATGAGCTATTATACCCAACTCCACCCAAATATAAGAAATATAGCATGTTTATTATTCCATCCTAGTTCATCCTCCTCAGACAATGTAGACTGAGATGGTTGGGCCATGTCCAACAAATGGACGGGCAGTGGTGACCTGGTGGGAAAGATGCTGGATCACTGATCCCAAGGTTGTGGGTTCAAGGCCCGTTTTCAATGGGCTGTCACTGTCCTCCCCAGTGCAGCTAACTGGGCTATCAAAAGCCGGCCATGTCTCTCACTGGCTATGGTGAGAGGTTCAGGTAAAAGAACCATTGCTGACTTTCATCAAGACGAGACTGCAAAGCCGTCAGCATGTCTCTGCCCTGCAATGGCCTGGCGAGCCATCCAGGGTGTACTCTGCCCTCGCCTGGAGTCGGCTGGAGTCGGCTGGGATGGGTGTCAGCCTCCCCACAACCTTAATTAGTATTAAGTGGTTACAGAAAATGAATGAATGTCCACCGAATGGAAGATGGTCGATGGAAGATGGAAGCCTTGTACTATCTCATACAAATTTATTTGAATTATACAGTGTCATTTCTACTTTATGGGCGATGTACCTCATGCAACTTCTTGGCGAAATAAACCCAAAAAACTGGCAGTAGCAGCAGCAGCCAACAGTGACTTTTCATGGCTGTTCTACTGACGTCTTCTGGGGTGGGGGTGGGGTGATCCATTTAGTATTTTAATATTTTTAGTTATAGTATCTTTCTGAGTTTTGTTATTGTGTTTTATACCTCGTTATGCTTCAGATGTTCGTGGGTGGGTGGGGTTCCTCATTTTCTCCCTAATTTAGTAGTATCCAATTTCCACCAATCCAGTATTACCTTCCCTATCACACGGCCACCCTCCATCACATGCATTGCTAGCCACACGCCTCTTTTCAAACCGCGGCCCAGGTGTATTTGAGGCCAGTAGAACACGCTCAGCAGGAAAGAACTATCCACCCCTTCGTACAGATGAGCTCACAGACGCCCCTGATTGGCTGGTGATCTCTGTTAGTGACAGTGAAGTCTCCCTCCCGTGAGAGCCCGGCCAATTAGCTTCCATGGACTCCCAGTCAGAGACAACTATGGTATTAACCCAGATTCAAACTGGCGATCTCCGGGTTAATAGTCTGATGTGCTGTTTTTAAAGAAAAAAGATACAGTACATCCCTATTAATATCAGCTGGTACACCAGGTTTCAGTCCCAGAACTAGAAACGAAAAAGTGGACTCATGCCGATTTGTCCAGTCACAGTTCCACACCACACGTGGCACATCTGTTTAGCACTCTGGACAATATAATCATGAATTCATTCAAGTTCTTCTAAGCCGCATAATCCTAATTCGGGTTGCAGGGAGATTGGTGGCCATCTCAGCTTACTCTGGACAAGAGCAGGGTACACCCTGGACAGCTCACCTGACCATAACACATACAACCATTCACATTTACTGTACAAACTCACACCTTGGGGCAATTTGGAACAGACAATTATCCTACTGTGCATGTTTTTGGACTGTGGGAGGAAACTAGAGTACCCAGATGAAACTGACACAAGCACAGGAAATTTCACGCAGAAACACCCCATGCCTGAAAATCGAACCCTGGACCTTCTTGCTGTAATAAATATGTATCCTTGATATTCATTCAGTATAAATTGCGAAATACATTCCCAGCCTTCAGATTTATCCTGATGATTTACATTATGTCCCGATAATGATGTTCAGAGCTGTGAAGGCTTATTAAGGAGGTGTAACATAATGCAAATTGCAAGATTCTTCAAGGGAACAGAATCCTTCTGCTTGTGTTGCATGTAGACATAAACATACGCCAACCCACAGATAGCACGTAGAACAGATATGGTACGAGAAAACTACACTCGGTACTATAAACGAGAAGCAATCAATCCTGGATGTGATGCCACATGCCCCATTGCTCCACTGCCCCCCGACTCACTTCCATCCCTAAAAGGTTGGGGAGTCAAAAAGGCTCCCAGCCTTGTGACGGGGTTTTGTGATGAGGGAAACAGGAGAAGATTCAGGGAGAATTTAGATCACGAGGGTTATGGGGGTGGTGGTGGTGGTGGTGTGTGTGTGTGTGTGTGTGTGTGTGTGTGTGTGTGTGTGTGTGTGTGTCAGGGGTACATAATGTTTCAAAATACTCTGAATGGATGCAACACCTGTTATATTGGGTTTCCCATCTGCATCATCCATTAAGTGCAACATAACAATTGTGCATTACATAAATATAAAAATACAGCATGAAGCATACACAATGAGCTGGCTGTATGGGGACCAGACGCAGGACAGACAAACAGAAATGAACCTATTTAGTGCTCAAGTTTCTCAGGACCTTCAGCGATAACGTTTCAATAAGAACGTTCCAGCAATGTTTTAGAAACTGTTGGTTTTCTTCACCTTCTTCTTCTTTTTTTTTTGGGGGTGGGGGGGTGGGGGTGGTAATGTTTTACACATCTTGAAAATATAGCTTCCCGAGGATGGCCTGGAGAGCTGTCCAGGGTGCAGTCTGCCCACACTCAGTCGAGATGGCTGAGATGGGTGCCAGCCTCCCGCTGAGCCTAATTAGGATTAGTTCAGTTCATTTTCTGTAACCGCTTCATCCTAATTAGGGTCACGGGGAGGCTGGTGCCCATCCCAGCCAACTCAGGGCGAGGGCAGAGTACACCCTGGACAGCTCGCCAGGCCATCGCAGGGTGGAAACACGCTGACGGCTTTGCAGCTACTCTTGTCGAAAGTCAGCAATGGTTCTTTTACATGCCTCACACCATAGACAGTGAGAGACATGGCCGGCCTTTGATAACCCAGTTAGCTGCACTGGGGGGGGGGACAGTGACAACCTTGTGGCGAGTGGGACTCGAACCCCCAACCTTTGGATCAGAGATCCGGCACCTTATACCACTAGACCACCACTGCCCCTCCTAATTAGGATTAAGCAGTTCAAAAAAAATAATAATAATGAGAATGAATATAGCATTATGTACAGATTAGAGCTTCAGTACCATCAGCTATGTTCACTTAAAACCCAGAGGGAACCCACGCAAGCAAACAGAGGACATGCAACCTCGACATATAAAAACATCCTGAGCCCGGGAATCAAACCTGGAACCTTCCTGCTGTGAGGTGGATATGCAAACCACTGTGACGCCATTGTCTCAATTGACACAATTTCATTGCTCTTTTATATATACAGTATATATATATATATATTTCCTACCATAAGATGCCTGAGTTGCATGAAACATTACCAATTTCTGATGTTTTATATATATATATATATATATATATATATATATATATATATATTTATTTATATATATATATATATATATTTCCTACCATAAGATGACAGAGTAGCATGAAACATTACCAATTTCTGATGTTATATATATATATATATATATATATATATATATATATATATATATATCCTACCATAAGATGCCTGAGTTGCATGAAACATTACCAAGTTCTGATGTTTTATATATATATATATATATATATATATATTTATATATATATATTTATTTATATATATATATATATATATATATATATATTTCCTACCATAAGATGCCTGAGTTGCATGAAACATTACTAAGTTCTGATGTTTTATATATATATATATATATATATATATATATATATATATATATATATATATATATATATATATATATATATCATATATATATATATCATAAATATAAAAATTTCCGTCTGTTATTGAAATCTCTCCCATTTGTGTGGATGTTTGTGTGAGCGGTTATTTCATGGATCTATTTTTAAATTTAATCTCGGCTCTGTGCGATGTTGGGAGTGTCTGCTTTGATGCTCGTCCTCTATAATTCTGTCCGGCTGAAGCCTGAAAATGCAGTTAGGACACAATTACACGGACACATCTGGGAATCTGAAAACTGAAGGTATTTGTCAGCATCTTTTACATCTAGTTTTGACCTGCTGGCATCAGTTCTATCTGTTTGTGCAGGACAGTTTTTGGTTTAATTTCAGTACATTAGTTTATTATACACTGAGCTCTGTGTGTTTTTCATCATAGCTTTGCACACAGAAACCTGCAGGGCTGCAAAGTTAGCAGACTTTCAACTAATAATGTATTTGCGTTTTGAGCACGCATGCAGTATAACCACTTATTAACTTTAAATCTTATTTGTACTTATTACTCATATCAGTTTATATTAAAATTAATACAAGGTTAATTTAACATAAATAATAAAGTAGACATTTTAATCAGTAAATTTAGTTCATATTCATATAAATTATGCAGTGAATAGTGTTTAGCTTTCTAAATAATTATTATTTTCTAGCAGTGCTAAAATATCGTAATGGAGAGAACTGTAGTCGAGGGTCCAAACAAACAAGACAGCAGAGAACCAGAGGAGGAAACAGGAGCAGAAGATGGTTAGTAAATCCTGGAATGAAATCTCGTGTTGTTACAGGATTGTGGGTAGAACTGTGCTTCAGTGCATTTTGTTATTCTGGTCTCATGAATCAGACCCCAGTGATGTGGTCTATCAGAAAACCTGGGAACCAACCATCTACTGCAACATTAACAAGGAGACTCATTACTACGCTGGACATGAAATCAGGATCTATGAGGCTCTGGATTCTTATGGCGCCATCATCTGGCCTGCGGTGAGACATCACTATCACTTCCAACACACAAAATATAGTACTCCAATCAGAATTATTGGCACTTTTAATAAAAACTAAAACGAAGAAAAAAACCTGGCATTATGGACCAAAGAGAAGATTTATGGATGTGGTGAATGTGGACATGAAGGTCGTTGGAGTAAGAGAGTAGAAGATGTGGAGGATAGGGAGAGATGGAGGCAGATCATTTGCTGTGGCGACCCCTGAAGGGAACAGCCGAAAGGAAAAGTAGATATATATATATATATATATATATATATATATATATATATATATATATATATCTTCTTCAGTCAACATGGACCGCCATCCGTGCTGTTAACCAACAGGGTGCTGGCAGAAACTGGGCTCCTGTTGGTCAAAGAAGGAGAGGCGGGAGGGATATATATCCCTTCTTCTACCAACAGGAGCCCAGTTTCCACCAGCACCCTGTTGGTTAACAGCACGGATGGCGGTCCTTGTTAACTGGGCCTCGACCAATCCGGTATGACATTGGTACTGATGATCCGCATATCAAATTTGACACGTTTTACATCAGTTGCCCTTCCTGACACAACCCTCTGCATTTATCTGGGCTTGGGTGGGACCGGTGTGAGAATGAACACTGGCTTATGCCCCCCTCAAGGCTGCTTTATATATATATATATACATACATACATACACATATATATATATACATACATATATATATACATACATATATATATATATATATATATATACACACACACACATATAGTGGTTAGCACGCCCGCCTCACAGCCAGAAGGCCTGGGTTTTTATTCCAGAGCTTGGGCATTTGTGTGGTATGTACTTGCGTGGGTTTTACCCCCACAGTCCAGAAACATGCCCAGTAGGCTAATTGGCTGTTTCAAATTGCCCCTGTATGTGAACGCAAGTGTGAATGATTGTATGTGTGTTGGCCCTATAATGATCTGGCGAGCTGTGCAGGGCATACCCTACTTTCAACCAGAGTCGGCTAAGATAGGCTCAGCGTCCCCATGACCCTAATTAGGGTTAAGTGGCATATACAATTCATTCATTCATTCATTAAAACATTGGGGTATCGATATTGTTATATTTTTACCACTCAGTAAATCTCCAGTCTTCTTCTTCTTCTTCTTTTACTTTCGGCTGTTCCCTTCAGGGGTCGCCACAGCAAATCATCCGCCTCCACCTCACCCTGTCCTCCGCATCTTCTTTTCTGACTCCAACGACCTTCATGTCTTCCTTCACCACATCCATAAATCTCTTCTTCGGTCTTCCTCGAGGCCTTCTGCCTGGTAGTTCCAACCTCAGCATCCTACTGCCAATATACTCACTATCCCTCCTCTGTACATGTCCAAACCATCTCAATCTAGCCTCTCTGGCTTTGTCTCCAAAACATCTTACGGGGGCTGTCCCTCTGATATACTCATTTCTGATCCTATCCATCCTCGTTACTCCCAGAGAGAACCTCAACATTTTCATCTCCGCTACCTCCAGCTCTGCCTCCTGCCTTTTCCTCAGCGCCACTGTTTCTAATCCATACAACATCGCTGGCCTCACCACCGTCTTGTACACTTTTCCCTTCATTCTTGCTGACACTCTCCTATCGCACATCACACCGGACACTTTTCTTCAACCATTCCAGCCTGCCTGCACGACGTCTTCGACCAACAGTAGTCCAATTTCCATCAGCACCCTGTTGATTGACAGCACTGATGGCGGTCGTTGTTAACCCGGGCCTCGACCGATCCGGTATGGGGGTAATACTTCTGATTTGCATCATAAATGTTTGGCATTGGTTTTACGTCGGATGCCCTTCCTGACACAACCCTCTGCATTCCTCCCTCCGGGCTTGGGACCGGCATGAGGGGGAGAGACACTGGTTAGTGCCCCCCCCCCCCCCCACCCCCACCTCATAGCTGCATTATGCCACCTCATGGCTCCAGTGTGAGGTCAATAACAGGAATGTCTCTGCCGGTGATGTTTCATATGGTTGGAGACACGTGTACACAGATTTTGGTTCTCCGTGCCGACTGTCTGAACCCATTCACTTCCCAACATGTTAAATATGAAATACACTGTTATCTCTTGGGAATAAAAATGGAATCAGGCAGTGGTGGCTCTGTAGTTAAGGCTCTGGCTTACGGGTTGGCAGCTCATGCACCCAGTACCGCAAAGCTTCAGCTGTTGGGCCCTTGAACAAGGCCCTTTAACCCTCAAATAGCTTAAGCCCTCAGCCCTCTGGATAAAGGTGACTGCGAACTGCTATAAATGGAAATAGAAACAGTCATTTACTTCTGTAAATATCTGACCCCTGCACCAGGCACAATGATATTAGCAAGCATCCTCATCTTTTTGTTATTTTTTTTGAAATCGTACGCGGCCTTCTTTTTCTTAACCCTTGATTTTTGCCCTGTCAAGTTATCATGCATCCGCAAGATCGTTCCTTTGGTCACGCAGTCTTATAATTATCCATGCGAACCAAATACAGAACCCAAACAAGATGTAGAACTGGTGAATAAGAGATACTGTATACTTTGTATCCAAAATGAACTGGTAATGGACTATGAGGGGCAGCAGTGAGTGGCTCACTGGATAAGGTTCTGAGTTACTGATCAGAAGGTTAGTGGTTCTAGTCCTTATACCACCAAAGTGCAGCTGTAGGGCCTTTGAGCAAAGACCCTTAACCTTTCAGGTGCAGTGGTGGCCTAGTGGCAAAAGCGCTGGATCACTGATCCTAAGGTTGGGGGTTCACGTCCCACTCTCCACAGGTTGTCACTGTCCCCTCCAGTGCAACTAAGTGGGTTATCAAAGGCCGGCCATGTCTCTCATTGTCTATGGTGTGAAGTTCATGTAAAAGAACCATTGCTGACTTTCAACAAGGGTTTGTCCAGGATGTACTCTGTCCTCGCCGGGAGTCAGATGGGATGGGCGCTTTTCTAAGCAGTTTAATCCTAATTAGGATCACCGGGAGGCTGGCGCCCATCTCAGCCAACTCTGAGAGAACGCTTGGTTTGCCAGGTCATCGCAGTTTAACACACATACAACCATTCACACTCAACACTTACACTTAGTGGCAAATAGTCTACTGTGCATGTTAGGAAACTCGTGCAAGCATAGAGAGAAACGCCTGGAGCATGGGAATCAAACCCGGGACCTCCTAACTGTGCCGTGGACGTGCTAACCACTGCGCCACCATGCCGCCTAGTATATTATTAAGTTTCTGTGTTGGCTCGAAAGTATGTTTGGCTCAACATCTAGTTGATGTACCCATCAATCTTTACAAGATCCTCTGAACCACCAGCCAGAAAACAAGCTCTACAGCATCACTGATCCACCTCCATATTTGATAGTGAGCTATCGGGTGATTTTCCTCAACTCATTTTGTAGCCAAACATCCAGATGACCTGAAAGTTATTTATAACGATACTGTGTAGAGTTCTAGAAGAGTTCTTGGTGAAGTTGTCAACATCTTACACTTGTTTTTATAAAGCAGGCTTTTTTTTTTTTTTTTTTCAACCTGGCCACCATCAGAACCATCATAAACTGTCTGACAGCTGTACAGTTCAAAAACACTGATGTTTGAAGCGAGGTTTTCTCTCCTTCCTCAAGCTTTTCACTGTGCAGTTGGCAGTATGCCATGGCATGGGTCCAAATTCTGGAAAATACCCAACTGTTTTCGACATGTATGCTTATGGTAGTTCAATGGCTTATTTATTTTTATCAACCACTTCACTTGTCCTGCTCAACAACAACCACCTGTGTGTTTGATACTGTGAGTGGAAGACTGTCCAGATCTATGGTGTGCATTGTCATTCATTCGTTTTCTGGACCGCGTAATCTTTATTAGGGTCATGGGAAGGCCGGCACCCATCTCAGCCGACTCTGGGCGAGGGCAAAGTACACCCAGGACACTCGCAGGGCAGAAACATGCTGGCAAATATACAGCTCCTCTTGACGAAAGTCAGCGATGTTTCTTTCACATGAACCTCCCAGTAGAGACATGGCAGCCTTTGATAACCCAGTGAGCTGCACTGGGGGGACAGCAGTGATAACTACTGACAGTGGATCTTGAACCCTCAACCTTAGGATCTGTAATACAGAACCTTACCACCGGGCCACCACTGCCCTCTGGTGTGCATTGTGAGTATCCCTATTGAGATACTTATCCGTGTGTTTGTCACCCAAATATAAAAATAAGAAACAATTAAGACTCACTGCAGTAGCATGGTGGCGTAGTGGTTAGCACGTCCGCCTCACAGAAAGAAAGTCTGGGTTCGTTTCCAAGGTTGAGCAGTTCTGTCCAGAGTTTGCATGTTCTCCCCGTGCTCGCGTGGGTTTCCTTCGGGTACTCCGGTTTCCTCCCACAGTCCAAAAACATACACAATAGGTTAACTGGTTGTTCCAAACCCCCCCCCCCCGAGTGTGAGTGTCAATGGTTGTGTGAGTGTTGGCCATAAAATGGTCTGGAAAGCTGTCCAGGATGTACCCCGCCCTCACCCAGAGTCAGCTGAGACGGGCACCCGCCCGCCCGTGACCCCAATTAGGATTAAGCAGTTCAAAAAATGAATGGATGAAGAAGATGAATTGTCTGAAAATAGAGTGGGATGGTGGTGTTGTGGTTAGCACGCCTTGTCTCTCAGTAAGAAGGTCCTGGGTTCGATTCCTGGATTCGGGTGCCTCTGTGAGGGGGTTTGCATGCTCTCGCCGTGCCTGTGTGGGTATTTTGCAAAGACATGCCCGTTCCAACTGGACCCCAAGTGTGAGTGTAATTAATTGCACGTGTCACCCTATGATGGGCCTGCCGAGCTTTCCAGGGTGTATCCTGCCTTCGGCCAGTGTTGGCAGAGATAGGCACCAGTCTCCCCGTCACCATAGTAGGTTTAAGCGCATAAGCAAATGAGTGAGCGGGAGAGTCCATGTTAAAATTTTAATCACGTGTTTACAATTACAGGATTATTCTAGATAAAGAAATGGTAGGCCTCCGTCAGTCCCGAAGGACTATGGCTGCGTTCTGGCTGGTATCCCGGCTGGTGATACTCCCCAGTGCGCAGAGCCCGGGTAGGGAGTAATGAGGGACAGGCTGTTACCCAAGCAGCAAGTCCCCCCCCCCGTCTCGGCGCCACCGGAAGGATCCAATGGAAAGGCAAGTGCCGATACGACTGGGTTCCAGTGCCGCTGCAGGAGAGAATCTACGGTCAATTTAGAACGGCCAATTAACCTACAGTGCACGTCTTTGGATTGCGGGAGGAAACCGGAGCACCCGGAGGAAACCCGCACAAGCACGGGGAGAACATGCAAACTCCACACAGAAACGCCCAGGCCGGGAATCGAACCCGGGCCTTCTTGCTGTGAGGTGGACGTGCTAGATAAAGAAATATTATGCATAATTCTTGTCCTTTTCAAACATGTAGGGTCTTGCACTCTGTCAATATCTGGATTCGAATCAGGGAACAGTTACCCTGCGAGACAAAGCCGTGTTAGAGCTTGGAGCGGGAACTGGCTTGGTATCCATTGTGGCCTGTCTCTTGGGTGAGTCATCAAATATTTTTAAATATAAATATAAAATTTTAAATATAGATGTATATACACGGATCCCTCACTTTCCGCGATTAATTGGGACCGAGATCACCCCGCGACTGCCGAATTCTGCAAAGTAAGGATCGACCCCCATGATTGACGTATATGTACATGTATATGTGTATATAATATCAATAAATACATATGCAATGCTATAAATGCTTATAATAACAATTAAACATTCAAAACTAATGTACAAGATGTAAAATAAAATATAAATACTACACACATACAGACGCGCATGCACACAGATGCGTAAGTAAGAACGTACATAGTTTTGTTGGGGGGTTTTGGGTTGTTTTGTTTGGGTTTTTTTTTTTGCATAACTGGCCTTGTTTTTGTGGCATTTTCTTAACCTTTACGCCTATTCTCCCTTAATTTCATTATTTATTAATTTGATGAATATTAAAAAAAAAAAAAAAAACGTGATGCACTGGAACCGCATGAATTGAAGCGTGAAGTAGCGAGGGATCCCTGTAGTTGTAATTGAAATGACTTTGCACGACCGTTTGGGTTTTATGAACGATAGTAATGCTCTGAGTACTTTACAGGCGCTTGGGTAACTGCTACTGACCTTCCTGAAGTGCTGGGAAACCTGCGATGTAATTTATGTAGAAACACAAGGGGACGCTGCAGATATACACCCCAAGTGGCAACGCTGTCATGGGACTCCGACCTGGAACAAACCTTTCCTCGGACCATTTATCGATATGACTATGTTCTGGCTGCAGATGTGGTGTATCATCATGACTTCTTAGATGAGTTATTAGTAACCATGCGCCACTTCTGCCAACCCGGCACAACACTGATCTGGGCCAATAAGATCCGCTTTGCCTCAGATCTGGTGTTTACGGAAAACTTTACGAAGACCTTTAACACCACATTACTTGTAGATATGGGCGAGATTAAAATATACTCTGCCACCATGAATGATGTTGAGGTTGGACTTAATTTTCCAGTCATGGTATTGCAAGATACAATAAAGCATGGAAAGGAGACGGAAGAACACAACGTTGGAGATGTTCGCAAGGAACAGAATCAACATCCTAATGAGGAGGAACTGGAGGAGATGGACAGAGACACAAAGCAAAGGAATGACAATCAAACTGGAGAAGAACCTGAAGATAATTTTGAAGTTAATTACAAAACAGGTAATTATTAATTCGTTTTCTGAACAGCTTAATCATAATTTGGGTCACGGGAGGCTGGCGCCCAGCTCAGCCAACTCTGGGCTAGGACAGAGTACACCCTGGACAGCTCTCTAAGCCATCGCAGGACATGTCCATAACTTACTCACTTATTTAGTTTATCTGCATAATCTTACTAGGCTCACGGGAAGGCTTGAGCCTATCTCAGCTGACACTGGATGAAGGCAAGGTACACCCTGAACAGCTCACTAGTCCATTGCATGGCGACTCACATACGCATAACCATTCACACTCGCACCTGGAAGCGTTGTTCTCCCAATGCCTGTGTGGGTTTCCTCGGGGTACTCTGATTTGCTCCGGCATACTAAAAGCGTGCACATTAGACTAATTAGCTGTTCTAAATTGCCCTTAGGAGTGAGTGTGGATGGCTGTGTGTGTGTGTGTCGGCCCTGCGATGGTCTGGCACGCTGGTTAGGGTGTATCTCATCTTCACCCAGAGTCAGCTGAGATAGGCAGTTAATACAGATCACTCACTCACTTATTTACTTCAACTGCTTAATCCTTCTAGGGTCCTGGGGTGGCTGGAGCCTATCTCTGCCGACACTGGGTGAAGCCAGGATACACCCTGAACAGCTCCCCAGACCATTGTCAGGCCAACACATGCACAACCATTCACACTCACACCCAAGGGAAATTTATTATGGCTCGTCAACCTAATGTGCCCGTCTTTGGACAGTTTGAGGAAACTCGAGAACGTGGAGGAACCCATGCGAGCACTGGAAGAACATGCAAACTCCGCACACATTAATCCTCACCGAGCCTGGGACTCGAACCCAGGACCATCTTGCCGTGAAGCTGGGAGCGTTAATTACTATGTCATCCTAGTATAGATCAGTAACGGTAATATGTGGCTCAATGGTTAAGGCTGTGGGTTGCCGATCAAAAGGTTAGAGGTTCCAGCCCCTGTACCACCACCGTTGGGCCTTTTATCGACGGCCTTTAAAAAAGGTCAGTTTTAAGGAATTCGGTCAATGTCATTCTGGTTTCTCAGCTCAGGATGAAGAGCTGGAGTCAGATGAACAGTTACCTTGTCCGAGTATTTGGGAATCCAAGTATTCCATCCCCGGTAAAGAGATTCATTATTTTATGGGTCGCAAAATCGTCATAGAAGAATCGTTTGATTCGTATGGAGCCATGATATGGCCTGCGGTGAGTATCCATTGAGAATGATTGACAACTAGCAGTAGCTAGTAGCAGCCGACTTACTGGTGTCAACAATGCTAACAATCTCTGGACATGTTACATTCTGCAGGCAGTCGCTCTGTGTAAATTTCTGGAAACTCCAGATGGGAGGCAGCAAATCAATCTACTTGATAAAACCGTTCTGGAGATCGGAGCAGGAACCGGTCTACTCTCAGTTGTCATAACCTTACTTGGTAGGTCCCACTTTCCTTGTAGTCATACTGCATGTCCGCATGAATATACCACAGGAATCACTTTCCTGTTCATAATGAATTGTGTCTGTATTGTAGGTGGCAAACTGACAGCTACTGACCTGCCGGAAATTTTGAGCAATCTGAGGTACAACCTCAACCGGAATACCAGGTGGCTACGCAGACACGAACCTGAAGTGAAGGAATTGTCCTGGGGTTACGATTTGGAAAAAACCTTCCCTCGATCCTTACATCACTATGACTATGTGTTGGCTGCTGATGTAGTTTACCATCATGATTGCCTCGACGAGCTTCTAGCCACCATGCATCATTTCTGCCAACCTGAGACAACTGTCATCTGGGCCAATAAGATCCGATATCCGTCTGACCTGACTTTCTTACAGAACTTTGAGAACATTTTCCGTACCACGCTACTGACGGAGCTGGGGGACATAAGGATTTACAGTGCCACATATAAAGCTTTATAGAGAGAGAAAAAAGGACACTGTTACAAAGTTTGAATTTTAAAAACATTTGGGGATTTTAAGCGCCCTCTGCTGTTTGGAATGTGAATTGAGTGGTCATGTAAAAGAACCATTGCTGACTTTTGCAAAAGAGATGCCGCATAGCTATCAGCATGTTTCTGCCCCATGATATACATATATACACACATATATATATATATATATATATATATATATATATATATATATATATACACACACATACATATACATATATACATATACATACATGTATACATTATATATATATATATATATATATATATATACACATACACACATATAAAATGTGAGTGGAATCTGTTTTTGTATTACTTCTTTTACAAACAAATTGGGTCATGTAGAAAATTTCAAACCCATAATTCCACGGTTGCAGCCCAAATACAGTAATCAGTTTGTTGACCAATCTAATTGGGAACATCTGGCAGCGTGCACATCAGCCTCATCACACAACACTTGCTCACTGAACGCCTACTCTGAACCGCTTTCAGACTTTGGCAATGTTTCTTGTGTTTTGGATCATCTCACATTTTTTCCATTGATAAGGCATGATGGACCTGAGAACAAGGAAAACAGTGAGAACTGATGTAGGTGAAGAAAGAAATCATAAAGTTTGAAAATTGCAGTGGCGTCTGGTGAATGAAATTGTCTTATTTTAAACTTTACTCAGTCGCTATATCATACAATACAATTGTTTTGTAAGGAGGAGTTTGGGAACGAATTAATTCTTTATACACTATTATTGGAATATACAGTACAGTATATCAGTTTAAGAACTACATTTAAGAACCAACTCCAGTTGAAAACTGAGGTCCCACTGTATTTAAAATTAAGATGTTTAACTTGATAATACAATTCAGTCTCTGACACATCACATTACAGATCATAAAAATGTAAGAAAAATAAAAAGAGTAATAGTAGTAATTTTCCAACATCATGTCTGCATTATTGTTTAGCAAACATTTACCTTGTAGGCTAAATTGGCTACAATGCTTCTTTCTTGTGAGCTACACGGAAGGTACCATGAAGCACCAATTTTCATTCTGCAGGAAACTGCGTGTTTCTGTCCATAATCTATGATTGTGCACTCGTCCGAGTAAGTTATTACGGATCCCTCACTACTTCGCGCTTCAATGCATCGTGTTTTTTTTTAATTATTTTAATATTCCTCGAAATAAAAAATAAGGAAATTAAGGAAGAAAAGGGGAAAAGGTTAAATGCCACAAAAACCAGGCCAATTATGCAACAAAAAAAAAACACTAAACAAACACAAAACAAAAAAACAACCCAAAATCTCTCATCAAAACTACATTTTTGTGAGGTGTGCATCTGCGTACATGTCTGTATGTGTGTGTATTTATATTTTATTTACATCTTATGAATTATTTTTGAATGTTTGTTATTATAGGCATTTATAGTATTGAATATGTATTTAATGATATTATATACACATACATGTATGTATATGTCAGTCGGGGCCAGGGGGTTGATCCTACTTGGCGGATTTTCGTTATCGCGGGATATCTCGGTCCCACTTAACAGCGGAAATCCCTGTATTACCTTTTGTGTGAGCTATACATCATTCATGTTATTACTGGACCTTTGAGAGCTAATGGAAATTGTCCTTTGGGCTTTTTACACCTGAGCCATAGTGGCTCATCAGGCCGGTGCTTATCCCCGGTTTCCGTAGCGTGAAGCAACCAGGAGTTCAACTCCTCCTGGATGGGACGCTAGTCCATTGCAGGTTACCTTCCCAGTATATTTTACTGGAACTCATTTACACTGCCGGGTGAACAGAGAGAGGCACACTTGTGTTTGAGACCTTGCCCAGGGGTCTTAGCACAGTGGGGGGTCTAACTGGGATTCGAACACACAACCTTCCGATCATGAGGACAGCACCCTAACCACTACACCACCGGCCCCACAAATGGAAACTGTACTCAAGGAAAATTATGATGGTCATTATGTTTACATTCCAAACCTGACAATAAATCAAAAAGGCAACATCATGACAATAGTAAACGTTATTCGTAGTCAACACGTCATTCAGGTAACATGACCCAATATTAGTCCCTACTATACAACAAGGGTCTCACCTTCCAGTTGGTGCCATGTGAAAGGTTAGTGAATGTGCGAGTGGGCGTGTGTATGGGGGGGTTGCAAACTTTTGATGTTCAAATAGTTTTATTCAGAATTCTCTTTTTACTATTACACAGTTCCCAATATTTATTGTAATATCAAAATAACTTGTGACTTTCCATACAGCTCTTGAAGTATAATGCATATAAAATAATAAAATGATACTAGCACAAAAACTGTCGACTTCAAATTAAAATTACATCTTTAAAATATTGGCTTCAAATAATAATTTGTTTAAAATTTAGAAATACACAATATCTATTAATACATCCGAAGCTTTTTGACGCGGCGACAGTGAAACGAGACCCGTGACTGCACTCAGAGGTGGACAGTGAGGAGATTGGCATGTTTTAAGGCCATTATTGATGTTAATGATGTTGGCAAAGTCTGTGCCAGTCTAACCCTGAATATACACACCGAACAGCTGTAACACCAGCACCGCTGGACTGGTCTGCCACCACAAAGCACCACCCAGCAATTTGAATGCACTATATATTCAGACACCTTTTTATGCTAGCCAACATTAACAGTTCCAGCTGTTTGTATGGAATCGGTCCAGATGTTCTAGCTTTCACTCTCATCAATGAGGGTTGGGCATCCATGAAACTATAACCAAAGAACATTATAACTACAAACAGAAGTGAACAGCATTAACTTGTTACATGGGTACGAGTACCAGGCAGAACGTGAACGGTCAGTACTTAAAAGTGACGTGCTGGAAGCAGGAAATAAAAACCAACAACAACAACCTAAACTCATACTCATGGTGAAACCACTGGATCTTGGGCCTTGTGAGGAGTTCCTGATATGCACCCACCAAATACCAAAAGGTGGCCCAGGAAAGGACAAATAGCAAATTCCAATGAGTTTTCAGGTTGCCCAAAGCTCAATGCTGTGCACAGGAAGCAAAAGTCTGATTACACAGATGAGCTACTGTAGCACAAACTGCTGAAACTGTCAACTCTGGGTCTGATGGAAGGAGTCTGAACACACTGCGCATTTCAGCCTGCCATGTATCATTGGACGGGGGAGGGGTGGGTTTGGTGGGAGGTTAGAGAAGAGCTGCCTATCCACAGTCAGGTGGCTGATTATGGATGATTGATGTATTGTTGCAGATCAAAACCACAAAAAAATAGGCTTGTCCTTAAACCAGGTTTGGAAGGGTAAAGAAATGCCATTAGCATGTTGTTCACAAGCCAGATGTTGAGCTTGATAAAATCAGAAACCTTGGAGATGTACGGCACCATCTGAAATTGTTACGTTTTCCTACTGATCAGTGTGGCGATGTAATACATAAACAAAAAGGAAAGAAAAGAATTTGCTTTTTTTTTGGCAGCAGTCACTTTAGTCAGCTTTAGTTCGGCGCTACAGCTAAACATCTGGCACATTACTGGCTGTAAAGCCTCACGTTCTCAGGGTTGATGATGTGTAAACAAACATTTATATCATGAATAAGAAAACCACACTCAGAAAAAAAAAAAGGGGGGGGGTAAAAAAAATTAAATAAATAAAAATAAAAAAAATCAGGTGAGCAATAGGAGCTGGAGCCAAACAGAGCTTAATAACAGAAATTCTGGACGAGCAGCATTACCATACATTGATGATGATGATGATGATGAAGATGAAGAATCCACAGTCTTAATATACTTAATAGTACGAAACTTGATTAGGTCATTAAAAGCTGGACTTCAGGGACTAATTATACACTTTATAGTGCAGCTGAGCTACTTCATGCAGACAAAACTAAACCAACTTAAACCAAACAAATAAATAAATTAAAAACTCCACCATGAAACACGTTAAACAAGTTTACGATGGAATATCTGATGTGCTCGGAGATTCTGGTGCTAATGTGGTGCTTTGGGTCATATTTTTACTATTCTCGCAGTTGTCTGCTGCTCTGGTTCTGATAAAGAACTTAATTTAATCGCCCTGCTACTTTAAAATTTCCAAATGACCAAACCCAGCTTTTCTTAGGATCGAGCTAAACCCTTGTCTACCCTCGGAGGGCCTTCAAAAGCCAGCCCACCCCAGCCTTCACACGCACGAACGGTAGGATCACGCATGAATGGGGAGATATGGGGGCATTGGATTGGATATTTCCCAGCAGACTGCAAGGCCGTGATTGGTCAGAGTTTTTAGAAAATTACACAGATATTGCAAACCCTCCCCACCAAGAACACAGAAGTGTACAGAGCTCCCGCGCTACGTCACGCTTCAATTCATGCAGCTTCAGTGCATCACGGGTTCTTTTTTTTTTTTTTTTTAAATTCATCGAATTAATAATAATAAAATTTAAAAAAAAATTAGGGAAGAATAGGGGAAAAAGTTAAGGAAAAAGCCACAAAACAAGGCCAATTAATAACCCAAAAAACCCCTAAACCGATACAAAACAAAAAAACCCAAACCCTCCCATCAAAACTAATTACATTGTTGTGAGACGTGCATCTGAGAGCGTGAACACGCATGTGTCTATGTGTGGATTTATATTTTATTTACATCTTATACATTAGTTTTTTTTACTGTTTGTTATTATAAGCATTTATAGCATTGCATATGTATTTATTGATATTATATACACGTATCCATGTACGTATACGTCACCCGGGGGGGTTTCCTACTTCACGGATTTTGATGGTTGCGTGGGGATCTCGGACCTAATTAACGTCGGAAAGTGAGGGATCGCTGTAATTGATTGCTGTCAGGGTGTAAAGACTGTATCAACCCATGTAATAGTTTACGTACACATCTATAAATTACCAACGCTAGCTTTAAACATTGGATTCAAAAGACAAATACAGCCAAAATACAACTAAATGATGGGTGTAGTTAGATTACTAGAAAACATCGTTTCATGGTGGAGTTTTCCTTGAAAAGGTGTATGAAATTTTACTGATCAGCCATATTTTTTTTGTTTTGTTTTGTTTTTTTTTTATGAAAAGGATGTGCACTGTTGGAGTTCCATTAAAAAAAAAAAAAAGCTGTGGTTTATAGAAATCACTGTAAGCGACTCCACAGCAAGAAAACCAGTGTGCTTGGCAAACCATGTAAGCATTTGCATCCAAAAATAAATTAATTAAAACAAACACACACACAAAAATCATACACACGTGGCGGGTTGGAGTTTGGGGATCACAAAACAAAGCGTGTCCTACTCTAACTCATAAAAAGGCAAGACATGGACTCCATTATAGAGTAGAAAAGCCCGGTTCAGTGTGCTCTTGAGGAAGTCACTGCTTTCAGGACAAAAAGGAACTTCCTGGACTTTATAAAACATGCATACATACTGTATATCAGGGAGAAGTGAGTTTACATAGGTTTATATTGCCTTTATATGACTGGGTGCACTGTGTCACCCATTTCAACATTGAAGCAGTTCCGTCACACTGAACTGAAATGATGTTCGATGAGTAATCCCTCCTACATTTAAAGGGGCAGTGCCATGACCATCTTCTTTGAAAACCATTGGGACCATGTTGCGGTCCATTTTCATCTTACCCAAAAGTGCAAGACTTGTTTTGACTTGTGATCTGAAGGGCTGTTTAACAAATCGCAACATGCATGTTGGACATTCAAGCGGCACGGCGGTTAGCATATTCCCCTCATAGCAAGGGTTCGATTCCTGGCCTCGGCTGTTTCTGTTCGGATGTTCTTCCCGTACTTGTGTGGGTTTCCTCCAGGTACTCCGGTTTTCTTTGGCAGTCCAAAAGACATGCACATTGGCTGTTCCAAAATCAACCTACAGGTGTGAGTGTGAACGGTTGTGTATGTATGTTGGCGCTGTGATGGCCTGGCGAGTTGCTCAAGGTGTGCCCAGCCTTTGCCCATAGGTAGCCAAGATGGGCACCGGCCTCCCTGTGACCCTAATTAGGGCTGTAAATGAATGAATTGTTGGATATTTCTGGCCTTGGCAACTAAATTTGGGTAGAAATCATGACGCTGCCCCTTTAAAGAGAAATTACATAAACTGGTACTTCAAATGATTAAAACTCAAAAGTAATAATAATAATAATAATAATAATAATAATAATAATAATAATATAGACAAAGCAGCAACTCCTCCGTGTACCTATATTGACAGAGGTCAACTCCACGTGCATAAAATATACAATCATACAGAAGAGTAACGGAGAAATCTGTGACCGGAGGCCTATGAAATGGTAGTGAGATTATATCCCATGTGAACCTGCAGTTCTAAGTGAAACCGAGTTTTGTCTTCTTAAAAGGACTAATAAGATCCACACCGGACCGAAACAGGAGTCTTTAAAATCCGGTAATGCGTTTGCACGGTGGGGGCAGTGGAGAGAGGGGAGGGGTGTGTGCGTCCTGTGTTTTCTTCTTTAAAAAGGTGTATAATCTGAGGGATACATGACAGGAAGCCAGTTGTCAGTGTAGGTAGCGCAGTGCATCCATCCCAGTGACTTCATCAGCTGCGGCACAGACAGAGCAGTTACTTACATATACACTCCAGCTTTCAATAAATCCCACGGACACCGGATTAAAATGAATCCGAGTTCAGAGCAAACACACAGGTAATCACTCACCTGAATGCAGTTCTTCCAGTTTTCTTTGCTGGGTTTGTCTTCTACAATTTTCGAAGCGTATTTTAAGGCTCTTCCATACATTTTGCTCGCTAAGGCATGCTTGTAGGAAAACAAAAGAACCTGTAAAAGAGAAGACCATTTAATCGTATTGTGGGTCGTAGACAGGCAGGAGCCTACCTCAGCCGATTCTGTACGAATGTAGAGTACATTCTGGACAGCTCACCGATCCATTGCACGACCAAAACACACGCACACGCACATCGAGTTAATGTGAAACAGCCAGTTAGCCTAATGTGCATGTCTTTGGATGATGGGAGGAACCCAAAAGTACCCAGCAGAAAACCCACACATGAACAACATGGAAACTCCATGCTAAATTAAACCAAGTGACAGCTATAGTAGAAATGTGTTGTTTTAATTTATAAATTGAAGAGTCAGTGTGGTGTGGTATAAGGGATAATTGTGGCATACACTGGTCTGGTAGCTCCCGAGTCGTAGGAAATTTGTAAGATAATAACTCAGCTAAGAAGACATGGTCAACACAAGCGCGTGCGCACACACACACACATTAGTGTGTGTGATTCCCGGTGCGAGTGAAAAGAAGAAGCAGGCTCATGGCATGCGGTTGAGTGATATCGGAAAGGAATATGGCCAAACCCGTCTACCATCAGTACAATCTTGAAGCAGAAGGAGGGCTTGCTATACTTTTTAAAGGGTTTAGGGGGTAGTATTGGGGGCCTTGGAACGAATCATACATTTCACATGTAAAATGCGGTTCAACTTACGAAAAATCCAGGTTACGAAACCACTTCCCAAACAGATTAATTTCATAAGATGACGTACCAGTGTATTTCATGGCAACGATGTATTTGGTATTTTCAAAAATTAGACAAACTCCAGCCCACCAAATGTGATTTTATCTGCTCATGGCCCCAGGCTTCATCATATTCTGGGAAAATAAAATTAAACCGACAGCTCATGGCTACAGTGCTTACTCGAAATTGTAACTGACTTACTAACCCTGAAGGCGGCACAGTGTCAGTTTTAAGCAAGTCCACCCAACAACAAGAAGCTCATGTTTCAGGTCCTGGGCTCACAAGAGAACGTCTGGAGTTTGCACGGGTTTTTGTCGGCTCTCCTGTTTCCTCCCAAAGTCCAAAGACATGCACATTAGACTAACTAGTTATTCTAAATTGCCCCCCCCCCCGAGTGTGAAAGTGAATGCTTTCATGTGTGGGTAGGCCTTGCAATGGTCTGGAGAGCTTTTTAAGGTGTACCCCACCTTAGCTCAGAGTCGGGTGAGACAGGCTCCAGTCTTGCTGCAAGCATAAATAAAAATATTAAACATTTTGAAAATGGTGGAGGGGCGGAGCCATGTGCCATGGAAGACTATACTGTATATATTATGAAGAATATTGGTGCATTACAACTGTGCAATTATCACAAGAATTCGGTGTTTGTTCTCCTCCAATCAGAGACGGGGGGACGGAGGGGAATAGAACATTCCTTAATTTTGTCCACCCACCTTAGAGTCGGTGAGCTCGGCCCACTTCTGAACCTCCCAGAAAGTGTCGTTCAGTGCTTTCGTCACTCCATGTGGCTCTTCTTCCGAGCTGCCCACCTCGCTGGAGCTCGCCCCCTCCTGCTCAGGGGCATGCACGAGCTGATCAGCCAGAGCGCAGCCTTTCCTACACAGAGCGTCCAGCAGAGACGTCTTCTGTTTCTCCATATCACTGTGAAAGCACAGCACGTCCCGAGTCACAGACTTTTTACAAAATTACAGAACAACCGCTTTAGCTGAATAAGGTTAGGCTGGATCTCTCTTTCTCTCTCTCTCTCACACACACACACACACACGACAGAAAAAGAAAAAAATAAAATGGATAAAAAAATAAATAAATAAATAAAAAAAACTCAAAAATCATTTACTTCTTTATACAGGCTGCGTCTGGACGAGGGTCCGTCTTCATCGTAAGATACACCGCCAGAGCAGTCTGGTCAATGTGAGAGATTACAACGTCTGCTGCTGCTATGATGTCTGGCAAATGCTTCAGTCGCTCCTGAAAGTGAGGGGGAGGGGGGAGACCACAACAATCAAGATGAACTCTCAGTGAATCCTTGTGTGTGTGTATGAGAACGAGCCCTGCAGTGACATACTTTCTCAGAGTCCAGCTGATGCAGTCGTTGGACGTGCAGAGGGAGGTAATTTTCAAAGTGCTCCTTCAGTTCATCATATAATGTATTATTTTCCAACCTGAAAGTTAAAAGAAACTGAGACCTCATATCAAAAAGAAGAAAAAAAATTTTTGAAAGAGAAAGAGGGGAGGGGAGTATAAAAAGGACCCCACACAGACTTTGTCATCCACTGGATCTTCAAGTCACGGAGCGCATCACTGAACTCATCCTTGACGTCCTTCTCCTTCTCCCCGTCCTTCTCCTTCTCCTTTCCTCCATTCTTTGATTTGTTCGGGGCGGAGATCAAGTGGTACAAAACTGGCACAAGGTCCTAAATCCAGAGCAAAAATAAATAAAAATAAAATAAATAAAAAGGACACGGGTTAACAGGTCACCTCCTAAAATCAGGCTGAACAGATATGACATGAGGCGGAGCAGATTTAGATCCACCACAAAGTCCTGCTTTTTAAAATAAATTTCAGGTAAAATTTACAAGCTAATGTAAGATATATTAGACACAGTATGGAGAAATTAACAACAAGATGGACGGCTGATGTGACATATGGTCAAGATGTGATGTGTAGGGGTTAGTTTTAAGCTTCGGTTATATAAAATAATAAATAAAAAAAATCCATACACACTAATACGATCCATACAGGTAGAGCATTGAGACACATTTACTTACCGGTTCTTATAGATCATTATATTTAAACAGCGTTATTATGTACCTCAGACTATCTTAAGAAATTCATTTCACATTACATTAGCAGATTTCATAAAACTCCAGCCCATCCAGTACCTTTTTAAATTTTCCTTGTCGTTTGGCTGAGGCTTGGCCCTGGTGGTCAGAATAACACACAATGAAGGAGAGAAGAGACAACAGACACACACTCGGATCTGTCTCGCTCTATTCGTTTAGTCTACATTTGGTGTTCAGCATTCCATTTAAAATCTTCCTTCCTGTTTTACATTGCTGAAGCTAATTTATTCAATTCATTTATTTTTGTAGCCCGTTTAACTATGGATATTGAAGCAAAGCAGCTTTGGGGATTGTAGTGTTTCAGAGCTGTTAGTAGTGATTAGACCAGAAATGCAATAAACAAACAAATAAATAAATAAATACATATAATTTCATATTTCCAAAGCCATCTTTTTTTAACTGTGTATACTCAGTCTTATGATTCAAAAGAGTTGTGGAAAGTTGTTAAAAAGTCCAGAAGCTCTTCTGTCTGTTTTCAGTAATACAACCGTGACGACACAAAAAGACACCACCCCTCCACAATGGTGACGTGTGAAAGATGAAGCACACCAGACAGATCCACAATTTGAAGATCAGACTCAGGCCAAGTGTTTTTTTAATGTTATTTAAAATCCACACTAGGGTCTTTCCAATTCATGATTTAAAATCTAAACGGGAATGGCTCGGTCAGATCTGGAAATTGTTTCTCTATATACTATAGCAAAACATGTGCGTTTAAAAAAGGGGGGGCAAATCCATGAGCAGCGGCAGCAACAACTCCTACAGGATGATAGGGTGTAAACTTGGTTTAAATTATTAAAAAAAAGACACAGAAAATATTATACTACAACTCAGAGTGCAGACCTCCACCAAAGTAGTGTAATTTCATCCTTACACATGGGTCATCATGGCAGATGATGTAGAATTGCACTGTCCCCTTGTGGCTTCTTCTGCAGTTATTTTGGAGTTCTGCATTTTTGTTGTTGTTTCCTGCACGTTCTGGGTCATTTCCATCTCCTTGCCCCATCACACAATTTTGAATACTTCAAAACCCTCCCGGATCTGGATCACACCCGACATTTATGTCAGAATGTTATTTATGCCTAAAGGTTGGGGAGGTGTCCAATTTTTTAAAATAACACATGTCCTTACCAAATACTTTTCATAAGTAATTAAGTATTAACCTGGGGATCACAAGTTTGAATCCGAGTTAATGCCATTGCCGTCCGTCACTGGGAGTCTATGAGAACGAATTGTCCGAGCTGTCAAGGGAGGGAGGCATGTGCTGACTTGCCCGTCACCCACAGCAATTGTCAGCCAATCATGGGTGCTTCCGAGCTGATTTGTACAAAAAAAGTAATTAATGATATCATCACGTATACCATGGGGGCTGATGGTGTAGTGGTTAGTGTGCTGGGCTCATGATCGGGAGGTTGTGTGTTCGAATCCCAGTTAACCCCCCCACTATGCTAAGACCCCTGAGCAAGGTCTTAACCACAAGTGTGCCTCTGTTCACCCAGAAGTATAAATGGGTTCCAGTAAAATATACTGGGAAGGTAACCTGCGATGGACTTGAATCCCATCCAGGAGGAGTTGTACTCCTGGTTGCTTCACGCTACGAAAACCGGGGATAAGCACCAGCCTGCTGAGCCACTAAGGCTCGGGTGTAAAAAGCCCAACAGATTTTACCACGGAAACCAGCCCTGTGATGGCCTAGCAGCCCTGCGATCGCCGGGTGAGGTGTGCAGGGTGTACCCCACCCTTGCCCGAAGTCGGCCGAGATGGGTTCCAATCTCCCCCGCAACCCTAATTAGGATTATGCAGTTCCAAAAAAAAAAAAAAAGAATGGAATGGACTACATATAATATTGGTAAGTACATCACTACAGAAAAGCAAAACATACGGTTGTGACCTGTGCTAAGCTAATTGCTAACACTCTACATTCAACTCCACTCATTTCAGATTTTCTCTGAAAAAAAAACAAAAAAAAACCGCAATAACTTGGAATCAAAGTATTTTACTGTTAGAGCATGTTTATTTTTTTTCCCCATAAGATGCGTGACTATCGGCCTGTTGGAAGGAACAGGACCCTAGTATTTGGAGTCACCTGATGCCAGTAACCAGGGAAGAAGCTTTCCTAACCGGTGTACTGAACTGTGAAGTGCAGATAGTGGTTTATTAGACTCTTATATAATGGTACATTATATATAAATAATAAAAATGCCATATATCTTAATTCAGTAAGTCAGGATGAACTGAAACAGCTCTTAGACAACCTCAAGTCATATGGCTGATCACTGGCTCGGGCAGTCAGTTCACACATGATTGGAGTTCATGAAATAACTGCTATTTGGTAATGTGATCCTATAGTACATTATATGCACTTACTGTTGCATTGAATTAAAAATACCAAAATTTACAGTTGTAACCCCCAGAAATTTTATTCTGTGAACAAATACAGTGGCATGCTCTGAACAAGTGCATATTTACAAGCTCCGTGACAAGAATATTACCTGCAATAGAATTTGATGGGCTTTCGATCATCTTGGGATTGGTAATCTAACACCTTATCACCAATGCACCACGACCCCATACTTTCATCTCATCTCTCATCTCATCATCTTCCGCTCTGTCCAAGGTAGTGTCGAGGGAGCAGCAACCTAAGCAAAGAGGTCCAGACGTCCCTCTCCCCAGACACTTCCTTCAACTCTTCCAGGGGGACACCGAGGCGGTCCCAGACAAGCCGAGAGACATAGTCCCTCTAGCGTGTTCTAGGTCGACCCCGGGGTCTCTTCCCGGTTGGACATGCCCGAAACACTACACCAGGGAGGTGTCCCGGAGGCATTCTGAACAGATGCCCAAGCCACCTCAACTGCCCCATACTTTATGTTTAAAAAAAAAAAAAAAAAAAGTTTCACATTTTCAAAGTGGCAAGCTGCTAAAATATGTCTGATCGTGGCGTTATTCGGTTTGAACAGACTACTGTTTTACTTTTGCAAGAGCACCAAACTGCAAGGATGGAACATGAATCCCTCAGTTCATTGAAGGCAAGTTAATGGAAATAATAACAGTGTACAGATATTAAACTAACTAATCGAATAATTACTAGTGAACTTTTGGATAATATAAAACGTGACACTTCTACGATTCATACACACTTACATTTACATATTCATTCATTCATTTTCTGTAACCGCTCAATCCTAATTAGGGTCACAGGGAGCCTGGTGCCCGTCCCAGCCGACTCCGAGCGAGGGCAGAGTACACCTCAGACAGCTCGTCAAGCCATTGCACAGCAAAAACACGCTGACGGCTATGTAGGTACTCTTGTCGAAAGTCAGCAATGATTCTTTTACATGAACCTCACACCACAGACAGTGAGAAACATGGCCGGCCTTTTGATAACCCAGTCTGCTCGGGGGGGGGGGGGATTGAGGGTTGAGAGCGGAGCTTGAACCCCCAACCTGAGGAAAGGCACCTTTACCATCAGGCCATCACTGCCCCACACCATTTCATGAGTAAGATCTCTGCTGATATCCCTCCAGTAAAAAAAAATAAATGAATAAAATCTAAAAAAAAATAAAATTAAATTAACACCCCCTTTTTTTTTTTCAAAATGACAGCCAAAGCATCATGCAGAAGGTAAGAGACAGAGATAAAGCTCCTGATTGGACCAGACATGTGATTGGCGGAGCTCACAGGCTGCAGAAGCCACTAGCATAAAAGAAACCAACAGTAAATAGGGCCACTCACTGCTTTTTTCCCGTACTCGCTCTTCGGTACAACCAGAGAGCCGGTCATGTAGCACCCTGGACCAGTACCTTTAGGTATCCTGAAAGATAAAACAAAAAGGTAATGCAAGATGATGGACAATGTTGAATGGAGTCAGTTTGCCATGTGGGGTAAAGCAAAACATCGACCCTACTCCGATATCATCGATAAAGTATTTCATCTCAAACATGCCAAAACAAAAACGTCAAGCTTAAACCAACAGCAAAGACCACACACTTGTCGTCGGATAGAGAGGTGATATAGAATGGCTGCGAGGATCCTGGTGCCAGAGTGACAGAGTTTACTTTCTTCTTAGTTAGCAGGGCTGCCCGGTGCGTCTCATACACGTCCAGGCTCAGCGTGTTGGATAGGCGATGAGACACCACAAAAGGCAGATCTTTCAGCCGCTCCAACTCACTCAGCTGCTCATGGCGGACCTGCAGCCGGATGGTATAGTCACCTTTCTCCAGCTTCAAGGAGTACTAGAGTAACAGAAGTAGAATTTGGCGGTTGAATCAGACACGGATAACACCATATACATTTAGGGCATTTGGGAAATACCTTTACACAGAGTAACAGATTTTTCCCTTAATTTTTTAAAACAAAACAAAGCAGTTCAGCTTTAATGACTCAACTAATGATGTTTACACTCCAACCTCCTAATCAGTAACCCAGAATCTTAACCGCTGAACCAATACTGCTCTGTACAATCTATACAGGAATAAGATTTGAGAGGGGGAAAAAATAAAAAAAATAGATACTGGCAATTCCCCATAGCAAGGTGTTTAATTTAATTTGGTTTACATTAATGATGCTCATCATATTAACACCAGAGAAGGTGATTGTATACCTGGTGAGGATACGCATCTCCAGAACCCATGAGTCTCTTGTTCTGGTCAAAGAGAAGCCAGAGCTGGCTGTCAAACTCAGACTCGTATAGCAGCTCACACAGTAGTGGACAACTGGGGGTCACCTCCCCACCTTTAGGCTGGAAAACAAGAGGTGAATCAGTACTCCAGAAAAGTCTCAAAGGTCATACATGCCTTAAAAAACATATTCTAGTATAAAAAAGAATTTAAAAAGTATGACGGTCAAAAACATTAACTTGTTACTAAACATGTGGAAATCTGGGCATCCAACAGTTTAACCTTCTAGAAGGAGAACTACTTTAGATGACTGGATGTCAAGCTACTGACATCCACTAGGAGGAGACATTTTATTATAACTATGCCAAGTCATAATAATCCAGTCATAGCCCATTGCAGCAAAATGGGTATTAAATACACGTCTGTATGAAACACTTTATTTTATTTTATTTTAAACATGTTTTTATCCGAAGTTGATGGAATTACAAGGCTGAACATTCTTAGGAGGTTTTGGCTAGTTATTCCAAAACTAGCAACATATGTTAGGAAATTTGGTGTCATTTTAAAGGTTAGGATGTCAGTTACAAAATGCAACTAATAAATCAAAACTGATCATTTCCAAATTAATACCCATGTGTAAACGTTTGTTCCTGGGGGAGGTACCTTACACTCAATGAGTGCATGTCTAGTTATAGCTTATTTTAAAGATGGATAGAATCTTTCTCCTGAGTTTAATATCCTGAGATAGCAATCAAATTCCACCATTTCCGTGCAGTATACACTAATTGCTGTTAACCAAATGCCAAACGTGTGTGTGCCACATACCTGATGAAAACTGTAAGTAAGGATGATTTCATAAAGCTGACGGTTGTTGGGCAAGACATCTCTGGAGCCAAGCGCTTTTGTTTTTGAACTGATTGGCCTGGGGGGAATACAAAGAAAACCCGTTGAACAGTGCTAACCAGAAAAATCAACCTTCCCAAAGCACCCCCCTACACACACACACGTACAAAAGAGTGTTTAGAGTTCAACACCTTTTTCTACAAATCTGTTGGGTATCCCGTCACCTTACACATAATAACCTCCGTGGAATGCGAGATTTAGTTACCTAAGGGGCTGTACCCAGTTCTTCAAGGTAATGGTTGGTGAGACCTCTTCATATCTAATAGGGGAGGACACCTCGAAGCTGGTTATGCCCTCAGATGCATGCTATCAAAGGCAAAAATAAATAAATAAACTGAATGAGCTAAAAATAATTAAATGCAAAAAAAGTCTAAAAATAACAGCCTCACTCAGGATGATTGGGTTAAATTGCAGGAGACGGAGCGGTACACCTTGTATTCATTAAATGAATATAGACAATCTTGAAGATCCTGTGCTACTCACTATATGAAGAGGACAGGGAGATGTTCGCAGCCCATGGAAGGTAATGGTATAGTCTACGACGACATCACCAAGGCTGGCCCACCAACGAGCGACACACACCTCTACCGTTCGACCAGGCTACAACAGATACAGATCAATGCCTACACTGTTACAGTAATATACTCTGCTGTCTCAATGAATTAATGATAAATACGAATTCCCAGTAAAAAGGTAGAAGTTTCTGGTACCAGCACAGGGAAAGCCTCTGTGAGCGAGCCCTTCTCCGGCAGCGAGGAGAATTTGTAGAACTCATTAGCTCGATAAGCTCTTTGCTTTACCAGGTGCACAGCATGGAGGACAAACTTAGAGGAGACATCGTGAGAGTGAGACGTTACCGTGATCTCTGAAGAACAGGAAAATGAGATTGCATAAAAATATTGAACACAAACACACACACACACTGCAAACAAAATAAGCAGCATACAAATTGCATCATTATGCATCAACAAAGCTGCTTCAAGAACACGTCATGTGTTGGTCTACCCACCTGCCCATGAGGCTCCTTGAGGGACAGTGATAAAATGCCGGCGAATCTGGCCTGGTCTGAAATGAATGTCTTTAAAGGAGACTTCCTGATCCTGGCTGTCTGCAACCCTATGGCAGAAAGCTACATTAGTCACAGACCGTACAATAAATAAATAAACAAACAAACAAAACAGTTTAACTAAACTTACTTTGTGGGAATTATTACGGTTATAGGGACTCTGAAGAGGGGACCAGCACTGGGAGTAGACGTGTCATAAGCACACACCTGGCGAGACAAACACCAGATAAATACACACCTATGTCAATGTCAATTAACACCGACTTGTCTATCGTCCTGGAAAGTGTCATGTCCTGCGAAATAGTTCCCGTTTTGTATATTACTGCAGGGATTCAAATATTCCTACTTTTTCCTTTTCATTTTGCAGCAGTTTAAAATATATTTCATACGTACAATTTTCTTCAAAGAAACTTCCCACACCTCAAGGCGGCAGCTGTACTCTGCTCACGGCAAATATTTCCACGTAAGGTTTCGTTTTGAGCATCATGATCAGCATTCCACTTGTACGTGTTGAGTGGAAACTGTTTCGCAATTCTTACTCTGTAATTCGTAATAAAGTTGTGTATACCAGTGAGCTGTCAGAGAGAGAAAACTGTAGCATTAGCGGATAGGTGCGCACCCAGAACTTCAAGGGCCAGTGAGAACAAGAGTGGCGTTGTTTTTGAAACAGCAAGTCTGGGTACCATACGCAGAGAAGTAAACCCCCCCCCCCCATTCATATGAGGAGGCAGATAGCACTTTCCCTCAGAGTGTGTTAGACCGCATTTAAATATGCATGTGCAACAGTTCATAAAGATCTGGGTGGCTAGTGTAGAATGCCACAGAGGGGGCGTGTGCACGCTTTCGCCCCTCCATGGCTGGTGCTCGTATACTAGGGAAAGGTAATTAAAATATGTAAACGTATGGGGCAGTGGTGACCTGATACTAAGTTGTTGAATCACTGATCCCAAGTTGAAGGTTCAAGCCCAACTGGCAATGGCTTGTCACTGTCCCCCAAGCACACTAACCGGGTTATCAAAGGTCGGCCATATTGCTCACTGTCTATGGTGTGAGGTTCATGTAAAAGAACCATTGCTGACTTTCATCAAGAGGAGCTGCATAGCCATCAGCGTGTTTCTGCCCTGCGATGGCATGGCAAGCTGTCCAGGGTTTACTCTGCCCTCGCCCAGAGTCGGCTGAGATGGGCGCCAGCCTCCCCGAGACCCAAATTAGGATTATGCAGTTCAGAAAATGAATGAATATGTAAATGTATCGTAGAAGTGTCAAGTTTTATATTATACAAAAGTTCACTAGTAATGGTTCGATCAGTTAGTTTAATATCTGTACACTGTTATTATTTCCATTGACTTGCCTTCAATGAACTGAGGGATTCATGTTCAATTCTTCCAGTTTTGTGCTCTTGCAAAAGTAAAACAGTAGTCTTTTCAAACCGAATAACACACAATCAGACATATTTTAGCAGCTTAACACTTTGAAAATGTAAAAAACTTTTTTTTTTTAAACATTTATTTTAAAATAATGAAAGTCTGGGGCCATGGTGTACTGGTGATAAGATGCTAGATTACCAATCCCAAGGTCGGGGGTTCAAGCCCCACTGTTACCGGTTGTCACTGCTATCCCCCCTCAGTGCAGCTAACTGGGATATAAAAGGCCGGCCAAGTCTCTCATTGTCTATGATGTGAGGTTCATGTAAAAAAAAAACATTGCCGACTTTCGACAAAAGTAGCTGCATAGCTGTCAGTGTGTTTCTGCCCTGCAATGGCCTGGCAAGCTGTCCAGGGTGTAACTCTGCCCCTGCCCATAGTAGGCTGAGATGGGCACCAGCCTTCATGTGAGCCTAGTTAGGATCAAGCGGTTCAAAAAAATGAATGAATAGATGAATGAATAATTGTATGGCAGGAGGGTTTGCAAGGCTTGATTTTCACTTTAAACCTACTCTTGATCAGGAGTTTGTTGTAATATGTACAGTATAAAATGTGGATATTACCCCTATAAAATTCTTTCATCTCAGAAATATTGGCATGATTAAAAATATGAGGTCATATGATGCAGTAAAACCTTGTTCATGCTTTTTTTTTTTTTCACCACTAGATTAGATTATTGTAATGTGTTACGGTCTAGATGTTCTAATAGGTGCATTAAAAAGCTCCAGTTAGTCCAGAGTGCAGCAGCAAGAGTCCTGACTAGAAGATATACTTTTATCACCTCCATCTTATTCACACTGCACAGGCTTTTAAGTAAATTTCACACCAAGTATAAAATAAATTTTGGTCAGAACTTATACACGCCCATGACGGCAACCCTTCGGGTACCTAGTTTACATCCATCCTGAAAACATACTTATATAGTGAAGCATTTTGTTAAGAGGCTTTTATTAGTTAAAGTAGCAGATCTGAGGGTGAACTCGAATGTGTGGATGCTATTCCCCCACTTCATGCTCACTCAGCCTTGTTGATAGTGGCATCATGGCTGATTGTTTTTCAGTCGAGCAGTCATCGTAAATCTTTCCCCCTGCAGAGATCTTGCTTGCACTCAGTGACCACTGCTCTTAATCAAAACATACAGTGGAGTTTGACCCGGAGGGTTCCAAACTAATCTTGAAACTCACACTAGGTGATTGAAAAGCAAGCCTTCCAAAACACTCCGGTTACCGATGAACATATACACAGTTTCATTATCAGCTGGTTTTAACTTGCGTGACAGTTTGCATTAACCTGTTTGAAAAAGCCAACATTTAGAATCTATTTGCAACATCAAACAATTAAGATGTGAATTCAGTTTATTTACAGCAAAATACTGTAATGCCAAAAAAAGAACCCCCACAAGTTACTAACAAATTAGCATAATCGAACCTCTCTCTTGCTCAGAGTTGTTGTCGAGGTACATATGCTGCTTCTGTGATACTACTAACCCTGAGACTTTTGCTACCTGAACCTTGTGCTCAATCCTGATGTTGTACTACTGGCTGAAGTTCTCATCTTGAATACCCCTCACTTTTGCTGATAACGGTCGATATGGACCCAAATATACACCCAAACTGTGAGAATGATTTTACACTGCTGGTGATAAACTCTTATTAAAATGATTTAGGACGATAATTAGTCCGAATGATCCAAGACATTAAACTGAATTTCCTACTACACTTTGTATTTTTATCTGTTGGCACCCAGATGAGGAGGAGTCTCACTTTTGAGGCTGGATAGTCTCAAGCCCCCACCCCTCAAAAGGGATGTATAGGATTGCATATTTAAATAATAAAAAAAGTATTACACCAATAAAATTTAATTGAAACTGAATTAAGCCTTGAAACATAATTGTACTTTTAGTGCCTTAAACAATTTATTTATAGACCCTGTGTCTTACTTCACTCCTCAGACTAAAAAGTGCTTCATAAAGACATTTTGGGGTAATAATGTGAGTAGATAGACATTTATGTGCAGATGAACAGTACCTCAGTATAATGCAGGCCCTCTCGAAGTCCCTGTGGGTCAACACGTACATTAACATGGCGGCACTGGTTCATGAGTTCCAAGTGAGAAGGGCACTGCACCCATGACGCACTGCATGTAAGTGCCAGGTGCAACTGCAGCGATATTCGTACAGAGTTTTCTAGGAGACAGACATGAGCAATCAGTCACATACACAAGGAACACACCGGTCAAAACATCAGCATGTGGCACCAGTGGAGAATCTGCATGGAACAGACATGGATCCTCCTAGGTTGATTAATATCATCATTGCCATGTTGTGCCACACTTTAAAGGCAAATGGGCCAATCAGAAATTGCGGAAACTGCTTTTTGGAAATGTGTATCAGTAATACGCAACATCAGATGAAACTAGCCGAGCTACCATTGTCATGCCACTCTGAAATAAGCTTAATGACTTAATGGGGTGTCCTAATTTTTTCTCATGAACTGTAGTGCATCTTACCAGTGTTTTCAGGAAAGACTGGCTCAATGCCAACGCCATGATCAGAGGGAGTGGAGACATGGATGGAGTCCCTGAGGTAGATGCCCCGCTGGTTCCCTACAGTAACTGTGAAGCCCAAACTACTTGTGGGAGTGGAAGCATGTTGCATGAGGTAGTCAAATGCCTTTTCCACCTACAGCAGAAACACATATCAACAATAGTCCAAGCATGCGCACACACACACACACACACACACACACACACACACACACACACACGCGCACACAATTGCCACACCTGAATAATGCCATGACCCTGTGCAAACACTTCAATATCATCCACTTTCTGAGCTGTGTTTTCCAAAGCACGCCTCAATGCTGCAACTGTGGGTCGCAACCCATTCTGCTTCAGACCTGCGTGCACACACACACACACACACTATTTCCAACTGAAAAAAAAAAAACCCAAATCCATTAATAAAATGCAACGTACTGGTCTAGGATCACCTATCTCCGAACAAACCTGCGAGCACTATTAGAGAACAGTGGGAGCTTTGATCAAAACAAGCATCGGTGTGATCTTTCTACCTGAGAGTACGAGTGCGATGCCACCACATGCGTTTGGAGAGGACATGGAGGTGCCATTCATCAGCTGCGTGCCACGTAAAGTCCAGTTGGGCACAGAGGCAATAGCTCCACCAGGTGCACTGATGCTAACACCCAGAGCTCCATCAGTGCTGGGACCCCTTGAGGACCACGTGTACTGGTTGGGAGGCAGCTTCTCCCTCAGCGAATATTCCGCCACCATCATGTCGGGTGTAACATAAGCACCGATGCCTAGAAAGAACGAGGATTCAATAAACATGAAGCCTAGACTTCAGGATCAGTCCTGACATTTAAAATATTTCTGCACGGATTCACAAAGCGATTGTGTATCTGACCTACGACGCTGCTTGTGGTTCCACCAGGACATCCCACAGTGGACAGACAAGGCCCGTTGTTCCCAGCACTAGACACGTACATGACATTATGTTTCTGCACTGCCTCGCTGATTACTTCACAGATTCTCCTAGAAACACAACAATAATTTCATAAAAACAATAAAAATGTTTAGGAAAGCAATATGACTCCAGCTTACAGGCAGGTCAAAGTGATCATGATGATTCTTGAACAGTAGGCGTTCCGGCCCCTACTGCGAATGAAGATAATCCGCGAGTTCTGTACCCGGAAGTAAAACCCCATGTATCATATTACACGCACGAATGATCAACCGGAAGTAAAACACTATGTATCTATTACATGCACTAAAATATGCTTCTTAAATACATTCTATAGACAGTCTTACTCATTAATACCGTATTGATGTAGTAAAGATTAAGAAAAACTTAATTTTTTACTGATATTTATAGATAAAATATAGACATTACACTGTACATATAAATAAAAGAACACCTTTAAAATGTATTTGCCTGAAACATACAGCACTGTAGTTTTCAAAAATGCCCACGAGAGGGATATATTGCTCTATTACTATTTATGAGGCACATTTCCGAGGCAGCGTGAGATGGCAGAGTGGATTTATTATTCAAAGGGGAAGGACTTAAACAGCATGCTTTAATTGAGGTGAGCGTGCAGTTTGTGTTTATGGGGAGTACATGAGATTACTGAATTAAAGTATGAACTGCATTCAGTCCGAGGAGCTCAGCCATGTCCCTCAGCCGGAGCGGAGAGAAAACAGAGTTAGAGGCACAGCCACCAAAATCAAAGTCCCCCAAAAACACAGACGATAACAAAAAGAACAATAAATGTAATAAATTGGATAAACCAAACAAAATGATAAACACGCTACACCACGGTATATAAAAATCACACACACAAACATTCTAAACATTAACTTGGGTACTATACTGGAATAATAATTGAAAAATACTTTAATAGTGGAGTGTTTTGCAACAGTTCAGATGATTATTCCTCTTCAGAGGAAATGGTCATTTCTTCCAGAGAAAGTCTTATTTCTTCAGAAGAGACATCCAACATCATTACCTTTTTCTGACGCTTAGCCAGCATTTGAGTGGCATCATGGAGCTTAACTGGGATTAAAACACACTAAAAAAAAGGCTCATTGACAACTTGTGTGCGAATGAGTAAAAAGTGGTGTGTACATCATCTCAACCAATCACAAGGAAGAAGGACAGCCATTGGCTGAATTTGAATCACATGACAGTTGCTCAGCAGTCCACGAATATGCAAACCACGAGTGCAAAACCGCGAATGGTCAAGGGCCTACTGTATAATTAAAAAATAAAAGTCTCAGCTTCTTTAAAGGTTGAATATTTCACCCATTTTCAGAACTTTTTTTTGTGGACACCAGTCAAGCACAAAGCTTAAATCTCCACAATTCTTCAAACAGGTCCTCTGAAGCACTGGACCAGTTTGGTTTCCCCTCTCCTACTTATGGTCTGTCTGCACTTACTTTTATGTAAGATAGATAGATTAAGATAGATACTACAACACTAAACTATTTAAAAACATCCATAAATAATTAAAAAGCTTTATAACTCCACACACAAGATTGAAAACAGCTCAAAAATGTTCATGTGCAGCATGTTTCATCTGCTGAAAGACTAAAACAGACTATAAGGAAATGACTGTTAAGTACAAGAACCTGATACATAGAGTGTTAGTACAGTAAGCTGTACATATACCTCACCCTGAGTTTGGCCAGTGGGTTGCCTCCCCATAGCTGTAGTTCACAAGATCGCACTTGTAGTTAATGACCTCAATGATCTGCAAAGAGCAACACGAGGCACAATCAAAATACTACATGGAATTCATTTTAATACGACAACCAACTGTTAAATCCCAAAAAACAATATGCAAACAAATACAACAATCTACCCATCCATCACCTTCAGCCCTCATCACCCAAGGTCATGGGGTAAGCTGGAGCCTATCCCAACTGACTTTGGCTGAGAGGTGGGTGACACCCTGAACAGGTCACCAGTCTGGCACAGCGCTAATAGATATGAACAATCATTCACACTCAAGTTCAAACCTATGAGCAATTTAGTGTAGCCGGTTGACAATGTGCTAGGAGGAAACCAGAGTACGGGGGGGCACACATGCAAGAACATATTAACTGTATAGTCTATACAGAAAGGCCCATGGCTGAGATTTCAACCGAGAACCTTTTCTCTTTGAGACCGTGCAAACCACCACAAATGGACAGCTCGCCAGGCCATCGCAGGGCAGAAACATGCTGACGGCTATGCAGCTGCTCTTGACAAAAGTCAGCAATGGTTCTTTTACATGAACCTCCAACCATAGACAGTGAGAGACATGGCTGGCCTTTGATAACCCAATTATCTGCACTGGGGGGACAGCAGTGACAACCGTTGACAGTGGGGCTTGAACCCACAACCTTAGGATCGGTATTGCAACACCTTACCACAGGGCCACCACTGCCCTCTTCATTTTCAATCAATTCGGATCATTGGATTTCAATTTGTATTCAACATAGAGTCGTAAAATTATGGGATGAACAACAACAACAAAGCCCAGTCAGCTGTACTTTCTATTACATTTAAATTTATTTGAAATTCCTCAAAGTCAGACTCTTTGCAAAACATACTAGGCTTCAGAACATAAAAAAAAACAAAAAACAAATGGTGTCAACTCCTACCGCTCGGATCAGGCCTGTTCCTGTCTCCATCGTACTCAGACGAGTATCACCTATTTTCAGAGCCAAGATTTGGGCACCAGGGGCCACACCATTTCGCTCCGGCTCCTCGGGGAAGTAACCTGCCGCTATGCTGGCGACATGAGTCCCATGAGCGCCTGCAAAGCCAAAAACCCACCAATGAAAACCTGCGGAGAGCTACGTTGCTTTTTTCATATGCTAATGATCATGCAAGAAAACAGATTAAAAAAAAAAAAAGAAGAAAGTAAAAAGAAACCCATAATAATCACAATGCTCGTTACAGTTTTCATTAATTAAAGGGTGAACAGATTAAACCCAGGAACAATCAGACAGACACCATGCACATCATGACTTATTCTTTCATTCATCAATGAGAAGAATATAAACATTGCATTTCCTATTAATAACATTCTAACCTCCACTGGTGACAATACACAGAGTATTGCCGTCATCATAGATATTGATGGAGTAATTGAGCATCTCAGCATCTCCTAGTGTAGCGTATTCCTGCCTTTCCCTGTATGAACTGAGCACGGAACACGACGCCAAATCTCCACTCTCAGACGTATCCACCACTCCTCTGAACAAGAAGAATCAAAACACACACAAGAGTCAAACTTTCTAGGCTACAAAAAGAAATTATAATTGTATATATAAATAAAAAACAAGCTTTTTAGATTTGGCTAATTTTCGAAAAATGTTACATTTCAGTGGAAATTTTCTATAAATCAAATTACTACTAAGCTCCAATCATTCGTATTGCAGAAAGCACTGCATGTTGTATGAAATTCAACAAAAATGTGCAAACTTTGTATCCTGTTGAGAAATATTAAATGGTCTCCATTTTAATGCAATATAATAAATAAGCTATATACTTTAATGACTACAAGCACTCAAGAGAGCGCAAACCTCTGCCGAGCAAGGACCGTCTCAGCTACTTTTTTCCCACTACCAAACTAATCATTTGTTCCTTGACCTACTTTACACCTTCGCTGAAAATTTCAGGGAAACCCATTCATAACTTTTTTCCACACACAGTTATTCACACACGGACAGATGCTGGCAGAAACATAACCTCCCTGGCAGAGGCAACAATAATGAGCTGAGCAAAAACATCCATCCATCTGGTGTGCAGATCTCCAATCTGTGTCGTCGCCAACACAAAGACCAACAGCTTCTCACACAATCATTCACACCTACAGGTAGATTACAGTATCCAGTTGACCTAATGTGCATATCTCTGGAGTGTGGGAGGAAACCCACACAGGCAAATAGAAGATGCGCAAACTCCATACAGAAACACAGTCAGATTTAAGGTTCGAGCTTTTACCCAAAAATGTATTTTGTTGCTAAATTAATAACTATTCCTGTACTGCCAGTGCATGAAGTTCAGCTCTGCAATATCCACCAAGCCCGACGCAAATAATCGGTTTAATATACAATTTTTTTATATTTTAACCATGACAATGCCAGGTCAGGTCAGTGTAGCTCTGTTCAGCGCACGCTAAGTGCTGTGTAGCTAAAGGGGTGACCACGACAGAGGTGCAATAGGAAAGCAAACGTAAAATGATTTTTCTGCAATTTCTTTGCGACTTTTGAAATTCGCGTCAAGCTGTTTTGTGTAGATCTTTCAGCATATATCGCGCACAAGACACGAGAAGGCTGTGAGACAATTTCTGAGTGAATCTCTCATTGTGAAACGGTCTCTTTTACATCTCAAAACCATTCGTCTTTTATTTGTGCATTATTAGCCAAAACTAACAAATAGCATACAGGTAATGAAAAAACATGGAACATATGGCTACTCCTTGTTAGCATCTTCTTTTCCTTTCGGCTTTTCCCTTCAGGGGTCGCCACAGCAAATCATCTGCCTTCATCGCACCCTTTCCGCTGAATCTTCTTCTCTTACACCAACTACCTTCATGTCCTCCTTCACCACATCCATAAATCTTCTCTTTGGTCTTCTGCCTAGTAGTTCCAACCTCAGCATCCTACTACCAATATATTCACTATCCCTCCTCTGTACATGTCCAAACCATCTCAATCTAGCCCCTGACTTTGTCTCCAAAACCTCTTACATGTGCTGTCCTTCTGATGTACTCATTCCTGATCCTATCCATCCTCGTTACTCCCAAAGAGAACCTCAACATTTTCATCTCTACTATCTCCAGCTCTGCCTCCTGTCTTTTCCCCAGGACCACCGTTTCTAAACCATACAACATCGCTGGCCTCATCACCGTCTTGCACACTTTTCCTTTCATTCTTTCCGATACTCTCCAATCACAAATCACACCGGTAACTTTTCTCCAACCATTCCAACCTGCCTGCACACGCTTCTTCACCTCTTTTTCCCCACACTCTCCATTGCTCTGGATTGTACTTAAAATCCTCCACATTCCTTATTTCTGCTCCCTTCATTCCTTGAATACCTTCATTCCTCTCCTTTCCAGGGCATACCTCCACATCTCTAGATTTTCCTGAACTTGTTCTCTGCTCTCACTACAGATCACAATGTCATCTGCAAACATCATAGTCCATGGAGAATCTTGTCAAGCCTCGTCTGTCAGCCTGTCCCTCACCATAGCAAACAAGAAGGGGCTCAGAGCTGACCCTTGATGCAGTCCCACCTTCACCTTGAACTCATCGGTCACACCGACAGCACACCTTACCACTGTCTTACATCTCTCATACATGTCCTGCACCACTCTAACATACTTCTCTGCCACTCCAGACTTCCTCATGCAATACCACAGTTCCTCTCTCGGCACCCTGTCATATGCTTTCTCCCATATGCAGCTCCCTCTGATCTTCTCTGTACTTTTCTATTAACATCCTCAAAGCAAACTCTGCATCTGTGGTGCTCTTTTTTGGCATGAAAACAAACTGTTGTTCACAAATGCTGACCTCTGCCCTTAGTCTAGCTTCCACTATTCTTTCCCATAAATTCATCGTATGGCTCATCAACTTTATCCCTCTGTTGTTGCCACAACTTGTTTCGCATATGTGAGCAAAAACAACTTTATAGGCAGCGGTGGCCTGGTGGTAAAGGGTCTGGAGCACTGACCCTAAGGATGGGGGTTCAAGCCCCACTCTCAATAGGTTGTCACTGCCCCCCCCCAGTACACAAACTGGGTAATCAAAGGCCAGCGATGTCTCTCACTGTCTATGGTGGGAGGTTCATGTAAAAGAACCATTTCTGACCTTCGTCCAGAGTAGCTGCATAGCTGTCAGCGTGTTTCTGCCCTGCGATGGTCTGGCGAGCTGTCCAGGGTGTACTCTTCAGGGTGTACTCTTCCCCTGCTCGGAGTCGGCTGGGATGGGCACCATCCCCCCCGACTCTAATTAAGATTAAGAAGTTACAGAACGACAACTTTATGACCTTCTTGCGAGAATTGTGGACTGTCTGAGAAGAGACGATTCTGCTTCAGGGCCTTGTTTAGCAACATTGGCAGAGAGGTTTGAAACACTGAGTCCATGTTCCAGGCGAGAAAAATGTGCGACAAACCGGATAAGAAAGGTGACAGCCGTGAACTGCCATTCATGTCAGTAATTTTCCATAGCACCTCCAATGTGATCACCCATCTACCAATGTGTGAACTCATTCAAGTTTTAATATAAACACCATACGGAAATATAAGAAGGAAAAAAAAAATAGATTTGTGTGGTCCATTTTGTTCATTCTGAAGCATGACACTAAGCCCTGTTCCAAGTGACCAAAAACATACTGGGTGTCTCATTCAATTGCATCATGATTGAATTAAAATAATATTTTAGACCTCAGATAGTGTACTACAGGTATTTATAGTCAAACTGGTCCTTAGGTTTAATTCTAACCTCCAGGTGACACCATCATGCCACGCTACACAGTCGTACACCGGCCCCGGGTCACTGTACTTCTTCTCCATGGTGGCTAAAAGTTCACTGTGGCTCTGGAATTCTTCCTTCTGCAGTTTCTCCATCTGACAACCAAAATGCACTCTAGGTTAAACAAGGGAACTCTTACAGCAATGCAGAACGAGAAAACAACATTATTCCAGTTCCAGATGAATAATACAAATCGTTGCCGGTTAGATCGTACATCCGTTCTGATAAGAAAACTATGAGTCATGAAACCAAGTTATGATTTAGTCATTAAATTTTCATTAGTCTCTTCGCCATCATCGATCACAGTGTACACCAGCCAACCTGTGAGGGGTTCGGATGCGACAGGTCAAACTCCTCCGTCTTCCGGCTGGCCTCAGCAAGAGCTGCTCTGTGCGCTGGATCCCACAGCTTCTCCTTGCGATCTTTCTGGTTTTCAAACACACACACACACACACTTCAATCAGAGATTGTACTGTTCCTTTAACCTGACATTTTATCATTGTCTTTCGTGAGAACTACACGGAAGGTACTATGACACGCCAATTTTCATTCAGCAGGAAATTGTGTATGTTTGTCTGCCCTTAATCCACGAGTGCGTGCTTGGCCCCCCGAGTACATTATTATCTCTCGCATGAGCAATATTTTGCTTATTTTATTACTACTAGACACTTGTGAGGTTACGGAAGTTGTACTAAAGTTGTAATACTATATGATAATCATTATATTTATATAGACAGGAACTTTCCGGTAGGCCTAATGTCAGAATCTGATTAGATCACAAGTTTAACTTCGTCTTCATATTAGAAAAAGTATGTGTCTGAACACTTGAGAGAGCCGAGTTTTTAAATTCCACCAACATACTGACAGTTATATAGCCCTCGTTTATGTATTTGGGGAATAAAACAATTGGAATTATAACAAGAAAAGTTGAGGAATTGTTCGATTGAAAATTTTTGATTCCTAAAAAGTAGCCACCTTTTGCTGATACAGTACTGCAGAGTTACCTGCCAGCAGGACAAAAATAAAGTATCTGAAAGAGAAAAATTCTTTGACGATTAGACTGTTGTGTTTTTATTCCACTGGGGCATACATGCAGTCTCTGCCAACTACTCTTTATCCAGACCATTAAACAGTAATAACTAACACTACTCAAATCAACATATGAACTAATGTTAGTAGGAATGCTTAAGTGTCACCATCAAGTCCATCATCAACTTACCTGTATCCTCTCTTTGAGAGGTTTGGGGAAAAACTCATAGCCGTTCTTCACACCAATGTGATATTTTCCTGATGGGTTCACCCAGGTAGAAGGGACCTGCCAAAAAAACAAACAAAACAAAACTGAAAGTGAACTCAAACTGTTTAACCCTCTCTGTGAGTGACAATAAAAAGATACTCAAGTGATTGAGTTACACCATGACGAGTACAAAGTGAGAAGCTTAATGTTAAAGAAATTTGAGGAATACATGTTACATCAAGTATACGGTAACACAGACCTTGAGTGTGCGTCCAGAAAGTCCAAGCACTTCTCCGTCTTTCGGCTCCACAACCGTGGACACATTGACATCTCCACTGCCAGTCGTATCGATGATGTCCACAATCTTAGGTTTGCCCTCTGTGGTGGTCTAAATGAGACAGGAGTGTATGAGAATACTTAATTTTTATAAACTGATTTACCCTCTGATGTCACGGGAAGGCTGGAGCCTCTCATCTGACACTGGGCGAAGACAGAGTACACTAGAACAGCTCACCAGCCCATTCAAGGGCAAACACACAACACACACACACATGGACAGACACACAAAAGACAGTCACACTCAGCCTAATGTACATGTCTCGGAACTGTGTGAGAAAACCAGAGTACCCAGAAGAAAGCTATGCAAGCACAGAAAGAACATGCAAACTCCTTTCAGAAACATCCAGTCCCAGGACTCAAACCAAGGACCTTCTTGTTGTGCAAAATGAACAACAAATAAATAAATGTGGTCATGTGACAATGTTTAATTTTCAAGGGTGCATTACAAACATTATATATACATTCAAGCACTGCCTAAAGGTGGATTTCCTGATAGGTATCCCAAGAGTAAGACAAGATAAGATAAGATACAGCTTTATTAATCTCACAATGGAGAAATTCACTGTTACAGGCTCTTGATTGTGATGCTATAGGAGTACCACGATTCTTAATGGCTGAATCAATTTCAGATCTATAGGAAGGAAATAAGTAAATAAATAAATTCAAATGCTGTACATAAACTTCCACCTAGGCTTTGCAGCAAAAGAAGGAAAGGTTGACACTAGTTTTTCTTTTCCTCACCTATCACTCTCTGCTTTCCACATTCGTTTCCATCCGCTAGTATCTTATTTTAATCATCACCACCATCATCTTCCTCGTCCATGTAATGAGTTCATGCTCCATGTTGTCAGTTGTGTGTTTTTTTTTTATTCTGAATTCTATGCGAGTCTGATTAGTGGTGTATAAGCCTAAATCTTTGGGTTTCAGTTAGTATGTTATTGCACAAGCTACACCCAACAGCCAATAAGCATCATGTCAGTAGCAAGGCACAGACACCAGACAAGCATGGAAGCCATGTGCCATGCCTAAGGCTCCACTATAAACAGTTGATTTCTCTTATCAGCCTCCCTTTTAAAGCTGACTGCCCATAACAAAGCACTGACACTGGCGACTCCTTCCAGGCCACCCATGCGGTCAGTGGTTGTGATGAGTACACTGGTAGTGTTTGGAGAATGGTCAGCGATTAACTGGGCTCAGTGTGGGACTTTCCTGGATGTGTATGCATGGAACAAAGTGATCTCTGAGCTCAAGTTACTCCTTCTGAACATTCTTGGACACAGACACAGGTCATATGGACGCTTTAATAAAAGACTGGGCTAAAAATGTACTTTGGCTTTGTAAATATCTGACTTTGACACCTTCATAAACCAGAGGAATCGTTTCTGAGGGAATACACAGCCCCTGAAAAAAGGTCTGACAGTTGGTTGAAATCTGGCAACAGATGCGTTGCTCCTGTTTCAGCTGTGTGAGGTAAACTGTAACTACAATCAAAATGTTTCCCCACTTTTCCTCAGTTCTGATGTTTATTTTATTTTAATATCCATGCCGACTCATTTAAATGGAGCAAACTCTCTTTTGTGTTTAAAAGCCTAAACCTGAAAACTCCAATGGTTTTCTGGGTCGTGTGCATCACTACTCAGTTATATAAGATTTTTATTAAATATGGGTAACATTTATTTATAACTTAATAATATTTATAATAAATGGGGATATGTATAGGCATATATTTGAATGACTAAATCTGTTATTAATTAAATTATTTTTAAAAAGAAGCTGAGGAAAGACACTCACTCTGGCTGCTTGAAGCTGAGATGAGCTAGCCAGTTAGCATGCCGGTTCAAATCACTAAGAATGATACAGCCTGTTCTTTTCCCATTTATATTAAACCTTGTAAACAATATGATATTATTACACTAATACGGTCATTCCAGAGAAAGACGGGGTGTATTCTGAGGAAAACAAATACCAGACATACAGAAAGCTTCATATACAAATCCAATGAATCGAACTTTTCAAGTTAGCTTCAAGCCGCGGCCTATTCATCCACCAAAACCACGATTTCGAGTTACCTGCATGCCCGGCGCCCCTGGGTCCACCCCGGTGTCCAGGATGGCAATAAGCACCCCCCGTCCATCGTACTCCGGAAACCTGCTCACGAATGAAGCAGCGCCGGTCTCTTTTTTCGGCAGCAGCCCATGTAAAGGAAAAGAATCTTCAACAGAATGACTAGCCATGACCCGACCAGAAATGATGAAATGAAAACAATACTGTAGCAGCCGGTGGGAACAACCAGTGAATCGGGATGGATGGATTTTTAAAGCAACAGCAGCTTGACAACTGTTCATTAGCATGCGTTGGAAATATCCATCTTGGCCCTACTCAAGTGCCCTCTTTTAAGCATGAAGTGCGCCCTACCAAGTGCACTATATATGGGAACAGGAGTCGATCAAAACCCAACCTTAGTTTTATAAGACAAAGCAAGGCAGATAGAACGCAGAATCGATACCCTCCAAACCCATGACGTTTTGGTGATGTCAGGATTCAGTTACGTTAATAATGACGTCATGTAACATAGTGAAAACGTCATAACTTGCTTATTTCCGGACATTATCCCCCTCCCTCTGCAGCCCACCCCAGCCCCCCCCTCTCCCTCACATCAGACCAGGTGAGGAGACAGCTGAGGCGACTAAATCAGAGGAAATCTGACGGACCAGATAGCATCAGTCCCAGGCCGCTGAGGACCTGCGCAGACCAGCTCTGTGAGGTACTATGCTACCTGTACAACCTGAGCCTCAGCCTGGAGAAGGTTCCCGTCCTGTGGAAGACCTCCTGTGTGGTTCCGGTTCCCAAAACAGCTCAAGCGAAGGAACCAGCCCACTACAGACCTGTCGCCCTGACCTCCCGCCTTATGAAGACCATGGAAAGGCTCCTCCTCATACACCTCCGCTCTATGGTGAGCCCCACCCTAGATCCGCTGCAGTTTGCCTACAGGCCCAACATCGGAGTAGAAGACGCCGTCATCTACCTTCTGCAGCGGGCACTCACCCACCTGGAAATCGCTGGCAGCGCTGTGAGGGTCATGTTCTTTGACTTCTCCAGCGCCTTCAACACCATCAGGCCAGCGCTTCTGCGGGGGAAGCTGGAGGACGTGGGAGTGGACGGGCATCTTGCTGCCTGGATCACTGACTACCCTACTAATCGTCCACAGTACGTGCGGCTGCGCGGCTGTAAGTCAAAGGTGGCAGTCTGCAGCATGGGGGCACCGCAGGGCACCATCCTCTCACCCTTCCTTTTCAGCATTTACACCTCGGACTTCATATATAGCACAGACAGCTGCCACCTCCAGAAGTTCTCGGACGACTCCGCCATCGTGGGCCGTGTGTCAGAGGGGAACGAGCTGGAGTACCGGTCGGTCATCGTTGACTTCGTGGACTGGTGTGAGCGCAACCACTTGTGCTTGAACACCAGGAAGACGAAGGAGATGGTGGTCGACTTCAGAAGAAGCACTCGAACACACACACACACACACACTCACTAGTGAACGTCCAGGGACAGAACATTGAGATACAGAACATTGAGTGAACAGTTTCAAATACCTTGGCGTTCACCTTAACAATAAACTGGACTGGTCCCACAACACCAACGCCCTGTACAAGAAGGGCCAGAGTCGCCTCCACCTTCTGAGGAGACTCAGGTCCTTCGGAGTATGCAGACCTCTGCTCAGGACATTTTATGACTCTGTGGTAGCCTCTGCAATCCTCTACGCTGCTATTTGCTGGGCCCTGGGCAGCACAGAGCGGGACAGAAAGAGACTGAACAAGCTGGTCAGGAGGGCCAGCTCTGTCCTCGGCTGCCCACTGGACTCTGTGGAGGAGGTGAGTGAGAGGAGGATGGTAGCAAAGCTCACATCCATCATGGACAACAGCTCTCACCCACTGCACCAGACTGTAGAGAAGCCGAGTAGCTCCTTCAGTGGACGACTGAGACATCCTCAGTGCAGGAAGGAGCGCTACCACAGGTCGTTCATTCCCACCGCTGTCAGACTATACAACGCCACTTTGTAACTGTCTGTGAAAATACCGGTTATGTGCAATAAAAACCCCGTGCACTTTAATCAACCACATCTACCCCACTGACTGTGAACTATATCAACCCATCTACTCTGCCCTCAGATACATTACACTTGAATATAGGCCAGTCGACAAAGTTGTTCCCTTCTTTTCTTTTATTGTTTATTAATTTATACTATTTATGTATCTATTTATTTATTTACTTATATAATATATATGTATGTGTGTATGTATGTATATGTATCTATTTTTGCACCCACTACTGATGGTACCTCAAGAGCCTGTAACAATGAATTTCTCCATTGTGAGATTAATAAAGCTGTATCTTATCTTATCTTATTAACCTATTTAGCATTATTCCCTTTATATATATATATATATATATATATGAAAGATTTAGCGTTTTAATGTACATTTTGTATTTTAGAGTCACTTTTCTTTCTTTTTTTTTGCATTTTTGCACACATTCACAGTTTATTTTCACCTTGTCTGTCTTCCTTTCGGCTTTTTCCCTTTTACTCAGGAGTCGCCACAGCAAATCATCTGATTCGCACATTTTCATTTTGGCAGAGGTTTTTACGTCGGATGCCCTTCCTGTCACAACCCTTTTTAGCAAGGGACAGAAACACGCTGACAACTTTGCAGCTACTCTTTACGAAAGTCAGCAATGGTTCTTTTTCATGCCTCTCACCATAGACAGTGAGAGACATGGCCCGCCTTTGATAACCCAGTTAGCTGCACTGGGGGGGGGGGACAGTGACAACCTTGTGGAGAGTGGGACTCGAACCCCCAACCTTAGGATCAGTGATCCAGTGCCCGTTACCACCAGGCTACCACTGACATCCCATATTTTCACCTTATACAGTATTTATACAGCAGCTGATTCTGATTCTGATTCTGATTATTACCTACGTCACCAATTCAAGAGCAACTGCTTATATAAATAAGTAAAAATGCAAAAAAGAAAGAAACAAAACAAAACAAAAAACAAAACCCCCACAATCTAATGATATTACCAAGACGTGCACTCTAAACACTTTACAAGAAGGGCCAGAGCCATCTCTATTTTTGAGGCAGCGAAGGTCATTCAATATCTGTTGGACAATGCTCAGGATGTTCTATGAGTCTGTTGTGTCCAATGCTATCCTCTATGCTGTTGCATACTGGGGCAGGGGACTGACGGTTGCAGATACCAACAGACTAAAGACACAGACCCCACAAGACCAAGAAGGTTGTGGGGATGGAGCTGGATTCTCTGATAGTGGCTTTGGACAGACAGATGTTGTCCACGATAAGGACAGTACTGGGTATTACCTCAAAACCTGCTGCCCAGTCACAGGAGCACGTTCGATGAGAGACTGATACCTCCTGAATGCACCACTGAACAATACAGGAAATTTCTGTTGTCATTAGACTGTACAACTTCTTCATATAGAATCTATATTAACTGTTAAACATTTATATTTTGCCTTACATTTGCATTCTACGAGTTATCGTATTGATAATGATACTGTACATATTACTCATAAATAGTGTTCATTCTGTTTATTTCTTTTTATAGACGTTTGTAATTTATAATTTTAGACTTTTGTAAATATTCATTCATTCATTCATTTTCTCAGCCATTTAATCCTACTTCAGATCAAGGAAAGGCTGGCGCCCTTCTCAGCCGACTCTGGACGGGGGCTGGATACAAGCAGAGCAGCTCACCAGGCCATTGTAGGACCAACTCACATACAACCACTGACACTCACAGTCACATCTAGGAGTGATTTGGAACAGCCAGTTAGCCTATTGTGCATTGTTTTGGACTGTGGGAGGAAACCCAGAGTGCCCAGAGGAAACTCACTCAAGCACGGATGACAACATGCAAACTCACAGAGAAACACCCGAAGCCCAGAAATGAAAGCCAGGTCTTCTTGCCGAGAGGTCGATGTGCTAACCACTCCGCCAACGTTCCGCCCTTTATATAGATAATACAATTTTTGTTTTTAGACTTTTTATGGAAGAGCAGTGGTGGCCTAGTGGTAAAGGGGCTGGATCCCTGCTCCTAAGGTTGGCGGTTCAAGCCCCACTCAACACAGCTTGTCACTGTCCCCCCCCCCCAGTGCAGCAAACTGGATTATCAAAGGCCGGCCATGTCTCTCACTGTCTATGGTGTGAGGTTCATGTAAAAGAACCATTGCTGACTTTCGACAAGAGGAGCTGCAAAGCCATCAGCGTGTTTCCACCCTGCGATGGCTTGGCGAGCTGTCCAGGGTGTCCTCTGCCCTCGCCCGGAGTCGGCTGGGATGGGCGCCAGCCTCCCCGCGACCCTAATTCGGATTAAGCAATTGCAGAAAATGAAATTAACTGAACTTTTTATCAGGCAGTGGTGGCCCAGTGAAATGGTGCTGGATTTCTAATCCCAAGGTCACGGGTTCAAACCCCATTGTTAACTGTTGTCACTGCTGTCCCCCCCCCAGTGCGGCTAACTGAGTTATCAAAGGCTGGCCATGTCTCTCACTGTCTGTGGAGAGAGGTTCATGTAAAAGCTGCATCACCGTCAGTGTGTTTCTGCCCTGCAATGGTCTGGAAATCTGTTCAGGGTGTACAGACTTTTTAATCTTTATTGTTTATTTGGTACGGAGGAACTGGGTGCACACAGTTATAATAAGTAAATACTGCTGACAGTAGATGGTGCTGTTGTGCAAGTAACATCCAATAGGATGCAGTACACTCTTCAGAAAGTGGAACCCAGGATTTTAAAAGCACATGCATTGAAACCAACATTTTTTTCCAGCATCATCAAACATCCAGTTCCGCTGGGTACAGTGATGTAGGACCGTTACATTCGGAAAGAGGTCTTCCTGGAACTCGGCGTTATAATCAAGTCACCAAGCAAGGTGGAGCCTGTGGTGTAGTGGTTAGGGTGCTGAAGTCATGATGAAGCAGTTGTAGGGTTGACTCCCCTTTAGATCAAGCTAAGACACCTAGGCAGGATCTTCACCACAAATGTACCTCTGTCCACCCAGTAGCATAAACATGCACCAGTAAAAGGGTAGCCTGGGAGGCTAACCTGCGATGGACTGGCGTGGAGTTGTTTAACACTATAGACCCAGGATAAGCTCTGGCTCTGATGAGACACTAGGCCCGGGTGTAAAATCTATACATTACCAAATAAAGGTAGTGGTGGCTCAGTGGCTAAGGCTCTGAGCTACTGATCCAAAAGGTTTAAGCCCCAGTACCACCAAGCTGCTACTGTTGAGTCCAAACAAGGCACGGGGAGACTCAAGCCTACCTCAGCTGACTCATTCAATCACTTGCCAAATGACGGTCACAGGGGGGTTAGAGTTGACTCTCGGTCGATCTCATTCATTCATGTACAGTATTTGCATTCCGGAGGCTGAAACCTATCTCAGCCAATGAACTCATTCATTTCACAAATTTTGGGACACAGGGAGATTGAAACATACCTCAGCAAACTCATCCATTCATTTTATTTATGATCAAGGGCACAGGGAGACCCGAACCTATCTTGTCTGACTCATTCACTCATGTGCCAGACTAGGGCCACAGGGAGGCTGAAACCTGTCTCAGCTGACTGACTAATTCATTTGTCAAAAGAGAGTCACTGGGAGGGTGAACCCTATCTCAGCCGATCTCATATTCATTCATTTGCCAAACAAGGGCATTGGGAGACTCGAACCTACCTCGGCTGGGCTGGAGATGAGCTCGAATAAAGTATGAAATGGTTCAGAAGACGAGAGGAGATGAGATCGCGAGTAATTGTTTATTACACGATGAACTTTTACACTATACTGTACAGTACAGTATTACACTTGACCACCTGAAAGAATGCACCATTGTGCCAGGTTTATAATACTAGTGACCAGCCGATGGCGATATAATGACAGCTACAGATTGGCTCCCGTTCGGCCAACTCATATGACCTGAAGGGATCCCTGCATTCAATTACTCTGACTGAGCAGCCATACTGTGGGACAGCCGCAACCTGATAGAAGCGAATTTGGGAATGAAAGGGTGCTGGTTTGATTCCCGAATCAGCAAAAAATATGTTGTGGTGGTGGGGGGGATCATCTGCACCTCCACATTCATTGCTGAACCCCCAACTTTTTTTACACACGAGCCTAATGGCTCATCAGTCCGGTGCTTATCCCCGGTTTCCGTAGCGTGAAGCGACTCGGAGTCCATCGCAGGTTCCCTTCCCAGTATATTTTAACTGGTACCCATTTATACTGCTGGGTGAACAGAGGCGCACTTGTGGTTGAGACCTTGCCCAGGGGTCTTAGCACAGTGGGGGACTAACTGGGATTCGAATACACAACCTCCCAATCATGAGTGCAGCACCCTAACCACTATGCCACCGGCCCCACCAGCCCATCACAGGGCCAACACATATTCACACTCACACCCAGGGACAAGCTGGAGGAGTGCGTGTCTGGATTGTGAGAGGAAACGTTCTTGGGAAAGCATACAAACACACAGAAACGCTCTCACCGAGCCCAGGATGCGAACCCAGGACGTTCTTGTTGTGAAGCGGATGTGCTAGCAACTACGCCAGCGCGCCACCCTCTCGATATACACAGTTATGTAAAATTAAGAGATGACGTTTAATAGTCTTTTAATTTTTTCCATAACTGTACATATACTGGATATGTGTGTGTGTGTGTGTGTGTGTGTGTGTGTGTGTGTGTGTGTGTGTGTGTGTGTGAGAGAGAGAGAGAGAGAGAGAGAGAGAGAGAGAGAGAGAGAGAGAACCCAGAAACTGACTAAGAAAATAACTGTGTTATAAAAATACAATAACTGTGTTGTTACCCTGATTGTGATGAAACAATAATAAAATGCAATAAAGCTGCACTGAAAGGAAAGCTGTAGCTGAATGATCCGCTAACACGTGCGTCTGTTGAATATCGCTTTCAGAACAAATACATTTAATAAAAGTTACATTCATCAGCAGGAATTCAGCCTGTCGTAACCATCATGGACCCATCAAGTCATCAAGCCTTAGACCCAGATCTACAAAAGTCAAAGGCTAATTTTAGAACCTGTCAGGCCACTCATCTGTTTGGACTTGGCCCTGCAATTTGCAACGATAAGGCCGCAATTACTGGCTATCATCGGATTTTGTGTACACTCCAAGGATTGGTGAATACTTTCGAAATGTACTTCACGTTGCTGAGAAGGGCAGGAAGCCAACAACCAATCTACGGTGGCTTTGTAAACATAAAAGTAATTACCTGGAGTAAATTTGTGAATTAAATATCTGTATTGGTTTAGATATATTCACAGAATTCATTGACAAAATCAGACATTAATAGAGGAGGGTAATAATTTACTCAAAATCGACCCATAAACAGCAAATACTACTACTATAGTGAGAATAATATAGTACTGATCATTCATAATAATACTACAAGAACATTTTTCAATTGAGTTCAAGTTATACTTCATCAAATTATAAGTTTCTTTATATAGGCCAAATGTTATTGGTGCATGTTACTGTAAATTTTTATTGCTTCCTTTTATCACCAGCATGTTGAATCATTCGGATATGATATCGTCGCTTGAAAATAGAAAGAGCAATATTTTCAGATGCAAATCTTCAGCTGAATGCTCTTTCTATATTTCAATAAATGAAAAATCAACTTATTCACTCCTTATTCATGCCAAATGATGATATTTATAAATATGTCCTTACATTTTATAGTATTGGGCAGACACCCTTATCCAAAACAGCCCTTTTTTTAACACAACTGAGCAACTGAAGGTTACAAAAGGACCTAAAAGTGGCAGACTGATTGAAAAGTGGCAGACTGATGAAACTTGAACCCACAACCTTAACACAGATAACACAGGGCTTTAATCACTGAGCCACCACAGACCTTATTTTAAACGATGCCTCATTTTTGTGTTCACAAGCGTGTTATAGGAATGAAAGCCGATGAAAAAAATGTATATACTGTATATATCTATATATCTATATATCTATATATCTGTAGTGAAAATGAAGTTTCAATAGAAAGTCTTTGTCCTGTACTTTTATTTTTACTTATATTTGCTCTACGAAAAAGTATTGAGCACTCTCTTATGGAAGGATCTACTCAGAAAATTCTCTCTCTCTCTCTCTCTCTCTCTCTCTCTCTCTCTCTCTATATATATATATATATATATATATATATATATATATATATAAATATATATATAAAATATAAATATATATTGCGGGGAGGATGGGGCCTGTCTCAACCTTCTCTGGGCAAGGGCAGAGTACACCCTGGACAACTCGTCAGGCCATCACAGGGCAGAAACACATTGACGACTATGCAGCACTTCTTTACGAAAGTCAGCAATGGTTCTTTTACATGAACCTCTCACTATAGACAGTGAGAGACATGGCCGGCCCTAGATAACCCAGATATCTGTACTGGGGGGACAGTGACAACCGGCTGATAATGGGGCATGAACCCCACCACCTTACCACCAGGTCACAACACACACATACACACACACACACACACACACACGCATCTGTGTGTGTGTGTGTGTGTGTGTGTGTGTGTGTGTGTGTGTGTGTACATGACTGCATGTACACACACACACACACACACACACACACACACATATATATATATATATATATATATATATATATACACATATATATACATATATATATATATATATATATATATATATATATATATATATATATGTGTACATGTGTGTGAGTGTGTATGCATATTTTTTTAATTGATGAGAAGCTATTTTCAGGCTCTCATTCTTTTGTTGCTCACACCATTACTCAGTCAATATCTGTCCACTTGTTTCTTACTGGAAAAGGGTGCCTGTGACACTCACACACACACACACACACACACACACACACACACACACACACACATACACACTCATTCACACAGTTTCCATAACTTCAGACAACAATACATAAACTTACATTCATTTCATGGGACTGACTTCAACTCTAACCATAATCACGACTAACCCCAATGCTAACCATAGAACATATCGTCACCTTGAAATGTAATGATTTATGTAACAGGGATTTCTGTTTTGTCCCCATCAGGAAGAAAAGTCACCATAATGTGACTGTGTAGAAAAAAAATTGGTCCCCACATGATGAATTCCCAGAGAACACACACACACACACACACACACACACACACACACACACACACACACACACACACACTCAGCCACTAGGTGAGCACATCTGAATGAGTCCTATACTGTCTTTATGTATTGGTTGGCTAAGTCACCAGAAAACTTTGCAAGTTGGTAAAAATAATTTTTAAATGATTCTGTCTAAATGAAAGTGACAGTTCATTCATTTTTCATTCTATTGACAATATTTTTCAGGCTTTGTGGATCACAATAAAGGAGCCCATTTGGTATAATAAACTTGACATAGAATTATATCTTGGAAATAAAAATCAAATTGGCTACAATGTCTTTGTGAAACCATCTGCTTACTTCTGTACACAAGTATCAATGACCCCTGCACTGGACACAGTGATACTAGTAAACATCACAGTGAAGAAATATCATATTAAAAAAAAAGGCACCTTGAGATTCCGAGTTAAAATTCAGGTTGATGCCTGGATCGCAAATGCATGCTTACGCTCATCACTGTTTGGTGTGTCTGTATCTGGTGCGGAAGGTAATGCTTAAGTTTGATTTGGATATGACGCAATAACACGGGGTCTGCCCTAGCTTAACACTCAGAGAAGTGGCTTTGGGGCCCAAAAATGTGTGGCAGTAGCAGGAGTGAGCTATACCTTCCTTTCCTTGACTTTCATAGCTGAAGTGCACTTGAGCAAAGTACCTAATCCCCAACTGCACTTCAGGCGCCTCAATATGTGGGGCAGCTCACTTCTCTGAGTGTACTAGTATGCGCTCATGGTTTGCGTGTGTGCTCACTTTCAATGGGTTAAATGCAGAGGCAGTAATTTCCCTTGCAGGATTAATACAGTACAATTATAGAAAAGAAAAAAAAAATCAAAATTTGTGGAGAAAAACATCGAAATAAACAAAATTAAATATGGCAACCGTCAGCACAGACACTCGTGATTCAAGTAGTGAAAAATGACTCCAAGATTGTTCCTCTGGACACATGGTCTTCTTACTGTTATGGAACTCGGAAACGGAACCAAAACAGGATGTAGAGCAGATGAACAAGAGATGCTAATCTCATGAGCGATGGTGGTGGTTTTGCCAGGAAATGTTTGAATTCAGCCAATGTGATGCATAATGGAAGGCAAAACACATTGAATATTAATCCACGAATGTGCACCTTTAAAATAAGTAAGCCTTTAGCAGTGCAGACTTTTAAAAGGTGGTACATAACAGGTGAATAACCCATAACTCGAATGCCCTTCTCCACCTTATAATCATTCTAACAGTACAAATACCCCAGATCCTAACAGCAAACTTGTTCATTGGGGTCACTAAAATAACTGATCTTGTCATAAGCGATTTAGTGAGATCATCAACTTTAAAAAATTATATCATATGATGAGAAAACCAAAGTTTTACTCCCCTTATTGTTAGCTTATGCCATCATACTATCTCTTTCATATATTCTTCTTATAACTGTGTGAGCCTTGTCAAAATAAAAATGCCCTCATATGTTGCTGATGAGTCATTTGACTCCTTATGAGAGAGGTTTAATCATGGATGTGGTCTCTGTGTGGTATAGAAGAACATTCGAGGCAGACAACAGATGTGAGATGGTATGAAGCATATGTTGATTCAAAAGAAAAATGAAAGGAAAGCCTTCCAAACTCTCCTGTTGCACTGAAAATATGCATAATGTCATCATCAAGCAGTTTTGACTTACATTTTCAAATAATAAATAAAAAATCTTAATCTGCAGAAATCACTTTGATTGTTTCCATTCACCTGTGAGATAAGGAGTTCTTTACACTTCTCACAAGTATGTGGAATCACGAGAAAATGTTGTGGACACTTCAGTTTCATTAAGACACGATACAGGCAAAAATAACAGTATACAGGTATTAAACTAACAATATCAGATATAAACTAGTACATGTTTGTGATAAAACTATCTGCACATATATCACATCTGAAACTAACATGTTATGTTTATGTACATGAAACCAACATCTGCTCATTTCCATTTCAGAACCTATGGTTGGATGGATGGTATATAGCTCAGTACATTTCAATGCACATTACGTTTATGAATACAGCTTCTTGTATGTGAGTCACGTGACACATTTCGCAGTACAATGCAGTGATGTACATTCAGGGGAGGAAAAAAAAGTTAATCCTGAAATATATTCATATTTATCAGCTGGTATGTATTACTAGCTCTTTTAGCATTTGAATCCAATATTAAAATTATTTTTTTTCAATACGCAATAGCAGAATTTCCAGATGTCCCTTTCAGATACAGGACAGAGCTGCACTGTGAGGCAACGCTTCGCTGTGTCGCTCAGGGGATGGTGTCCTTCAAACTGCACAAGTATGTGAAGCAAATCGTGTGTTGCCGTTCCTCTTCTTCTTCTTCTTCTTTTACTTTCGGCTGCTCCCTTCAGGGGTCGCCACAGCAAATCATCCGCCTCCATCTCACCCTATCCTCTGCATCTTCTTTTCTGACTCCAACGACCTTCATGTCTTCCTTCACCACATCCATAAATCTCTTCTTTGGTCTTCCTCTAGACCTTCTGCCTGGTAGTTCCAACCTCAGCATCCTACTGCCAATATACTCACTGTCCCTCTGTACATGTCCAAACCATCTCAATCTAGCCTCTCTGACTTTGTCTCCAAAACATCTTACATGGGCTGTCCCTCTGATCTACTCATTTCTGATCCTATCCATCCTCGTTACTCCCAAAGAGAACCTCAACATTTTCATCTCCGCTACCTCCAGCTCTGCCTCCTGCGTTTTCCTTAGCGCCACTGTTTCTAAGCCATACAACATCGCTGGCCTCACCACCGTCTTGTACACTTTTCCCTTCATTCTTGCTGACACTCTCCTATCGCACATCACACCGGACATTTTCTCCAACCATTCCAGCCTGCCTGCACACGCTTCTTCACCTCTTTTCCACACTCTCCATTGCTCTGGATTGTTGAGACTAAGTACTTAAAATCCTCCACCTTCGTTATCTCTGCTCCCTGTAACATTACCGTCCCTCCTGGGTCCTTCTCATTCACACACGTATTCTGATTTTCTGAAGCTAACCTTCATTCCTCTCCTTTCCAGGGCATACCTCCACCTCTCGAGATTTTCCTGCACTTGTTCTCTGCTCTCACTACAGATCACAATGTCATCTGCAAACATCATAGTCCATGGAGATTCTTGTCTCACCTCGTCTGTCAGCCTGTCCATCACCATAGCAAACAAGAAGGGGCTCAGAGCTGACCCTTGATGCAGTCCCACCTCCACCTTGAATTCGTCGGTTACACCGACAGCACACCTCACCACTGTCTTACATCTCTCACACATGTCCTGCACCACTCTAACATACTTCTCTGCCACTCCAGACTTCCTCATGCAATACCACAGTTCTTCTCTTGGCACCCTGTCATATGCTTTTTCCAGATCCACTATTTTCCAGTTCCTCTATATATTGCAAATTAAATTCTTTCAAACACTCAGATTTTATACTCTGCCTTTTCATAATGTGGATGAAGAATAAAATGTAATGTGTTTAGGCTGTAGATTAATCATAAAACCCAGTAAAAAAGGTTCCTCTGTGAGGCAAACAGTACCCCTGACCCATGGCAGAGGGCGCTAGTGAGCCCACAGATTCTTGCATGACCTACAATCTTCCTCACAAAAATGGAAGATTACATTTCCAAGCTGAGAAAATTTACAAATCTGCACTTCAATCAAAACAAGAGAGGTGATAACTAAAGGACAACCAAGGCAGTTGGAATAAATTTTAACCTCAAATGAAATATGCATCGCATGTTTGTGTACGGAATGTTGTAATGAGATATAAAACAGAATGCATTGTCTGCTGTCAATCAAATGATGAATAATATACTGTACTCATTTGAGTTCATTTGTATTTGTCAATCTTACTCTAAAAGAGTCAGCATCTCACCAGCTGTCAACCTCACTGCATGTTGCTGGACAATGGTACCTCCTTGTGTAAGAATTTTTTTCCCTCATGAAAAGGATTGTACTGTAATAACAATAGCAAGTTGTTTGTGTTGAATTCCCTTTCTTCGCTTTAAACCTTTGGGTCTTGAATGAAACCTCCACATTGAAACCATCTACCCATGCATTGTCTGCTTTGCTTATCCATCCTGGTCATGGATGTAGATAGTCCTAGCTGACTGTGGACCAGAGACGGGGTCCAGCATTAACAGGTCTCCAGCCTATAGCATAATGAATACCAGTCCTCATGAACTAGTAAGCTCAGCTACTTAATGATCTTTGATATACAAGCTCCATAGTGGTGATGGTAGTGTGGGTGTGAAAGCTAAAGGTTTGGAACCTCATCTGTTTCAGCAGAGAGTGTCCTGATGAGAAGGTGAGGGATCTGGACAGGTGAAAGGATTATCGAACTGCTGCATTGCATTCCATGATAAGAGATGTAG
>CM045744.1:39736475-39778975 GCA_024760905.1 Plotosus lineatus | reverse complement strand
CGCGGTTAAACCTCAGAGAGCGAGCATGGCGGTCGAAGAGGAAGGTCTTCGAGTGTTCCAGAGCGTCAAAATAAAAATAGGTGAGTTCTCGTAACGGGGCTCGGTGGTGGTTAGGAATTCTGAGGTAACTATTTAAATGGTAGCTAACGGCTTTCCAGTCAGGGAAGCTCGAGCGTTGGCGCGCGAGACCACTTTTCCATATTTTAATTCAAAGCACACGCTCGCGCAGCGGCGGATGTCCAGTGTGTGTGTGTGTGTGTGTGTGTGTGCAAACATCATGAATGAGGGGGAAAAAAACCCTCAATAACACAACATGGTCTCATTTCCAGCTTCAAACCAAGTATGGATGTGTGCAGCGGTTATAACAACATCCTCGCGCGCGCTGTTTATTTTTGTTTATTGTATTCAAAACATATGCAGATGAGAATCGTTATCCCACCCTTCATGTTTCTGCAATGGACTCCACTGTTATATAAATATAAATCTAAATTCAATATGAACTGTCCCTTCCCTGAGGTTTAAAACAGCCAGTACATCTAATTGTCATAACAGTGTATTTACCCCTGCATGGGCTTTTTTTATTGGACCTGTCCCAAATCGCATCTGTCTGTGTGCTGTGTGGGAGCAGTGCGCAAAAATGGTATATACAAACCAGTACAGATTGCAACTGAAGCTTCTACTGGTAATTAAGATTTGAGGTTCTACCAGTACAGATTGCAACTGGAGTCTCGACTGGTAATTTGGATTTGAGGTTCTACCAGTACAGATTGCAACTGGAGTCTCTACTGGTAATTAAGATTTGAGGTTCCACCAGTACAGATTGCAACTGGAGTCTCTACTTCTAATTAAGATTTGAGGTTCTACCTGTACAGATTGCAACTGAAGCCTCTACTGGTAATTTGGATTTGAAGTTCTACCAGTAAAGATTGCAACTGAAGCCTCGACTGATAATTTGGATTTGAGGTTCTGCCAGTACAGATTGCAACTGGAGTCTCTACCAGTAATTAAAATTTGAGGTTCTACCAGTACAGATTGCAACTGGAGTCTCGACTGGTAATTAAGATTTGAGGTTCTACCAGTACAGATTGCAACTGAAGTCTCTACCAGTAATTAAGATTTGAGGTTCTACCAGTACAGATTGCAACTGAAGCCTCTACTGGTAATTAGGATTTGATGTTCTGCCAGAACAGATTTCAGCTGAAGTCTCTACTTGTAATTAAGATTTGAGGTTCTACCAGTACAGATTGCAACTGAAGCCTCTACTGGTAATTAAGATTTGAGGTTCTACCAGTACAGATTGCAACTGGAGTCTCTACTTGTAATTAAGATTTGAGGTTCTACCTGTACAGATCGCAACTGAATCCTCTACCTTTAATTAAGATATGAGGTTCTAACTGTACTGATTGCAACTGGAGTCTATACTGGTAATTTGGATTTGAGGTTCTACCAGCACAGATTCTGATCAGAGTCTCTCCTGGTAGAATTAAAGACTCTACCAGATCTCCGTGTGTGTGTGTGTGTGTGTGTATACTGATTTGCATCTGTATATTTTATGCGCTTGTGTGCATCAAAACTGAAAGATTGAATTCGTTTTGTAGGTAACTACAGCAACTAAATCCATTCCAAGCGACATCATTCTTGTAGATCAGTATTTGGGTTCCTGTATTAGTCTCTTTATGCAAACGAAAATAAAATGTTACAGTGTCTATTGTAAAGGATGTCCCCCCAACACCGCGCCCCCACCCTGTATAGTGAACTATCAGAGCTTGGAATACTATATTTTTATATTATTGGTTGACTGGAGCACCTCACATATCCCGATGAAGCAGACGTATTGTACATGGTACATTCCATTTATATTTATATACCAATAAACAATATTTTAAGACTTTTTTATTGATGGTTGTTTAAGACCGACATTTAGTCTGCAAATGATTGCATTTGTGCACTAAATGAGTTCATGGTGAATAACTTCACCATAACCTGTGCCGGCCATGATGAAGTACAAGTATCCCTCACTTTCCGTGGTTAATTAGGACTGAGATCCCCCCGCGACAGCCGATTTCCGCGAAGTAGGATCGACCCCCCTGACTGACGTATATATATATATATGTACGTGTACATGTGTATATAATATCAATAAATACATATTCAATGCTATAAATGCTTATAATAACAAACATTTAAAAATAATGCGAAATATGTAAATAAAATATAAATACACACACACACACACACACACACACAGATGTGCTTCTCACATAAAAATATAAGTAGTTTTGATGGGGGTTTTGGGTTGTTTTTTGTTTTTGTTTGTTTGTTTGTTTGTTTTTGCATAATGGGCCTTGTTTTTTTTGTGGCATTTTCCATAACGTTTTAACCTTTTCTTCCTTAATTTCCTTATTTTTTAATTCAATGAATATTTAAAAAAAAAATGCAGCCATGAGGCGGGTGTCTGGCACTAACCAGTGTCTCTCCCTCTCACTCCGGTCCCAAGCCCGGATAAATGCAGAGGGTTGCGACAGGAAGGGCATCCGGCGTAAAACTTCTGCCACATTTCTCATGCAAATGATCAAAACAAAATACCGGATCGGTCGAGGCCCGGGTTAACAACGACCGCCATCAGTGCTGTCAACCAACAGGGTGCTGATGGAAATTGGACGACTATTGGTCGAAGACGTCGAAGAAGGAGAGAGAGGCGGGAGGCGTGTCCGTAGGCAGAGAGAGAAGAGGAAATGCGTGAGCCGAGGACTGAGAGTAGGTACTTTGAATGTTGGAACTATGACAGGAAAAGGTAGAGAGCTGGCTGACATGATGCAGAGGAGGAAGGTGGACATACTGTGTGTTCAGGAGACCAGGTGGAAAGGTAGCAAGGCTAGAAGCTTAGGAGCAGGGTTTAAGCTGTTCTATCATGGTGTGGATGGGAAGAGAAATGGAGTAGGAGTCATCTTGAAGGAGGGGTTTGTCAGGAATGTTGTAGAAGTGAAAAGAGTGTCAGACAGAGTGATGATTCTCAAGTTAGAAATTGAAGGCGTGATGTTCAATGTTGTTAGTGCTTATGCCCCACAGGCATGATGTGAGCTCGAAGAGAAGGAGAGATTCTGGAGTGAGTTAGATGAAGTGATGAGGAATACCCCCAGAGGTGAAAGAGTGGTCATTGGAGCAGACTTCAATGGACATGTTGGTGCAGGAAACAGAGGGGACAAGGAAGTGATGGACAGGTTTGGTATCCAGGACAGGAACACAGAAGGACAGATGTTGATCGATTTTTCAAAAAGGATGGAAATGGCTGTGGTGAATACTTTCTTCAACAAGAAACAGGAGCATAGGGTGACTTATGAAAGCGGAGGTAAGAGCACACAGGTAGACTACATCTTGTGTAGGCGATGTAATTTGAAGGGAGTCAGTGACTGCAAAGTAGTAGTGGGTGAGATTGTTGCCAAACAGCATAGGATGGTGGTGTGCAGGATGATGCTGATGGTAAGAAAGATGAAGAAGGCAAAGGCAGAGCAGAAGACAAAGTGGTGGAAGCTGAAAAAGGAAGAGTGTCGTGTTGTCTTCAAGGAGGAGTTGAAACAGGTTTTGGGTGGTCAGGAAGTGCCTCCAGATGTCTGGACAACTGCAGCTAATGTGATAAGGGAGACAGGAAGGAGAACACTTTGTGTGTCCTCTGGAAGGAGAGTAAATAAGAAGACTTGGTGGTGGAATGAGGAAGTGCAGGAGTGTGTACAAAAGAAGAGGTTAGCTAAGAAGAAGTGGGACACAGAGAGGACCGAAGAGAGTAAACAGGAGTACAGGGAGACACAGCGTAAGGCGAAGGTAGCAGTGTCAAAGGCAAAAACAGAGGGCGTATGATGACTTGTATGATAGGTTGGACAGTAAGGAGGGAGAAAATGATTTATTCAGGTTAGCACAGCAGAGAAATAGAGATGGGAAAGACGTGCAGCAAGTTAGAGTGATAAAGGACAGAGAGGGAAATGTATTGATTGATGACAGAAGTGTGCTGGGAAGATGGAAAGAGTACTTTGAAGAGCTGATGAATGAGGAGGGCATTGAAGAGGATGAAGAGTGGAAAGGCAGTTGGTCCTGATGACATACCGGTTGAGGTATGGAAGTGTCTAGGGGAGGTAGCAGTAGATTTTCTGACAAGAATATTCAACAAGGTATTAGAAAGTGAGCAGATGCTGGAGGAATGGAGGAGAAGTGTGCTTGTGCCCATTTTTAAGAACAAGGGAGATGTGCAGAGTTGTGGCAACTACAGAGGAAAAAGTTGATGAGCCATACGATGAAGTTATGGGAAAGAATAGTAGAAGCTAGACTAAGGGCAGAGGTCAGCATTTGTGAACAACATTTTGGTTTCATGCCAAGAAAGAGCACCACAGATGCAGTGTTTGCCTTGAGGATGTTAATAGAGAAGTACAGAGAAGGTCAGAAGGAGCTGCATTGTGCCTTTGTGGATCTGGAGAAAGCATATGACAGGGTGCCGAGAGAAGAACTGTGGTATTGTATAAGGAAGTCTGGAGTGACAGAGAAGTATGTTAGAGTGGTGCAGGACATGTATGAGAGATGTAAGACAGTGGTGAGGTGTGCTGTCGGTGTGACAGAAGAGTTCAAGGTGGAGGTGGGACTGCATCAAGGGTCAGTCCTCAGCCCCTTCTTGTTTGCTATGGTGATGGACAGGCTGACAGACGAGGTTAGACAAGAATCTCCATGGACTATGATGTTTGCAGATGACATTGTGATCTGTAGTGAGAGCAGAGAACAAGTGGAGGAAAATCTAGAGAGGTGGAGGTATGCCCTGGAAAGGAGGGGAATGAAGGTTAGTCTGAGTATGACAGAATACATGTGTGTGAACGACAAGGACCCAAGAGGAACAGTGAGGTTACAGGGGGCAGAGATAAAGAAGGTGGAGGATTTTAAGTACTTAGGCTCAACAATCCAGAGCAATGGAGAGTGTGGAAAAGAGGTGAAGAAGCATGTGCAGGCAGGTTGGAATGGATGGAGAAAAGTGTCCGGTGTGATGTGTGATAGGAGAGTATCGGCAAGAATGAAGGGAAAAGTGTACAAGACGGTGATGAGGCCAGCGATGTTGTATGGTTTAGAGACAGTGGCCCTGGGGAAAAGACAGGAGTCAGAGTTGGAGGTAGCAGAGATTAAAATGTTGAGGTTCTCTTTGGGAGTAACGAGGATGGATAGGATCAGGAATGAGTACATTAGAGGGACAGTACATGTTAGATGTTTTGGAGACAAAGTCAGAGAGGCTAGATTGAGATGGTTTGGACATGTACAGAGGAGGGATAGTGAGTATATTGGTAGTAGGATGCTGAGGTTGGAACTACCAGGCAGAAGGCCCAGAGGAAGACCAAAGAGAAGATTTATGGATGCGGTGAAGGCGGACATGAAGATCGTTGGAGTAAGAGTAGAAAATGCAGAGGATAGGGTGAGATGGAGGCAGATCATTTGCTGTGGCGACCCCTGAAGGGAACAGCCGAAAGGAAAAGAAGAAGAAGAAGAATATTTAAAAAAAACAACACGATGCACTGAAACCGCATGAATTGAAGTGCGAAGTAGCGAGAGATCCCTGTACTTCATTCAAGCATATGGATCTGGATGGGTTTCCCACTGCGATCCAAAACGGAAGTTTGATAAATCGTGTCCGTCCTGCAAAAAAAAAATTTCCAGTTGCGTAAAGTCAGTTTGTGCTGCAGGAAGTGTGCATCATCTGTGACTGAAATCATGTTGCGAGTGTTCGGAATTATTGCACAGTTGTGAGACACACCCTTTCTCTGTGAAATCTCATTTCTTTTTCTAGGTGTGTGTGTGTGTGTGTGTGTGTGTGTGTGTGTGTGTGTGTGTGTGTGTGTATGTTTGTGTTGTGATGCTATCACCGAGCAGAAAACTGCCTGTCAGTGTTTCCTGTTGGTATTTTGCATGAACTGTTAGTGCATTTGCTTACTGTCGGTGTCAGAAAGGAGAATGGGTGGTGGTGGGTGGGGTGGAAGGTGGTGGTTAACCTTTACATTACACATTGTTCCAGGTTTGTGAAAAATGTGTTTACAAGTCAAATAATCACCACAGCAGTCATCATAATACAACTCGTAGTACTACTGTTAATAACAATCTAATTACTATTACGTAAACAGCGGTGTGTAGTAAATGGTTGCCCATTGCTATTCATTCATTTAGTCAATTTCCGATCTGCTTAATCATACTGGAATCGCGGGGAGGCGTAGCCTGTCTCAGCCAACTTTGGGATGAAGGTGGTCCTTTGCAGGGCTCACGGGTATTCATAAGAACAAAAATATGACTTTTGATTACGTCTGCTCTGTGTTTATCCTGTTCCATTCATCAGCCTGTGTCAGGAAGGAGAGGGTGTTTAGTTTTCTTTGTGGCTTATCCAGAGTTCTCGGCCCGGTTTCCTGAGGGAACGTTTGTCTGGAGGAAGCATCCAAGGGGACGGGAGCTTCTGGTGGGTGGGTGGGGGGTGGTGCAGGGAGGAAACCGGAAAAGCACTCCAGAGCACTTCCTGATAGCTCGAAGGACCTGCAAAGCGACTCCAAGCAGCTTGTTTTCAGTGCACATGGGTACGACTCGGAATAACGCCAAGGAGATGGAATCTGATTGACTTTCACACCAAGAGTTCATTCATTCATTTTCTGAACCACTTGATCCAGGCGAGACCATAGTACACCCTGGACAGCTCGCCAGGTCATCGCAGGGTAGAAACATTCTGATGGCTATGTAGCTCCTCTTGACAAAAGTCAGCAATGGTTCTTTTACATGAACCTCTCATGATAGACAGTAAGAGACACGGCCGGCCTTTGATAACTCAGTTCGCTGCACTGGGGGGACAGCAGTGACAACCAGATGATAGTGGGGATTGAACCCCCAACCTTAGGATCAGTGATCCATCACCTTACCACCAGGCTACTACTGCCTACCTTAAGAGTCCATATGCTTTAATGCGGATTATATATATATATATATATATATATATATATATATATATATCGATACCCCAAACTTTTGATGCTTTTATTGCTTGTGCTTGACGTTTTTGCTGATTAAACTTGATTGACGGTGAGCCGTGAGATGTGCGAGAGTGAAAGATGGGTCTGAAAGAAGGAGCAGGTTCATAGAAGGAGCTCCACTGAAGGCACGGGAGGGAGTCGGAAACGCCGCTTAGTCAAGAGGTTGAATTGCATTACGTGAGAATCGACTCCCCGTCTCTACTTCAAGGAAGTACTACAAGGAAGAGGAAGTGTTCTCAGTGTCCACATGGCTTTCCTGGACCCTCCCACCTGAGTTTATCCAAAACCTTGAGGACTTGCTGGATCACTGATGAAGGGGCAACGAGGGCATACAGAGCTGATGTACTTTACTTTCCCTAAAGGGTTAAGCAGAAGTACATTGCTACCCAGGACTTTTTCACTAATTTTTTTTTAAATAGTTTTCAGACCAGCTGGGATTTTTCAGTGCATCATGTTTAAGTCACACTTAATGCATTACACGCCCAACACTAGATTTAGGGAGGTAAACACCCCCCCCCCCCCCAACTTCCAACAATCCAAAAGCTGATTCCACAAAGGATGGACAAGGCTTGATCCGAATACACATCACCAAGACCATTGTTTTCTCAACAAGCATTGTGATTGTTTGAGCTCGCATTTCTAATTCAATCAGAATTTGCCTTGCTTGGTTGCAGCCTTGAGCGCCACTCACGCGGGAGACGTACCTCACAAACACCTTCTGGCATAGCAGAGGTTTCGTCATATTGAAACATCATTTATTACTACATTAAACACGGTAGATAAGCTTGTGTAGCAAGGTCTGTAAAACTTGGCAGAGCTGCTCACAAATGTAAGGGGTGTGATTGGGGGGGGGGGGGGTGCAATTCACACTCCTGGCAATTTCTAGGTGAGTAATAAGTTGCACCCCTGCTGTTTTTTTCCTGTGATGCACTGATTTTTTTTTGTTTCATGGCTGTACATTGGCGATGTGCACACTTATTCACAGGTGCCGTAGTTTTCCTGATCTGCCAAGTGCGATTAGTGCCATAACAGTCAAGAGATGCCACACATAACGTGTATTCTTAAGATTTACAGCTTTTAGTCTCTCGCTTGGTGATACAGGAAATATTTAGTGTTTTATTTTCAGTGATCAGAATAACTACGAATATAATTCACCTAAAGGAAAAGGACACAGTCACTTCGGATTTAAGAAACTCTTATCAATCAGCCGTGTCTCCCACTGTCTGTGGTGAGCGATTCATGTAAAAGAACCATTGCTGACTTTCATGATGCTTCTAGTAGCGTCTCCTAGATCACAGCTGGGGCAATTGGACTGGGTTGGGCGTGGAACTTGGTTTCTGGATTTCATAAAGGCAGCTTTGCATTTCTGTATCAGCACCCAGATTGTCCAGTAATAACAGTGCAGGATGGGCTGGAGCCCTACATCTTCCTCTTCATCTTTATTATATTGTTTAATTATATGTAGGGCGGAAAATGTTGAGGTTCTCTTTGGGAGTAACGAGGATGGGTAGGATCAGGAATGAGCACATCAGAGGGACAGCACATGTAAGACGTTTTGGAGACAAAGTCAGAGAGGCTAGATTGAGATGGTTTGGACATGTACAGAGGCGGGATAGTGAGTATATTGGTAGTAGAATGCTGAGGTTGGAACTACCAGGCAGAAGGCCCAGAGGAAGACCAAAGAGAAGATTTATGGATGTGGTGAAGGCGGACATGAAGGTCGTTGGAGTAAGAGTAGAAGATGCAGAGATGGAGTGAGATGGAGGCAGATGGGTGAGATGGAGGCAGATGATTCGCTGTGGCAACCTCTGAAGGGAACAGCCGAAAGAAAAAGAAGAAGAAGAAGATTATATGTAGGGCGGCTGGCGGCGTAGTGGTCAGCACGTCCGCCTCACAGCAAGTAGGCCTGGGTTTGATGCCCCGGCTCGTGGCATTTCTGTGTGGAGTTTGGATGTCTTTCCCGTGCTCATGTGTGTTTTCTCCCGACGCTTCAGGTTTCAAGTTCAAAAACATGCACAATAGGCTGATTGGCTTTTCTTAATCGCCCCTAGGTGTGAGCATCAATGCAAATAGTTGTGTGTAAGCTGGTTTAGTGAGCTGTCCAGGGTGCTTTCGCACAGTCGGCTGAGATAGGTGCCAGCCTACCCACAACCTTAATTGAGATTAGCAGCTAAGAAAATGAATGAATGAATGAATTATATGTAATCATTTAACCTCCTAGTTTCTGCACAAAATCAGGGATAATTTTTATAAAAGTGTTAAAACTGATATGTGCATCAGGCATCAGCTGATCACAGCATTAAAACCATCTGATAGGTCTGTAGCTGAGCAGCACCATATGCCGGCTAAATGTATTAGTTTTCGTTTCCCACATGCACCCTGGGCCTTAGGCAGTCATGAACTCCTTGCTAGGTCACTGTTTGTCCTTCCTTGGACCACCTTGGGAAGGTGTTTACCCATGCATACCAGGGACACCCCAAGAGACCTGCTGTTTTGGAGATGAACAGACCCAGCCGGAGTGGTTCTTCAGACTCATTGAGATCCTGATACTTGCCCATTTTCCCTGCTTCCGACACATCGACTTTGAGAACTGACTGTGATACTGTAACTTTATCACGGTACTCACCTGTGTATTTTATCTCATTTAAAATTCCAGTTCTCAGGAAAAACAATCTGAATGATTTCCTGGTGCCTTGTCAGGTTGTCAGGTGTGTATGAAGGTTTCAAGTGTACACATGAATAAATTAGCAGGTCTTCTCCACCTTCATACTTGTTTCACGTGGATTGACTCTGGGTCGATAGAGTATAGTAGGGACTGAAGGACTGACAGTAAGCACTCTATAATTTTACATCCACATTAATATTCCATGTTCATTCCAAATATGGTTCAGTTTTGTTTAATCAGCCTTTTCCATTTGGATTTTTTGATTGTAACATCTGATCAGATATGATGATATTATTCAGGGTTTTTTTTTTCACCTTCGGACATGTATCGAGTGCTCACCCTAATCCGAGCGTGCATGACTACATGTACATGTTAAATATCCATTTTCATTACTCATGTGAATAGGTCAAGGTGCCACGGTGAAGTCGTGGTTTGCACATGTGCCTCACAGCAAAAAAGGTCCTGGGTTCGAGTCCGGGGCTATCTGTGTGGAATCTCCATGCTCTCCCCATGTTTCTATGGGTTTCCTCCAGGTACTCCGGTTTCCTCCCACAGTCCCAAGACCTGCACGTTAGGCTACAGTAATTCATCTCCATGTGAACGGAGGTAGTAGTGTTGTCTTGTGATGGTCTGGCAACCTGCCTTTTGCCTGGTGTCGGCTGAGATAGACACCAGCGGTCTGTATAGGATAAAGCTGTTAGGCAGATGAGTCAGGGTGAGTGCAAATAGGTCAGTGTGGACTTCATTACAATGCTAAGAAGGGGGATTACAGAGCAGCTGTGACTGTGTGTGTGCATGTTTGTGTGTGTGTGTGTGTGTGTGTGTGTGTGTGTGTGTGTGTGTGTGTGTGTGTGTGTGTGTGTGTGTGTGTGCGCATGTTGTCTGATGGATTGGTGTCCTATCCAGTATGTATTGGTATCCATAGGTGTTCCTTAGAATGATAAAGGGCTTAACAACGTGAGTGAATGTGATTGCATAAAGCTGAGGGGAAAAACCAAGCTGAGAGGAGTGTGGGTGTTTTGGGGGCAGGTTTGTAGAAGGGGCTTTAGTGAAGACACAGGAGGGAGTCGGGCACGCTGCTTAGTCAGGGGTTGAATTACAGAAGGCAAGAGAAGGAAGTGTTCCCAGTGTCTACACAGCCTTCCTGGATTCCGGCCAACAGAGTTTATCCGAAAACTTGCTGACTTGTTGGATCACGGAGGAAAGGGGCAAAGAGGAAAAAAAGTTCCTTCAGGGTTCTCCATGCAGAACATGTACTCATTACCCAATACATTGCTTGAACATTGGACAGTGACATTTTCAGGATAGGGAAATCGATTGTTCATTACTGAGTGAAAAAATCTGAAATGACTGTAGTATATAGTTGAGTCAAAACAAACGACTGCATTCAGATAAATGAAAGTATACACGGTGGAGCTCGGCTTCCTACAGTAAGAATACTGTGGTTTTGACGAGCTACTTGTGTCCTCAGACCTCAAGCAGAAATAGAAAGCTCTCTTTTTCACAAGCATTGTAGAGGCCCAGAACTACAATCCCATCCCATTAAAATAGTAATAATAATGATAATAATAAATGCTCAGGTTTTTATTATCCTGGATGCAGCCATTTGCACACACTTTTAGGAGTTCCTCAGAATCAAGAACACCACGTCAGCACAAAAGGGTTAAAAATAGCTCATGACGACCGATGGAACCTGTGCTATAGCTTATAAGTGTACTGCAATGCAACATTACACTCACAAATCTACACAGAAAAACTGATCCACTGACTGTTAACTGTTCTCGGATCAGACTTCATATTAAGGACGTCATCATGGTTTAGCTAACACGTTTCATCTTTCGATTCTAGTTTAAGGGGAGAAGTACATTCATTTCTCAGGAAGGAAGTGATCTCAATTTCCACATGGCTTTGCTGGCAGCTGACCAACAGAGTTTCCCAAAAACCTTAGGGGGTTGGCTGTAGAACCACTGAAAAAGGGGCAAGGAGAAACATCGCCTCCCATCATCTGGGAACAAATTTGAGGTCCAAGGAATGGGTGACTATTAAGCAGAATCGTATTTGCAAGAAGCTTATGTTGGATTAGCCAATCAGAACATGCGATTGCTTATATCCAGGTGTACAGATAGAATAAATCCCAATATCTTAGAACAGTATCGTGTATCGTGTTTTTATTTGCCAGGATATCAATATTAAGTCATCATATCACATTTCATTTTATTAGCTACGCACTCATACTTCAGCTCTAACCACGTGTAATCAGAGGCCACGAAAAAAAATTTACATTAACACACATTTAGGAACAGGCTCAGTTTAATCTTGAACACAACGCAAAATTAACACAATATAAATAATTCAATATCGCATAGTTTAGTTTCAGTGTGAACAGTACAGTCTAAAGGGTTTTTTTTTTTTTTTTTTTTTTGTTTTTTTTTTGACATCTGAGGTCACCGTGTCCGTGAAGAACATTTGGCACATAGAAAAGCAAATTATAGATTATTTCCTCCTTCTGCCTTTCACAGAATATAAGTACATTGCCGTGATTGTTCTTTACAAAACAGCCTCAGCACATCTACTTTTTCTCATCGCAAACTCAAATGAAAGCCTGTTGATTCAATCAGGGCCTCGTGTTAACCACCAGATTTTTTGCTTCAATCTCCAGTCCTCAAGTCTATTAAACGAGGCCACATAAGAACTCATCTTCGACAATCTGCTAGCACTTTTGCTAAACTCTTCTGAGGATCTGCTAGTGTGAAACCATTACTGTGGTAACAGTCTGTTTAAATAAAGACCTGGGATCAGTTTTGAAAAAGTGTTGAATCTTGTTCATGGCCAGTTCTGGTTGCCTAGGTAACCTTTTTGCACATTTCTCTCTTCCAAATGTTTCCAAGTGAAACTGTGAGCAGTGACCCGCTAGTTTTCTACTGGAAGTGTACATCCACGAGGCATATCTAGACAGTTGACTAATAAATATCTTTTATATATATATATAGAAAAAATAAAAATATTTATATGTGTGTACCCACGGAAAAGGGAGACATGCCTGACATTGACGGTTATTATGGTAAAATTTCTGTATTTATTATTGAGCTGCTCGTCCATGTTTATAGGCGGAATCATTAAACTCATGTTTGTTGTCTTCCTACAGAAAAAGTTTTGGAAAAGTCCGTATGTAGCAGAATCTGTCAATCAAAAAGTAACTGTTCAGCTCCGATTGTTTTGGCTCGAATCGCATCGGAAGTCCTGCTTAAATGAAACTCTACACCCACCCACTTCCTGTCGGTTGAGAAATGTCCACCTCTCGGTAGCCCTCTAGCTGCCATTCACTGACTTTTATTGGTCTGCAGTTGATCAATACTTGCTGTCTGTCTGATTTAGGTAGGAACCTCTTTATGGGGAACCCAAAGCCTCTCGGACCTGGAGACCTGCCTGGTGGATCATTTATTCGTTTAATGCCAGTGCTGTGAGGAATTTTATGAATGGACGGCGTGTCTGGACAGTTTGTCTGCTCTCTCTCTCTCTCTCTCTCTCTCTCTCTCTCTCTCTCTCTCTCTCTCTCTCTCACACACTCTCTCTTTCTCAAAGCTGCTGTATCTATTTCTGCCGATCTTCCAGGCTGCTAGCAGAGAACATAACCCCATCTTGTCTCCTCTCATCTTCTCTCAGGCCTGAAGCCAGTCATTGGGTTTCACAGTCTCAGTTCGTCTCAGCCGCGTAAAGAAATGCCACGTGAAATGCAAAACCCGCTTCCTGTTGTGATCCTTTGAGTTGATGAATCTTGCATCAAACACATGGGCCTCTATCTGAGTTTGATGCTCATGAGGACTGTGTCATGAATGCCGTTCCAGACGTTGGCGAACACAAGAAACAGACAGTGGGTAAAATCAGTAGATCGGTGAGATACTGCCATTTATGCAGCATGGCTCTCTGTACGGTTTTTAACCTCAGGGACCAGGGCCGGTCACTGTTCTGTCAACTGATGGTCTGGATCGACTTGTGACCTATTTCGTCACACATATGTCAAATTTTTTTCCCAGCAGCTTGGTTATCAGCGGTGCCATGACCTTATTCAGGCCACAGTAGCTGAATGTCTATATTTGGGCAGCGCGGTGCTGCTCATCACTTCTCCATATAAAATGAAACAGCCTGACAGGATGTCTTACACATTTTCCTCTCCCCAGCGCCTCACAAAGGGAGCGCAGCAAATGAAGCAGTGTCTGTCGAACAGCTGCCACAGAGGCCTTCACAACTCATCCCAACCATCCTCGCGCTCTTTAGCCAGAGATGAGGGCGGTTATTATCAGGCAGATTAAAGAGCGCCGGGGAGGGAACGATGCGTACAGACAGAGCTGTCCTAATGACCTCCTCCTCGTCCTCCTCCTCCTCCTCACAAATACCCCCAGGCAACAGCAGAACAAAGCATCCATGTGTGTCAAGTGTCTGTCCTCAGTTTAAAGCTGGGATCGGCACTAATGATAGCATTAACATCCGCGTTAGGCACAGATGTGTTTGCTAAAACACCTAGCGCCAGGCTCATTTAATAGGTTTTTTTCCTTGTTTGTTTGTTTGTTTGTTTGTTTAACAGATCACAGCAATTGCAGAACACTCTGCAAAATGCTGGAGCCACGGACTTCACTCTCCGTTGCTTTTGAAACTACATCTTGGACGCAGCCTGAAATTCCATTCGTACGGTCTCATTTCCTGCTACAGTTCTCCTTCTCTTTCTCCCTCTCTTTCTTGGGTCCGCTCTCATGCCATTCCTGCTGCCCACCCCACCCCACCCCACCAACTGTCCCTGTGCTCTGCCATTTCTCTTGTCCTTTCATTCCTCCTCCTTCTACATGCTTTCTGTGGGGTTTGGGATTTCTACAGAAACCCCCCAAATTTACTTCCTGTTGCAGGGGACTCAGATCATGAAGGACTTTTATCCAAGTTAGTGATTAGTGGAAGTTATGGAGCTCCCCGTGTTCTGTGTGTCCCTGTAGCAGCAAATGAAAACAGGCCTTTTTCTCAGGGCACTGGAGCGGCGCGTCCTCTTTCCCGCTTATCACCTTCTCCTTCTCCATCTCCTCTTCCTCTTCCTAGTGTCTGTCGTACCCTTCTTTTGTTTTTACCTTCATACCTGCATTCTGCTGATTGTTTTTTCAACACTACAAGCATCCGTGCTTGTTTACCCTCAGTGATGTCACGGTGTTGACGCAGGAACATTTCAGGTTTTTTGTTTGTTTGTTATTGGCCACTCAGCAGACGAGCAGCTCCAACAAGCAGAACGAAAAAAAAAAATTCCTCCTTTACTGACTCTTCCGAAAACAAAAGGTCTCAGGTGGTGTAGATGCTTAAACTGAGCGAGGTGGTGACAGCGCAATGCTCTGATGCCAAAACTGTGGCTCTGTGTACACACCGCCATGGTAGTGGATTAATCAGTGTGAGGAGATGATCGACTCTCAGAATGAGGAACATGCAGGGAGAGAACGAAAGTAAATTCCAGTCGAGTGTAATAATCATCTCGCAGTTTCAACCGTGGAACACAAACACCTTTAACAGATTACTGGAGCGAAAGAGCAGCACACCCGAGTTCATTCACAAAACTGATACCTATTCTCTCTCTCTCTCTCTCTCTCTTTCTCTCTCTCTCTCTCTCTCTCTCTCTCTCTCTACCTTTCTCTATCTCCTTCAGTCTCTATATATATAGGGGATTTTCTGAGTAGATCCTTCTGTAGGAGAGTGCTCAATACTTTTTGGTAGAGCAAATAACAATAAAAATAAAAGGACAGGACAAAGACTTTCTATTGAAACTCCATTTATCACATATATATATATATATATATATCGCTCTGTTTCTGTCTTTCTCGCTCTCTTTCTCACTTTATATCTTCATGTCTTGCTCTCTATCTCTACACACATGCTCTCTGTCTCTTTCTCCCTTTCACTTCACTTTCTTCTTGTCACATCTTTTCTGTCATTCACATTTCCACACAGTATTTCACTTACACTCATCCCCGCCTTTTCTTCATTCTCTGGAGCTTCTTTGCTCCAATTTCTTCTTTCTGTAATTATATTCTACCACCTTCACAGGAGTCTGTGTGTGTGGCAGGGTGTGTGAGGGTGTCTGTGTGTTCTGTGCGTGTGTGTGTGTGTGTGTTTGTGTGTTTGCGTGTGTGTGTGCATGTGTGCATGTGTGCATGTGTGCATGTGGGTGTGTGTGTGTGTGTGTGTGTGTGTGTGTGTTTTGTGTGTGTATATGTGTGTGTGTGTATGTTGACAGACTGATGAATGAAAGCCAAAACCGATGACATTAGTTTTTTATATTTCTGCATAAATATGAGTGAAAACATCATACATTTTTCATTAATTTATGTTTATTTTCCACACTGAATTTGGTCGTATCCAATCCCCATCCATCAAGCATTGCCCTCTCTATCGTGCGACCACCACCATCCAGGGAGGGGTGTAAGCATGTACATGCCTCTGTGAGAATGCTGCCTCCTGCCTCTTTACGAACTGCTACCCCATGCATATTCGAGGGTGGCCTAACACACTCGGACAAAAAATTATTATCCGCCCTCGTACGAATGAGCTCACAGACGCCCATTATAGGCCGGTGATCACTGTGAGTGACAAGCAAGTGACCGTATGCCATCCCTCCCCTCCTGTGAGCTCATCCAAATAGTTCCTGATGACTTCCAATCGTGTATGACTGCTGCATCAACCCAAAATGTAGAATTGCATCTGAAAGGAAGCGATTTCAGAGTACGGTCTCTGCCGATGTTATGTGATCCGAGGTTTCTGCCCTTGTTGTTTGTGCAGCTGTACATGGCTCAGCAGTGGCTGATAATGGGTTATCTTAGACTGGTGTCTACTGCACACAGTCCAGCCAGCAGGACAAAACAACAACTTAGTGTCACTATCAGGTCTGGAACAATCAGCCCAGCTAATTTGGAGCTAATTAGCTTACTGTGCATGTATTTGGACTGTGGGAGGACATCGGAGTACCCGGATGAAACCCACGCAAGCACGGGGAGCACATGCAAACTCTACACAGAAAAGCCTGAGCTGGGAACTCGAACCCAGACCTTCTCGCTGTGAGGGGGATGTACTAAAATATAATAATAAAAAAGATAAAATATAAAAAATATTAGCAAAAAAAAAATGTAGCCTCATTTAGTATGGTTTGAGGTGCATTAGACACCAACATGTGATATTAATGAGACTTCACTGTAGTAGTGTGGCAGCATCCTCACGCACTTGACAAAGGGGCAAGGGCTGATGTTGCCTGATGGAACTGATGATGTCATACATGTTTTTTTAAAGAGCAATTAATACAAATTTATCAGAGTTACCCTTTAAAGAAAGCATCAAAATGAAAAGGCTCATAATCTTTCACTGTGTGTGTGTGTGTGTGTGTGTAAAACCCTATCATAAGAAGGCTGTCAGTTTCAGGACGACAAACACCATCTCTTGAATAAGTGCTGTTACCCTGAGACTGCACAGGCATCATCAAATGAGAGTAGCGCACACACAGCATGCAGAGCATGCTACCCCTGGCATTCAGACCGCACTGCTGGTTTTTGTGGGGGTTTTTTGCTTTTGGTATAGGTTATTGTGACATCAATGGGATTTTTGGGGGGGCTGGTTGGGACCCCAGGCTGTTGTCTTATTGCAGTAATGGCTTCTTCTTTCTTTCTTTCTTTCTTTTTTAATATCTTGAAACTAGAGGCACATTCCCTCCAGGAGTCTTTGGAGGAAACGTTTACACTCGGCTGCATATGTAATAAACCTTCATTTTTCACACAGATATTAAAACATGAAATTCACTTCCTGAAAGTAAAAAAGAGAGAGAGAGAGAGAGAATCTCTTAGTTTCATTCAGCTAAGAAAGAGTAGAGCGAGGCACTGCATCTGTGTGACCGAAAAAGAACTGAAAGTAGAATAGACAGATAACAGCTGTGGAAAAAGAAAAAGTGAGGAAGAGAAATAAAGTCAGGTGTGAAGTGATGCGGCGGTGAGAGACACCACGACAGAAGGAAGGCGAGATCGCAGATGGCAGAGGCATTTCCTTTCTCTCACTCGCCGATGGTTCGCTACAGTACGTACACCAATGATAAAAAGTTCTCAGCAACTCAGCTATTCGTTCATTTTGTAAGCCGCTTAATCCTAATCAGGGACGTGGGAAGTCTGGCGCCCATCTCAGCCGACTCTGGGCGAGGGCGGGATACACCCAGGACAGCTCACCAGCCTATCGCAGGGCAAAAACATGTTGATCGCATCCCAGTGGCATACTCTTTATGAAAGACATGTTTCCTGGGTTTAAGCCCTGGGCTCTGTAAGGGTACTTTTGTGTGGAGTTTACATGTTCTCTCTCCACCTGCAGACGTGGGTTTCTTCTGGGTACTCCGGTGTCTTCTCACCATCCAATGACATAGGATTACAATTTTTTTTCCAAATTGCTCCTAAATATGAGTGTAAATGAATTGATGTGGATTTGTTGTGTTGTGTATGTGACAGACAATGGTCTGGCAGGCCGTCCAGGGTGTACCTCGTCTTTGCCCAGAGTGGGCTGAGATAGGTTCCAGCTTCGTCACGGCCCTAATAGGATTTAGCGGTTCAGTAAAGGAATGAAAACAAATAATCACACACACACATGTATGTGAGTGTGGACGGGGAGCCAAACTCAGAGCCTGACTGTGTTGCCTCCCACCGAGAAAGCAAGCACGCCTTAGACACACACACAAGGCAGTTTTCTGCTCGGTGATAGCATCACAACACAAACATACACACACACACACACACACACACACACACACACACACACACACACACACACACACACAGCTGGAGAACATACACAGAGACACAGCAGGCCACACTTTGAGACAGGACCTCATATCTCTATCTCTCTTTTTTCTTCTTTCTCGACCCTTCTTCCTCTCTTGCCTTGCTTTAGAAACAGAAGGGAAGAAGGGAAGCAGATACAGGGCACAGAGGTGGCACTTCCTGTTGTGGTGTCTTCCTCTAACACAGAGACTTGAAGTGTCTGGCATAGATTTACTCAGAATTGTGTGTGTGTGTCTATAGATGTCTCATCTTGGTCTGACTACTTGCTTTGTGGGTTGATGGATCATAATGTGTCATTATTGGTCATTCCTACAAGTCTCTTCTTGTCTTGTGTTTTACACACACACACACACACACACACACACACACACACACACACACACACACCTAAGTGTAATTTTTTTTCTCATTCTTATTTCTGTCTTGGCAGCTGTTTGGATTTGCTTGAGCTAAATAATGCTATGTCTGGTCCTGGCACCCCACCTCCACACACACACACACACACACACACACACACACACACACACTTTTTTTTCTCAGTCTAATCTGGCTGTTGATTCCATCACCTCTGAGACAACCTGAAAGGTGTAATCCGTTCAGGATCTGTGATAGTGTGTGTGGGGGTGTGGGGGTGTGGGGGTGTTGGAGGGTGAGGGTGGTGGTGGAATAAAAGAACAGGATATGGAGAGATTTGTAGATCTCTGGTGGACTGATATCATCATTAACCTAATCCTGTGATGCTTCTTTTTTATTACAATGCTTGATTTGTTCTTTCCTTAAATCTCACTTCAGGACAAAATACTGATTCTTTATATTGAAACATGCAGCATTAACTCCATTATATAGGATTCAGTAGATAGTAACCTTACCCATCCCTTTCCATGTGTATATTAGAACATACGGTGACTTTTCCCCCCATGTTTCTGTTTCTTTTCCAAAATTTGACCGGTCATCCAGAAACAAAGACTGATTCGTCTTCTTTCTTTTTGTCTTTGTCTCACTTCCGTATTCATACTCGCTAGCACTTCTGCTTCATCGTAAGAAGGGCCTGGGTTCAAGCCCTGTGGCTGGTGAGTGTGTGCGTTTCTCTGTCCATTCTCCCCATACTTTTCTACTGAAGATAAACACAAATTATGTCATAAGATAATGATATCGGAAAACCTAACATAATTTAATGTGAGAGTTAACGAATCATAGCACAAACCTCTGCATTAGCAAAGTATAACAACAATAAAAAAGAATAACACACTTTCACAGATTCAACAAGGATTCATACAGGAAGCAACGATTGACAGCATGAGAAATCGCGTACAGAGGTCTACGGAAGTGAATAGGGAAATGTTTTTTGGAACGATGTATTTGGCGGCATCTGTCATTCACCGGTATCTTTAGGATCTGATTGGTAATGGTTTGAATCATTCACGTGAAAGTTCAGCTCCATTGAACTCTGTGCCCGCTGAGAAAATTTTCACCTCTGTTTTCACTGGCGTTCATTGAATTTGCATGGTCGTTGTTGCTGATCACTTCCTGTGTGGATGCAACTTAACACAGACTTTTGCACAGACTATTGGGAAACTTTACGGATTGGGTAACTGTTACAAATCCCTGACCCTCGAATTTTTCCTTAAAATTTTAATAAACATTTCTAACAAAAACATTGACACCCATTCAGTGATGTTCACCATGTATTTTAATCAATTCATTATCAGTATGAAACTACGTGGCGTGTCCACTGTACAGATCCCTGTGCCCAAGTGTTGCTATAGAAACAAGCGCATTCACTTCAAACTGTCGTTCGTGTTGTCATTCACATCGAACCTTGCAAACCTTCTGCCCAGCCAGATTCAACAGTTGAACCGCATTGTGGAATAATTTAATTAAAATTATAAACAAAAAGAGCCGCTGCGTTTTAAAACCGTGCAAAAGCAGCCTAAACCTTTAAAATGTCTGATTATTCATTTGTTCATTCATTTTCTGCACCGCTTAATCCTAATTAGGGTCACGAAGACGCTGGCACCCATTTCAACCGGCTCTGGGCGAGGGCACAATACACCCTGGACACCTCGCCAGGCCATCGCTGTTCAGGGTGTATCCTACCTTCGCCCAGAGTCTGCAGAGAAAGGCTTCAGCAGGCTTTTAGGTTCAAGCGGTTCATCAAATGAATTAATGAGCACCTTTTAATCTCATTGTTTCTAGTGAGTTTGAAGAAAGAGGTATGGAACGCAGTTGTCCAATTACTTTTGAGCCTCTGAAAATAAGAGATTGTAAAAATGGCTGTAATTATTCTTAAAGGGATAATGCACAATTTTTTTTTTTAAACCCTACAGTAATGCTAACACTCATCATGCTTTCAAATGTACATAAACAGAGCATTACACTGTCCAAAGCCCTGTGAGCCACAGTACAGCAAACCGAGGATTTCTGTTTCTGTACACGAGGCAATGTTTAAATGATTCCTGACTGTAAATGGTTTGGGACTAAAAGGCATTATATAAAGTCTTTTAATTCCACAGCTGCCCTTAAACACAGCCTTTGAAGTGCAATCTGACTGCACCAGAAGATTTGAGTTCATTATGCTAAGCTAAGCTAATCGCTACCACATGTTGGCATACATTGACAGCAGATGGGCGTGGTGCTGTGGGTGTGATGCTGCTCTGGGGACTAAAATTAAGTGGACACAAGCATGTGGATATATACTTACACCACAGCATACCATCACTTCCTACTGTCAGGGAATCATCTAGCACTACACTCTTGTTTGTGCATTGTGTAAATGTGTGTATACACACACACACACACACACACACACACACAAGTGTGCAGTAGACCAGACGGTTCACATTCTTCTGCTTGGGTGTGTTTTCGCATGGGGTTGTAGCCATTGGGTTCATAAAGGTTGAATACCGTAAAGATGATTCTACATCACTCACTTCTTAACAATACAACTGATTTTAAATAAACTCAGATCTTGTGTGTGTGGGTGTGGGTGTGGGTGTGTGTGCAAAGTACTTCTTGTGTAAGATCAGTTTATACTTAGGGACAGGTTCCCTCTGCACAATGCTGGTTGATTTGATTTTGATTCGTGTGTCACTTTGATTAGGAATTATTATTTGGATTATGAGTTCGAGTCCCAGGCTTGGTGAGGGCATTGCCACGTGATGTTTGCATGTTTGTGCCATGCTTGTGTGAGTTTCCTCCACGTACTCTGGTTTCCTCCCAGAGCCCAAAGACAAGCACTTTAGGCTAACTGAATATTCTCGATTGCCCCTAAGGTTTCCTAATGTCTCTCACTGTCTGTGGTGGATGAGGATGTACTCTGCCCTCGCCCAGAGTCGGCTGAGATGGGCGCCAACCTCCCCGCGACCCTAAAAGTCAGCAGAAATTATCCGGAGAGTAGTACGTATATTCTGTCTTCCTTTCGGCTTTTTCCCTTTTACTTGGGAGTCGCCACAGCGAATCATCTGACTCGCACGTTTGATTTGGCAGAGGTTTTTACGTCGGATGCCCTTCCTGTCACAACCCTTTTTAGCAAGGGACAGAAACACGCTGACGACTTTGCAGCCTACTCTTTACGAAAGTCAGCAATGGTTCTTTTACATGCCTCTCACCATAGACAGTGAGAGACATGGCCCGCCTTTGATAACCCAGTTAGCCGCACTGGGGGGGGACAGTGAAGAACTCTGTGGAGAGTGGGACTCGAACCCCCAACCTTTGGATCAGTGATCCAGCGCCCTATACCACTAGACCACCACTGTCCCTATATACAAGTTTGAAAAAAAAAGTCATTACAGAAAATGAATGAATGAATTAAAAAATCACAATGCTACTTCTGATTGGTCCGGTGATACCTTGGTTCGGTTACATAGGACATCTAGTAGGCAGTGGAAGCATAATTTAAAAAACAACGAATAAATGAAAAAATAAAGTAAAATAATTCAGTATGGGTTTTTTTTTTTTGTGTGGATCACCATGTAAGATAATGGTGAAGGGTCATACAGTGGCCTAGTGGTTAACAAGTCCATCTCACAGCATAAAGGTCCTGGGTTCAAGTCCCGGGCTCAGGCTAGGAAAGGGCATTTGCTTTTTCTGCCCGTGCTTAAGCAGGGTTTCCTCTGTGTACTCCAGTTTCTTCCTATAGTCCAAAGACATGCACATTATGGTCATTGGCTATTACAAATTGCCCCAAGATGTGAGTGTGATTGGTTTTGTGTGTGTATATGTGTTGGTGTTGGTGTTGAAATGGACGATCAAAACTGTTCAGGATGTACCCCATCTTCGCCCAGCGTTGGCTGAGATTAAGCAGGTCTGAAAATGAGTGAATAAGTGAGAGAATATCGGTAATAACGCTGACTATCTCCTTTCACTTAATCCTACTAGGGATGTGGGCAGACGGAAGCTTGAAAATTGGTGACGGCAGAGTACACCCTGAACAGTTTGCCGGAACATCACAGGGCTAACAGACACAACCGTTCATACTTACACCTAGGGCAGTGGTTCTTAACCTTGTTGGCAGTACTGAACCCCACCAGTTTCATATGCTTATTCACCGAACCCCCGTTTATTAAAAAATAAAATATGTTTTTTTTTTTTTAATTCAAGACATAGGTATATGTTTTTACTTGGGCACCAAAATGAACTGTGCATTAACATCACTGTGTTCAAAGAACAAAACCAATACAATGCATGAACTCCCCTATCACAACTACTTACATTTTTATGTGAGGTGCGCATCTGAGTGCGTGCACACGCATCCGTGTGTGTGTGTGTGTGTGTGTGTGTGTGTGTGTGTGTGTGTGTGTGTGTGCGCGCGCGTCTGTATGTGTGTATTTGTTTTATTTACATCTTATGCATTATTTTTGAATGTTTAATCATTATTATGAGCATTTATAGTGTTGAATATGTATTTATTGATAATATATACACACATATATGTATGTATACGTTAGTCAGCGGGGGTTGATCCTACTTCGCAAATCATGCAGATAGGACGCTGACTAGCATCACGTTCCGTTATGTATGTTGTACATATTCGTCCGACCACTTTCTTTTTTTGCTCAACATAGTATGGATTAAAACATTAACAAAGAAATCACAGGACGTACCATCACAACAGTCACAAGTTGACTACTGAACACACCAAATTTCCTGCAGCACAGATTGGCCAAGCAATGTAGCGCGATCACCTGCAGCCAATGATGGCCAAGCGGGGCGTGTCGTCATGAATATGAGTCGGGTGTGTGTCTTGACCTCCGCCGAACCCCTGAGACTGACTCACCGAACCCTTAGGGTTCGATCGAACCCAGGTTAAGAACCACTGACCTAGGTGCAATTTGTAACAGCAAATCAGCCTAACATGCATGTCTTTGGACGGTGGGAGGGAACCGGAGTAGCCAGAGGAAACCAATTGCAAGCATGGGGGGAACATGCACACTTCACACAGAAACGATCCGGACCTTCTTCCTGCTTCCATGACTTGCTACTCCACTCTGCTGTCCTTTCAGTAATAAGAAAGCATTGGCTCAGGTATATAAATATAATTACTAACTTTAAGCTGCTCCCTGTAGCATTACAGTGACTTTATCCTGTAAACCCGTATTTATTTGAGTTCATTGGAACAGCACATCAGTGAAAGTAAAGACTACAGTGTGAGTGCACTAACACAAACAAGCTTGTAACTGACGTCTGTATAAGGCTGTAGAGGGGCAGGTTGAAAAGAATGCTGCTAGAATAAATACAACTGCACAGTTATGCATGTGAATTAGTCCAGGGGAATTTTTGACCCAACACTTTTCACATGCCTTTGCAAACCCTAATGATGTGCTTTAATGTACTGCAGCTTTTGACATTGTGTAAAACTGCCACTGTGTTAATTCTGTTTGAAACTTTGAGTCATAACACTGGAATCGGGAAAACTGAGTGTTCTCCGATTCCTCACACACACACACACACACACACACACACACACACACACACACACACACACACACACACACACACGCTTTCCTATCTGAACTCATCTTTTGTTGCTATTGTTTTTTTTTCTGTCTTTAGGAGAAGCCAAGAACATCCCTCCCTACCCTGGCCCGAACAAAATGAGGGATTGTTACTGTACGGTCAACCTGGACCAGGAGGAAGTATTCCGAACGAAAATCATCGAGAAGTCGTTATGGTGAGGGATGTCCGGCGTTCTTTTCATTCCATCATCCCAGTCGTCCGCTGTGGAGCTCACAGCCGCTCAGCCACCCGCCCTCATTCCTCTACACTGTGTGTGTGTGTGTGTGTGTGTGTGTGTGTGTGCGCGTGCGTGTTGGGGGAAGGGAATTCTGTGGTGAATATGATGTGGAACACAGGAAGGAAGGACTGTGGTCATTTTGTGCAGTAGTTCCTTGTAGACATATCCTGTAAACTCTGAGTGCATGGATGTTGGAAGGAGGAGTAGATGATGTAGATGATAGGTGTGTTTACATCGCTTTAAAACTCCAACACCGAGCGGATAATCAGCACTGGCCATGCCAGTGTATAGAGAGAACAGTAATCATGTAGGACAAGAGGGGAGACTATGAGGAAGACGAATAGACAAAACAAAAAGAGAAATGGAAAAATTTCAAGAGTGGGTGTATCTTCGCGGAAATTGTCCACTCAAAGTGTATCAGACATGCAGTAACGCCTCCATGAACGTATGTTGAGCTGGTCATCCAGATCTCTGTGTCTCAGTGTGAAACGTTCTCTTCTGTTATCAATGTAATGTGTGATATTTTAGGGGGAATAAAGTTATTTCTGTGACCTTTCCCAGGCCCAGGCGTTTTTATCCTGGTGTCGTCATACAATCTTCCATAAATCACATCATGTCACCATTTTGTCACCTTCACAGCTTTTGTCTAAATCTATATAGACACTGTATTCTTTCAAAATATTCATTCATTCATTCATTTCCAAAATTGGTTGACCCTACTAGGCTCACAGTGAGGCGGGAGTTTTTGTGGGCGAAGGAGGACGGGATACACCCTGAGCAGCTCACTAGTCCTTCACAGGGACAAAACACACACACACACACACACACACACATACATACATACACACACACACACACACACACACACACACACACACACACACACACACACACGCCTAGAGGCAATTTGGAACCAGATAATAATTCGGTATTAGCCTACTGTGCATGTGGACTGTGGGAGGAAACTGAAGTAGCCCAAGTAAACCCACACAAGTATGATTGGACCATTGTGAAAAGCAAAGGCCTGTTCATTGCAAAAAACCGAAAAAGTTGCATTTGGTGGGAAAAAAATCCGTCTAATTCTTGAAGAGACAAAACAAGTTTCAACTACTTTAATTCTGAAAAATTTTCCTTTATACCGAGTCAGTACTGAATAAATGGTGGTGGAAACAAAGACCGGTAAACTTAGACTGTGTCACAGACACTTTTCCTGGAGTTCATCCATACAAGCCTGAGGAGAACATGCAAACTCCACACTGAAACAGCCTTGCTGAGTCCATGGGTTATGAACCCAGGATCTTTTCGCTGTGAGCCAGACATGTTAACCGCTACGTCACTGTGCTGCCCATTACCAAACGTTGGCTTATGGAAAATGACATGATTGTAATAATAATGTTTTTACTTAAATATTTTCGTGAGAATATTTTGTAAGGGCTCCCCAGTGGCACATCGACAAGGTGCACAACTGTTAGCCCAGAGATCGCAAGTTCGAATCCGGGTTAATACCACAGCCGTCCGTGGCCGAGAGTCCATGGGAGATAATTGGCCAAGCTCTCATGAGAGGGTTGGATGGCATATGCTCACTTCCCTGACACTCACAGTACTCGCCAGCCAATCATGCGAGTGAGCTCATTCATATGAGGGGGGAGGGTAGTACAAGGGGCGCTTTTCCTCTGAGTGCATTAGACCGGCCTCAAGTGTGCATTCTTTCGCCCCTTCCTGGTTTTGGTGATCATGTGACCTGGAAGGTCTTGATGGGTGGGAATTGCATACAACTAAATTAAGGAGAAAAGATGAGGGGCTATTTTGTAAGATAAGATTTTCATTAAAGTCTAAAAGGATGGAAATCTCGAGTTAGCATAGTTAATCCCTGTTTACATACATATATGTGTGTGATATATAAAATATAATAAAGAAAAATCATACAGATTTCACAGGGATTTCAGTCTTGCTTGTGTGTCATGTGTGATAACGAGTCTGGTGATAATCTCGTAATGTCTGTTCTGACCGATGATGAGGGTTTCTCTCTGTTTCCTCCTTGGCTGCAGCCCATTCTATGGAGAAGACTTTTATTGTGAAATCCCACGCAGTTTCCGCCACCTCTCCTTCTACATCTTCGACAGGGACGTCTTCAGGAGGGACTCGAGCATCGGTGAGTCTCAGCACTGCGTTAGGCCTCATCGTTCATCCCACGCCGCTGCCAGATGCTGCTCAACTCAGTCAAAGGAAACGTGCAGAACGGATAGTATTAATGAGCCAGGATCATTTCTCATTTAGAGTCATTGTCTTGTTCATTCTTAAACTAAAACAAAAATTAATGAAATGAATAATTAGGATTATATAGCAGCAATAACTTTTGGCTTAATTGGAGCGTTATACTGAAAGCAAAATAACAACGCACTCACTGAATCTAAAAATGAATCCAACAGCAACATTTAGGCATTTTGTTGGGTGCCAGTATTTATTTATTATAAGTTATACTTCATAAATTACTGTTATATGTTACAGTTATTCTGCGACTGGGAGTCGTGTAGGGCTTGCCGCCTCACAAAGCTTTAGCTGAGTGGGAAATTGGTTATACGTGACAAGTGGGAGCTTAATCTCTGTCTTATTCCATCCTCTGAATTCTAAGGAAATACAGGGATCCCTCACTTTCCGTGGTTAATTGAGATAGAGATCCCGACGCGACCATCAAAATCCGTGAAGTAGCATCACACGCCCCCCCCCCCCCCCCCCGACTGATGTATATGTACATGTATGTGTAAATAATATCAATAAATACATATTCAATGCTATAAATGCTTATAATAAAAATTAAACATTAAAAATAATGTATAAGATGTAAATAAAATATAAACACACACACATACAGATGCGCATGCATGCATGCAGATGTGCATCTCACAACAATGTAACTAGTTTCGATGGAGGGTTTTGGGTTGTTTTTTGTTTTGTGTGGGTTTAGGGTTTTTTGCATAACTGGTCTTGTTTTTGTGGCATCTTCCTTCACCTTTTCTCCTATTCTTCCTTAATTTCCTTATTTTTAATTCGATTAATATTTAAAAAAAAAACTCGATGCACTCAAGCCGCATGAACTGAAGCATGAAGTAGCGAGGGATCCCTGGAAAGCATTTTTTAAATTGTTGTATCCTGTATAAAGTGCACAATGTCTGTCCTACCAGCCTATCGAAACTGGGTCATTTTGACCAATTTTACAATGTCACCGAGGTCACGTCATAAAAAATGCCTGTTAACACTCTCGGGAATGCAGGTGATCACACAGGGGATGCACCTATTGTTCTGTGACAAGATCACATTTCTAGTTGTATTCAGGTTTTTGGAAATGAAAAAAAATATATGTTCTCACCATAAAGTACTTTATAGGAGTGGCGCTGTACAGGTTATCTGAAGGCCTGTAGTCCAATAAAATTGTATCTGTTGGAGAGAAAAAAAATATGATTACAATATGATAGTATATATGAAGTAGTTTAATTCCAGATGTGGAAGTAGCTAGCAGTATTAGGTAGTGGAACTTTCAGCTTGCACAGACTAGGTACAGCACGCTGCCTTCAGAACACGAGCATTAGATTGTAGCAAAAATAACAAATATGTTTCTCGCATCATATACTTTGATTCCAAATTATTTTCCTTTTTACAGAATCAGTATTACGTAAATGGTGGGGGAAAAGGTCAGTAAATTTAGCTTAGAATGAGTCACAACCACTTCCTGTTTTGTTTTTTGTTTTAGCTCCTGGTGTCACCGATACAACTGGGCTCCGTTCGTCTGTCTATACGACTTATTAGTTGATGTTCCTATGGTGGGATTTTATGTGGGTCACCTTGTGCGTTTATTTTTCAAGTGACATTTCAGATCACAGTATATGACCTGATATCCTATGAGTAGCTCAACCAATCAGAACAACTGCTAACATCCAGTGAACTACGACTCAATAAACGTGCTTGTTATGTGTTTGTCTCATTGTGTCCCAGCACAGACAACAGAACTAACCAAGAAACTCTTCTTGAAAAAAAGTCTGAAATTATCTCTTGAAGACATATATTTTAAAAGCTTGAATCAGATTTTTAATGGCAGTTCATTGTTTATGGACGAATCAGCAACAAAATCAACAACAGCAAAGGAGGTTGCAAGAGGAAAAATATGATGTAATTTATGTAAGATTTTTGTAGTTGATTGCGTTTTAGGAACTTGACGACTGTGGTGTAAGGATCAGATCACACAGCGTGACTCTTCATCACTCGGATAATGTGAGCAGATTGGTGGCACTAAGAGACTTCGAACTTTTACCTGAAACAGAAACACTGCAGACGTAATGGGCTGCATATGTTAGGCAGATGTGAGGAGGAGCTGCAGTCAGAAACCAGAATATTTTTAGTGTGTGTTGTTAGGCTGTACCGTAACACTGCTTATACAGCAGAGTGCCAATTAAAGCTTCCAAATTGTAAGCCAGACGCTGTTCCTGACCCTCAATTATGAAGTAGGATATACTTCTGAGGCTAATACATGAAATTATCTGCTGCAAACTGCATATCATGTTAGATTTAAACATGCCATTCACCTGATACACAATATTGGGTTATTACTTACAGTAGTGGAAAATAATACGGCACATTGGGAATATCTAAAAAAAAAACACTGATTCTGTTCATTTTTATTCTTGTTTCTATATTTGTATCATATTCATTGTCACAGAGCAGCTTTACAGAAATCCGGTGGCATTGGAAAACTTCCTGAAATAACATTAGGAAGAAAACCCTGAGTGAAACCAGACTGGTGTGTGTGTGAGACACCGAATACTGAGAATATAAATCTTTACCCTTCAGCAAGTGTCTACTGTAGAGTCAGGCAGCGCTAGATGTGTTCGAAAGATTGCGAGTATAAAGCAGGTCGCTGTTGATATCCTGGTAACGAGATTCACCGTATTTTGAGGGCGACGTGAGCACAGTACAGAAGTGTGAGGAGATTAAACTTTCAGTACAAAAATATATTTAAACATCACATCAGATACATGTTCCTGTGCCGAACACTAGAGTCACTCAGCACTGACTCTGAACACCGTGCGTTTTCTATCGACTGCTGTGCTGTAACGGTGGTACCGTGTTATATGGGAACGGGAGAAGACTGATTAAGTTGAAACATACACACTGACGGGGCACTATTGTAAAACGATAATCTTTTGATGCTGCTGGGGTTTATTTATTATAAAAGAAAAAAAACCCACTGAATCCAAAACCCAGGCCCAGCAATATACATATACACATATATTTTTTGCATACTGTATATGTTCTGATGATGCACTGATGATTGCAACAGAACTTTTAATACCGACACATCCGGAATACTTCCACCTTCTCGCTGTAAAGTCCCCCGGCCGCAAATTTGAACTGACAAGAGAGAAAACAACGACACACATTGGAGGAAAACTGGAACAAATTACACATCATAGCCAGCCTCTCATGCCTCAACAAGGTTCACGCTGCGTCCTCGCATAGCCCCAGGTCTCGCATCATTACGTCAGGGGTTAATCGTACCAGCCGTCTCGTATCTTGCCCCACTGGGATGCGTTCAGGTCAATCTGAGTTAAGCTATGCCCCGTTTGAAGCCATATCACGCATTGAGCGGTTGAAACCACATGAAATGAATGAGCTCTGTTAGTACATGCACATATGTGTGTGTGTGTGTGTGTGTGTGTGTGTGTGTGTGTGTGTGTTTGTGTGGGAGAGGGAGAGAGAGAGGTTGTGCTTTGTTTCACCTCACTGAGTCTGTGTGAGGTCTCCCTACATAACTTGCACTGGCTTCTAAGCCTTTGACATCAGCGCTCAACCTGAGGCAGCGTTCGTGCCAGAGAGCGTCTTAACCTCAGACGGTTTTATACCAACATTAATTACGTTATTAAACCTGCCTTCATGGGTGTAGTTATGGATGATGTCATACGTGACAATAATGTTTTCGCAGCTTTCCCTAGAAAAAGTAAATGTTTTCCTTCACTCTGTGTGTGTGTGTGTGTGTGTGTGTGTGTGTGTGTGTGTGTGTGTGTGTGTGTGTGTGTGTGTGTTGTTGTTGTTGGTGGAAATAATAAATGAGGAGAGACGAAACAGAAAAGAAAAAAGAAGGGGAGGAAGGAGTGAGGGGGAAGGGAGGGACGTCTCATGTGTCAAACATTTACCACAGCTGTGCTCATTAGAGATAGTGTGTGTGTGTGTGTGTGTGTGTGTGTGTGTGTGTGTGTGTGTGTGTGTGTGTGTGTGTGTGTGCATGGACACATGCAGGGGACTGTGGGGGTAGGTGTTGATAACAGCAGTCCAAATGCTTCCATGTTTTTTTTTCATGGAAGTGGAATCGGTTGCGTTAAAGATCCTCATGTTAACATTACTGTACAAAAAGTGTTCAATTAGACCTGCACTTTAGTAAATGCAATCTAGACCTAACCGCCAATCAGAGAGCAGCATGAGCTAACAGCCTCAGATCTTTCTGCATTACCAAATGTTGATGATGTGAGAAGACCGGTGTAAATTTCCAGTCATGCTCACTGTTTCATGCACAAATAAAAACGGCTTATGATTAAGGACTTTGTTCGAATGTTTTCAAGTTGAATCAGAACTAATCCCAGATTGATAATCTTCATCTTCAGCTTCTTCTGCTTGTCCCGGGGTCGGTTCGTGGGGGCAGAAGCCTAAGCAGCGAGGTTCAGACATCTCTCTTCACAGCCACTTCCTCCAGCTGTTCTTGGGGACACTGAGGTAGTCCCAGACCAGTTGAGAGATGTAGTGCCTCCATTGTGCTTTGGGTCAAACTCGAGGTCTGTTCCCAGTTAGAAATACCCAAAACACCAATCCAGGGAGGTTTTCGGGAGGCGTTCTAATCAGATGCCCGAGTCACCTCAACTGGCTTCTCTCAACGCGGAGGATGGCTGAGCTTCTCATCCTATCTATACTTACAGCATTCGGCAGACACTCTTATCCAGAGCGACGTACATTCATCATTTTCATACAGCTGAGCAATTGAGGTTTAATGGCCTTGCTCAATGGCCAAACAGTGGTGACAGTGGGGATTGAACTGCTGACCTTCGGATTAGTTACTCATCACATTAACCAATAAGCCACTACTGGCACACTGTCTCTGAAGGAGAGTCCTACCAACCTGTGACGGAAGCTCATTTCAGCCGCTTGTATTCGCAATCTTGCTATTTGGTCACTACCCAAACTAGTGACTATAGATGAGGCTATGAACATCAATCGAATGGATTGCCTTCTGGCTCAGCTCACTTTTCTCCATGACAGACAGGTGGGAGCCCAGTTTTACACCAGTCTCTGATTGACTTATACCATGAAGGTACTAGGCATGAGATGATTAATAATTATTGGAATACACCAATAGACATCAACTATCACTGAGCACTGAACAAATGCTGTAGTAGCAGTGCGTCTGTGGTGTTAAGTACAGAATACACTCATCACAGGGAAGCATCCATGCTTATGAATGATGATGAGGGTACTTCAGTATAGTGGTAAGTGCTTAATTTGAATGCCATTGAGGTGAGATGATAAAAGGAGGGTTTGCTGGTTTGACAAGTCGAAATGTAGTATGTATAATTATTATAATGTAGCATCAATGCCATGAGGGTTACTTATAGGCAGTAAAAGCAGTGTGAGGCCAGCAGATGAGTTCTGTATGAGCAACACATTTGATCTTGTTCTGTCTCTCTCTCTCTCTCTCTCTCTCTCTCTCTCCCTGTATCTCTGTTTCCACAGCTTTGTCTGGTGTTAATGAATGTAGGCTTTATGATAATGAGTGTAATTTGGGTTCTGGCTGTTTTCTCCATTCCTGAGTCTAAAGTTGAAAACAAAACGCATTAAAACAATCACGTACCATATGTGTGTGTGTGTGTGTGTGTGTGTGTGTGTGTGTGTGTGTGTGTGTGTGTGTGTGTGTGTGTGTGTGATTTTTTTGGGGTATAATATTGTAATTAATACTCAGTAGTATTTATACTGTATTAATCCAGCAAGGATGTACAGTACCTGTTAAAAGTTCTTTTCAATTACTTTGACTGGTGATTATGTTTATAAGAAAAAGGGCCATCACTATATCAGAACTTGCATACTGAAGAACAAAATATTCCACTTATCATTATTTATTCATTCTCAAAGCCGATTAATCCTAATCAGGGTCACTGGGAGGCTGGCACCCATCTACATCTATTCCACCCATGAGGTACACCCTGAATAGCCATCACACATAGAACCATTCACAGTCACTCGTGTGTGTGTGTGTGTGTGTGTGTGTGTGTGTGTGTGTGTGTGTGTGTGTGTGTGTGTGTGTGTGTGTGTGTGTGTGTGTGTGTGTGTGTGTGTGTGTGTGTGTGCGTGCGTGTGTGTGCGTGCGTGCGTACACGGGGCAGTGGTAGTTTAGTGGAAAAAGTAATGGGTTACTAATCTAAAGGTCATTGGTTCAATCCCCACTATCACTACTGTTGGGCCCTTGAGCAAGGCCCTTAACCCTCGGTTGTATATTTCATTCATTTTCTGAACCATTTAACCCTAATTAGGGTCGCGAGGAGGCTGGTGCCCATCTCAGCTGACTCTGGGCATGGGCAGAGTACACCCTCGACAGCTCGCCAGGCCGTTGCAGGGCAGAAACACGCTGACAGCTATGCAGCTACTCTTACAAAAGTCAGCACTGGTTCTTTTACATACCTATTTACATACCTCTCACTACAGACAGTGAGACACGACCCAGAGAGACATGACCGGCCATTGATAACCCAGTTAGCTATACTTGGGGGACAGTGACAACCCGGTGATAGTGCAGCTTGAACCCCCAACCTTGGGATCAGTGATCCAGCACCTTACCACCAGGCCACCACTGCCCCTGTCAGTTGTATATACAGTGAGTCGTCGACTTTCGACTGCTTTTGGTTCTGGCAGACCGGTCGTAAATAGAAAAACTTCAACCCGCAGACCAGCTGATTGCCAAAACTTGGGACACGCTTCCTGTCACATAAACCCTGCAACGTGTGAGTCCAATAAAATTAGAGTTTCAAGGTATCGGAGCCTCCCACACAGGAAGGATTGGCTCTCCACTTTGGGCCACAGTGACGTGGCATTGAAAGTAGATGAATAGATTTGCTCTGAGCAGTTATAAAGTGAAGCTGCAGCATCTCCTGCTTGACCTTTTAAGATACTGGCGCTGCCGGCAGCGCAAACAACTGTCGTAACACTCGCACTGCACTGCCATGAATAATGCTTCATGACTTTTGCGGTCGTAAAGTCGATCAGACGTAACTCGCATAGGTCGTAAGTCGACGACTCACTGTATATAAAAAAAATGATAATTGTAAGTTGCTCTGGATAAGAGTGTCTGCCAAATGCTGTAAATGTAAATATGTTTGTGGCTGTGTGTGTGTGTGTGTGTGTGTGTGTGTGTGTGTGTGTGTGTAAACCCTGGGTTGCATACCACATGCCTTCAGATTGCGATCACATATATTGAACCTGAGCTTATTCTCCTGGCAGTGGTGAATACGGAGCATATTTAAATATCTCATACATTTAAAATCAGCATGAGTAGATGTTTGAGGTTGAGGTAGTGGTATATAACCAGCCAGAAATCATGAGATCCATGATGGCTCTTTAAGTGTCACTTGAGCATAAGTTTAAGGAAGTGAATCTTCTTCTTCTTCTTCTTCTTTTACTTTCGGCTGCTCCCTTCAGGGGTCGCCACAGCAAATCATCCGCCTCCATCTCACCCTGTCCTCTGCATCTTCTTTTCTGACTCCAACGACCTTCATGTCTTCCTTCACCACATCCATAAATCTCTTCTTTGGTATTCCTCGAGGCCTTCTGCCTGGTAGTTCCAACCTCAGCATCCTACTGCCAATATACTCACTATCCCTCCTCTGTACATGTCCAAACCATCTCAATCTAGCCTCTCTGACTTTGTCTCCAAAGCATCTTACGTGGGCTGTCCCTCTGATATACTCATTTCTGATCCTATCCATCCTCGTTACTCCCAGAGAGAACCTCAACATTTTCATCTCCGCTACCTCCAGCTCTGCCTCCTGCCTTTTCCTCAGCGCCACTGTTTCTAAGCCATACAACATCGCTGGCCTCACCACTGTCTTGTACACTTTTCCCTTCATTCTTGCTGACACTCTCCTATCACACATCACACCGGACACTTTTCTCCAACCATTCCAGCCTGCCTGCATACGCTTCTTCACCTCTTTTCCACACTCTCCATTGCTATGGATTGTTGAGCCTAAGTACTTCAAATCCTCCACCTTCGTTATCTCTGCTCCCTGTAACATCACCGTTCCTCCTGGGTCCTTCTCATTCACACACATGTATTCTGATTTTCTGAGGCTAACCTTCATTCCTCTCCTTCCCAGGGCATACCTCCACCTCTCTAGATTTTCCTGCACTTGTTCTCTGCTCTCACTACAGATCACAATGTCATCTGCAAACATCATAGTTCATGGAGATTCTTGTCTCACCTCGTCTGTCAGCCTGTCCATCACCATAGCAAACAAGAAGGGGCTCAGAGCTGACCCTTGATGCAGTCCCACCTCCACCTTGAATTCGTCGGTCACACCGACAGCACAACTCACCACTGTCTTACATCTCTCATACATGTCCTGCACCACTCTAACATACTTCTCTGCCACTCCAGACTTCCTTATGCAATACCACAGTTCTTCTCTTGGCACCCCGTCATATGCTTTTTCCAGATTCACAAAGGCACAATGTAGCTCCCTCTGACCTTCTCTGTACTTCTCTATTAACATCCTCAAAGCAAACATTGCATCTGTGGTGCTCTTTCTTGGCATGAAACCAAACTGTTGTTCACAAATGCTGACCTCTGCCCTTAGTCTAGCTTCCACTATTCTTTCCCATAACTTCATCGTATGGCTCATCAACTTTATCCCTCTGCAGTTGCTGCAACTCTGCACGTCTCCCTTGTTCTTAAAAATAGGCACCAGCACACTTCTCCTCCACTCCTCTGGCATCTGCTCACTCTCTAGTACCTTGTTGAATGTTCTTGTCAGAAAATCTACTGCTACCTCTCCTAGACACTTCCATACCTCCACAGCTATATCATCAGGACCAACTGCCCTTCCATTCTTCACCCTTACTGATCTTTGCTACATCCTGCTCCTCAATGGTCACCTCTTCTACTCTTTTTTCTCTCTCATTTTCCTCATTCATCAGCTCTTCAATGTACTCTTTCCATCTTCCCAGCACACTTCTGTCATCAGTCAATACATTTCCCTTTCTGTCCTTTATCAATCTAACTTGCTGCACATCCTTCCCATCTCTATTTCTCTGCTGTGCCAACCTGTATAGATCATTTTCTCCCTCTTTACTATCCAACCTATCATACAAGTCATTATACGCCCTCTGTTTGGTCTTAGCCACTGCTACTTTCGCCTAACGCTGTGTCTCCCTGTACTCCTGTTTACTCTCTTCGGTCCTCTCAATGTCCCACTTCTTCTTAGCTAACCTCTTCCTTTGTACACACTCCTGCACTTCCTCATTCCACCACCAAGTCTCCTTATCTACTTTCCTTCCAGAGGACACACCAAGTACTCTCCTACCTGTGTCCCTGATCACATTTGCTGTGGTTGTCCAGTCATTTGGAAGCACTTCCTGGCCACCCAAAACCTGTTTCAACTCCTCTTTGAAGACAACATGACACTCTTCCTTTTTCAACTTCTACCACTTTGTCTTCTGCTCTGCCTTTGCCTTCTTCACCTTCCTCACCATCAGCGTCATCCTGCATACCACCATCCTATGCTGTTTGGCAACACTCTCACCCACTACTACTTTGCAGTCACTGACTTCCTTCAAATTACATTGCCTACACAAGATGTAGTCTACCTGTGTGCTCCTACCGCCGCTTTTATAAGTCACCCTATGCTCCTGTTTCTTCTGGAATAAAGTATTCACCACAGCCATTTCCATCCTTTTTGTAAAATCGATCAACATCTGTCCTTCTGCGTTCCTGTCCTGGATACCAAACATGCCACATCACTTCCTCGTCCCCTCTGTTGCCTGCACCAACATGTCCATTGAAGTCTGCACCAATGACCACTCTTTCACCTCTGGTGGTACTCTGCATCACTTCATCTAAGTTACTCCAGAATCTCTCCTTCTCTTCTAGCTCACATCCTGCCTGTGGGGCATAAGCACTAACAACATTGAGCATTACATCTTCAATTTCTAACTTGAGACTCATCACTCTGTCTGACACTCTTTTCACTTTTAGAACACTCCTGACAAACTCCTCCTTCAAGATGACTCCTACTCCATTTCTCTTCCCATCAACACCGTGATAAAATAGCTTAAACCCTGCTCCTAAGCTTTTAGCTTTGCTACCTTTCCACCTGGTCTCCTGAACACACAGTATGTCCACCTTCCTCCTCTGCATCATGTCAGCCAGCTCTCTACCTTTTCTTTGCATAGTTCCAACATTCAAAGTCCCTACTCTCAGTCCTAGACTCATGCCTTTCCTCTTCTCTCTTTGCCTACGGACACGCCTCCCACCTCTCCTTCTTCGAAGTCTTCGTCCAGCAGAAGTCCAATTTCCATCAGCACCCTGTTGATTGACAGCACTGATGGCGGTCGTTGTTAACCCGGGCCTCGACCGATCCGGTATGGGGGTAATACTTCTGATTTGCATCATAAATGTTTGGCATTAGTTTTACGTCGGATGCCCTTCCTGACACAACCCTCTGCATTTCTCCGGGCTTGGGACCGGCATGAGGGGGAGAGACACTGTTAGTGCCCCCCCCCCCCCCCCCACCACATGGCTGCATTAAGTTTAAGGAAGCGAATAAAACTGAAATTAATTGCATACCCTGTCACATATATGTCAGTCTCATGTTTAGATTCGCAGCTGCTAGGTGACAGACACCCAGCAGTTGGTTTTTTTTGTGTGTGTGGCAGTGTGAGACTCACAGCTGCACAAAACCCACAAGTGATAAAATGATTTGCGATATAAACATCACATCCACGGCTCAGGCGTTTCTGTTTGAAGTTTGCATTTTCTCCCCGTGCTTGCATGGGTTTCTTCCGGGTATGCTGGTTTCCTGCCACACTCCAAAAACATGTAGATTAGACTAATTGGCTGTTTAGACTCACTCCTAGCTGTGCGTGTGAGTGTGAATGGTGTGTCTGTGTTGGCCCTGCAACAGCCTGTTGAGCTGTCCAGGGTGTACCCCACTCGACTAAGAAGCCTCCCTGTGACCATAATTTGGATTAAGCGGATTAGAAAATTTATTTTCAAGATTCCTACCTGCCTTTCAAACGGCATGGATTTCCTTTGGTATTAGTGTCATAAAAACTCATCCACAATTCTTATAGTCACGTTGTTGTGTCTCTGCGGATCCCATATAACCTCATCCAGTTTGGCCTATATAATGATAATGATGATGCAGGAACGTACATTATCTGGCAGTACCCTCTCAAAAAGTTCAAAATTATTGTTCCCACCATTGGTGCAGCAGAAAAGCAGTTGTCTTTTCATCAGATGATCATGAGTTTGAATCCTAATGATGCTGTAGTCAGTAATTTAGGAGAGCAGAAGTGGTTGGCTGCTTGTGTAGGAAGGAGCACAGCACCATGAGTCAAACACTGTTGAACACAACACCATGAGTCAAACACTGCAGTTCAGTCTAGCCAATTGTTAGTTCATGAATGTTGAAGAGGGTGGATAGCACTTTCCTTGAGGATTAAGATCAAGTCAGTGAAGGTGAAGATGATTGCCAAACTAGGAACCATGAGAACTTTGATTCATTCATTTTCTGAACCGCTTGATCCTAATTAGGGTCACAAGGAGGCTGGTGCCCATCTCAGCCGACTCTGGGTGAGGGCAGAGTACACCCTGGACAGCTCGCCAGGCCATCGCAGACCATGAGAACTTGTCAGACTGAGGTGAGAGAGTTCAGTGTGTTATGTGTCATGCTGCACAATGTTAGCCACCACATGTAGACGATGACACAGACGGTGACTGATTGAAATCCAAACTGAAAAAAAGTGCTTAGAAAGAAATGCAGGTGGCGTCGTGGTTAGCACGTCCGTCTCACAGCAAGTCGATTTTGGACTCAAGCGTTTCTGTGTGTAGTTTCCATGTTCTTTCCGTGCTTGTGTGGGTTTCTTCTGGGTATGCCAGTTTCTTTTTACAGTCCAAAGACGTGCAGATTAATCTAATCAGTTGTTCGAAATTGATCCTGGCTGTGAGTAATAAGGGGTGATCACACCCGAGGTACGATGAAAAAAACGAATGACGCTATTGGCGTTGCCATCACCTTTCATTCTCAGATTTGTCGTGTGATATTGGTAGCATGGCATTTTGGTCGCCTGGTTCACAAACTAATTCAAAAAACATGTTTGAAATGTCTCAAGGCTCTGACACTCTTTTTAAACACGCCATGAGAAGGTCGCAAAGTTGTGGTTTTGTTCCCCAATTGAACATTTTTTCAGTCGCGAAGAAAAATGAAAAGTTGGCGACTTTCACACGGAATGTTTGAGTTTGTTTGCGGCAATAACAATCAAATAAAAAGTGAATGCATTGAGCACAAAGGGCAAACAGAATGTGACTAATTTACGAAAAGGAAATTCACTTTTATTCACAGTCACCTTTTTTTAAATTGCCTCTGCTGTAGTGGTTCTCAAATAGTGGGGCACGCCCCCCTGGGGGGAGCGGTGCGATGCCGGGAGGGGGTGGGGGGTTGGGACATGCCTTTTTTTTAACGGTATTAGGATAAAGCGTAATTGTACATCCACTAAAGCAGGTGACAGTGGCTTCCTCACTGTCAGAGCGTGCCCAGAGGTGACACAAGAAGTGAAGTTCATAAACCCATCATGGAAATTTTTATCAGGGACAGAAAGAGAGGTGGAGAGAGACGGGAACAGTGAGAGAAATGAAAGTCTCCCGGAAGTTAAGTTGAGAAGATATGATGAAGCAGATGTAGCACTCGGCTTCACTGTGCTACGGTGAGAAATGAGGAAAGGCTGATGTGTTTAACTGTGTCTGAAAACATTGGCAGCGGACAGCATGTACCCAAATAAATTCAGGCATCACTTAAAGACATCACACCCCGATCATGTGATTTAGCTGCGTGAGTTTTTTCAGCGTAAATGTACTGAATATTGACAAAAACCATCCCGCTTTGTAAATGCTACTCCAGCAAACCAGCGAGCTCTGTTAGCATCAGATAGGGTGGAGTAACAAACTGCTCAGTGTAGAAAACCCCACAGCAGAGGAACTGATCCTACCTGCAGCACACACAGTCCGTCATGCTGGATGACGTCACTGCTGCGGAAATAAGTCTAGGTCCCAGTTCAGCATTGAGCAGGAGCTGAGAGTTCAGTATCGTGCTTTAAACCCAGCATTGAAAAGCTGTGCACTTCGAAACGTGCTCATTATAGCCATTAATCTGGATTTAATCATTTGGACAAAAAATATAAAATAAAAATAACACATTGTTTTATTCATTTTTGTTTTTTAGGTTAAAGTGTTTTATATATTGTGCTCCTGAGTTAACATTGCTGATCAGTTTGAATTTATTATAATTTATTGATTTTATTTAATTTTATTTTTCAGTATCAAATGGGTCAAATTGTTGGTCAAAAAATGATGACAGTTTAAACAAGGATACTTTATAATTTCAGGCAAATTGATGCACTTTAAATGTTTTTGTTTAAAGACTAAAAAATTGTTAATAAAGTTATTCTTTGTTGGAAGTTTATCTATATTTCTTCCTTTTTTTTGTATTCCATAATGATAATAAGGATGCAGTGTTATGCAGAAGATTACTTATAACAATTTTTAGACAAATAACACTATTTATAGGGGGGGGGGTAAACGGCCATGTCTCTCACTGTCTATGGTGTGAGGTTCATGTAAACGAACCATTGCTGACTCTCGTAAAGAGTTGCTGCATAGCCGTCAGCGTGTTTCTGCCCCTTGCTGAAGGGTTGTGTCAGGAAGGGTATCCGACGTAAAAACCTCTGCCAAATCAAACAGGCGACCCCTGATAAAGGGAAAAAGCCGAAAGGAAAAAAAGAATATATATATATATATATATATATATATATATATATATATATATATATATATATTCATTTATTTATTCATTTTCTGAACAGTTTAATCATAGAGTCATGGGAAGGCTAGCACCCATCTTAGCTGATTCTGGGCGAGTGCATTGTACACCTTGGACAGCTCGCCAGGCCATCGCAGGGCCAACACTCCCACAACCATGTACTGAATATTATTATTTTGCTTCACACTCCACCACTTCCTCTTTAGCCCTGATGAAGCTGAGAATTTATCAAGTAAACAAATTGTCAATCACACAGCATGCTCAGAGTGATGGCATATGATTACACAGAGGGGAGTCGTGAACACTGACCTCTGAAGCGCTTATCTTTAGATAAAATGCTGCACAGAAACAGCACATCCAGAGAGATCATGATCTGAAAATCAGCACCTGACAAATCAGGAAACAGCATTTCATGCATTTGAGTGTTTTAGATCTCTGTGATATTTCTGTGAGCTTTATACTCGTGTACTTTTCTATTCTGGGACAAATTGCTTTTAATGGCATTTAATAAGTTCGGTCTGAGTGTACTCACTGTAATAAAAATTCTTATATCGTATATGTTCATTATAGCTTTTTATTTCGCTGCAGTGTTTCCACCAGGATGAAGTGGTGAGACCTGTAGAAAAAAAATTTTTTGGGGGGGAGGTTACTGTATATACTGTAAGTGGGAACATAAAGTGTGTTCAGGCTAATTATTTGAGCTGTTCCATATCTACAGGGAAAGTGGCGGTGAAGAAAGAGGACCTGCAGAAGTATCACGGCAAAGACACCTGGTTCCAGCTGCAGCCGGTCAGTGCAGACTCCGAGGTGCAGGTGCGTTCCTCCTCTTTCTACCACACTCTCAGTTCAGGTCTGTTGCGCAAAGCAAAAGCCAGTATGACATTTTACTCTGTAAGGATGCAATAAAAACAAAAAAACACTCCTTGATTGGGATTAATCGGTGCGCGCGGCAGCACAGTGGTGTCGCGGATGCTCATCTGCCCTTGCAGCTAGAAAGTCCCTGTTTGAGTCAGGGACACTTCAAGGGCGTTTCTGTATGGCGTTTGCATGTTCTTCCCGTGCTTTTTTACAGGTTTCCTCCGGATACTTCAGTTCACTCCTACAGTCCAAAGACACGTGCGTTGTGCTAATTGGCTGTTCCAAATCATCCTTATGTGCACGTGTAAGTGTGAAAGGTTGTGTGACCCCACCTTCACTTAAAAGAGTGACTGAATTACTTGATTATTCAGACCTGACTTGCAGGTTGATGGTTTTGAACCTGCTGAGGTCTCGTGTTATTCATGTTGTGAGAAGCCCTGCTCCTCAGGATGTGTCCGTCCACAATGTGTACTCTGTGAAAATGAGGCGCAGTGGTGAGGGAATCGTCTGTAAAAACACAGTAATCACAGTTTCCAAGGATATTTGAAGACAAAATTATTTATTTATTTATTTATAGGGGAAAGGGCTGATTGAAGGATGTTCATCTGAATGATTCTGAGTTTTTATACACACACACACACACACACACACACACACACACACACGTAGGGATCCCTCACTTTCCGTCGTTAATCGGAACCGAGATCCCCCATGACCACCGAATTCCGCGAAGTAGGATCACCCACCCCCAGACTGACGTAT
>CM045744.1:39678975-39731475 GCA_024760905.1 Plotosus lineatus | reverse complement strand
GCTTTTGATGTTAAAAATATTAGCGTTATGGGTTATTTTTCTGGAAAGGACATGCTGCAGTGAGTTTAAGTGGGTGCTGCTTAGAAACTCACTCCATGCACCGTGCTTGGTCTTCATAAAGCAACTCGTCAGCATGTAGGAGGTAAAGCAGGAGATTTGCAGCTTTGCCTCGACTTGTGGTGCTTGGCCTTTCTTTGTGTGTAACTGGATCAGTGCACATACTCGAACATGTCAAGCATCACATCACCTTTTATAGTGTAGCGGCATACAGTATGTGTTTGACTTTTCCAGTGTTCCGAGCTATCTGTTTGTGGATTACCTTTCAGTGTTTTTCAGTTCCTTTATCATGAAGATTTTAACAGCATCAGGTTTGAAAGCTAGTGATATAAAGAACTGAAACTGATTTATGCACAGAAACCCCGCTGTCCTCCTTAGATATGCTGTCACAATTTGTATTTACAGCATTTGGGATACACTCTTATCCAGAACAATTATCCTTTTTATACAACTGAGCAATTGTGCATAAGGGCCTTGCTCAGATGGCCCAACTGATGTGAGAGTGGTGATTGGGTTCTGCGCTTGAGTCCCAGGCTCATGTGTTTCTGTGTGGACTCAATGTTCTAAGGTTCTGGGTTTGAGTCCCAGGCTCATGCGTTTCTGTGTGGACTCTGCATGTTCTGTCTGTGCTTGAACAGGGTTATGCATTATTCAGTTGTGTGAGCAAAAAAAAAAATTAAAAAACAGATATAACGAAACTGACACACAAAAGAGGCTCATACACCACTGCTCAGACTCACACAGAATAAAAAACACGTTTAATTCAAGTAGGCAGATGGACTGGTCTGTTGATGAATAAATGTCAAAATCAGAAGTTTTACAGAACATGAACTTGTTAAATGGGTAATTAAACGAACAAAACAGGCGGTACAAAAGGAAAGCAGAAAGTGAAAAGCGAACTCAGACGACTATCAATAGAAACATATTTGGAGCACCACTTTTCACATATGGATTATGTGGGCAGCTGTGCCCTAAAGGTTAGCGACTTGCACTTTGTGGCTGCAAAGCTGCCAGTTTTATTCCGAGGTAAACATCCACCCTTGGGCATATATTTATTATCCCTGCTCTGTATATGTCCAAACCATCTCAATCTAGCCTCTCTGAATTTGTCTCCAAAACCTCCTACATGTGCTGTCCCTCTGATGTATTCATTCCTGATCCTATCCATCCTCGTTCCTCCCAAAGAGAACCTCAACATTTTCATGTCTGCAACCTCCAGTTCTGCCTCATGTCCTTTCCTCAGCGCCACTGTTTCGAAACCATACAACATCGCTGGCATCATCAACGTTTTGTACACTTTTCCTTTCATTCTTGCTGATACTCTCCTATCACACTTCACACCGGACACTTTTCTCCAACCATTCCAACCTGCCTGCATACGTTTCTTCACCTCTTTTCCACACTCTCCATTGCTCTGGATTGTTGAGCCTAAGTACTCAAAATCCTTCACCTTCTTTATCTCTGCTCCCTTTAACCTCACCGTTCCTCTTGGGTCCTTGTCGTTCACACACATATTCTGTCTTATTGAGGCTAACTTTCATTCCTCTCCTTTTCATCATGAACACTGGCTTGTATCCCCATCATGGCTACATTTTTGCAGGTTTTGCAACTATACATGTAAGTGAATATCTTGCTGCTTAAAAAATATATTGCTCGAAAGTCGCAAGAAAGTTGCACGAGAATTTGCAACTGATTTGTGAGCAGTCTGTGATTGGTTTGTGGATGCTTGGCAGAAAAACAGTGATTCTCCTGTTATAAATCAGGTGTGTTTCCTTTGCTTTTTGTTCCCAAACTTTCCAATTTGTCTTTTATAAGACAATATATAATGTGTGTGTGTGTGTATATATATATATATATATATATATATATATATATATATATATATATATATATGTATATGTATGTATGTATGTATATATGTATGTGTGTGTGTGTACACACACACACACACATATATATATATATATATATATATATATATATATATATATATCTTCTCCTTTCGGCTTTTCCCTTCAGGGGTTGCCACAGCGAATCATCTGCCTCCATCTCACCCTATCCTTTGCATCTTCTTCTCTTATACCAACTACCTTCATGTCCTCCTTCACCACATCCATGAATCGTCTCTTTGGTCTTCCTCTAAGCCTTCTGCCTGGTAGTTCCAACCTCAGCATCCTACTGACAATATACTCACTATCCTTCCTCTGTACATGTCCAAACCATCTCAATCTAGCCTCTCTGACTTTGTCACCAAAACATCTTACATGGGCTGTCCCTCTGATGTACTCATTTCTGACCCTATCCATCCTCGTTACTCCCAGAGAGAACCTCAACATTTTCATCTCCGCTACCTCCAGCTCTGCCTCCTGCCTTTTCCCCAGGGCCACTGTTTCTAAGCCATACAACATCGCTGGCCTCACCACCGTCTTGTACACTTTTCCTTTCATTCTTGCTGACACTCTCCTATCGCACATCACACCGGACACTTTTCTCCAACCATTCCAGCCTGCCTGCACACGCTTCTTCACCTCTTTTCCACACTCTCCATTGCTCTGGATTGTTGAGCCTAAGTACTTAAAATCCTCCACCTTTGTTATCTCTGCTCTCTGTAACATCACCGTTCCTCCTGGGTCCTTCTCATTCACACACATGTATTCTGATTTTCTGAGGCTAACCTTCATTCCCCACCTTTCCAGGGCATACCTCCACCTCTCTAGATTTTCCTCCACTTGTTCTCTGCTCTCACTACAGATCACAATGTCATCTGCAAACATCATAGTCAATGGAGATGCTTGCCTAACCTCATCTGTCAGCCTGTCCATCACCATAGCAAACAAGAAGGGGCTCAGAGCTGATCCTTGATGCAGTCCCACCTCCACCTTGAATTCGTCTGTCACACCGACAGCACAACTCACCACTGTCTTACATCTCTCATACATGTCCTGCACCACTCCAACATACTTCTCTGCCACTCCAGACTTCCTCATGCAATACCACAGTTCCTCTCTCGGCACCCTGTCATATGCTTTCTCCAGATCCACAAAGGCACAATGCAGTTCCCTCTGACCTTCTCTGTACTTCTCTATTAACATCCTCAAAGCAAACATTGCATGTGTGGTGCTCTTTCTTGGCATGAAACCAAACTGTTGTTCACAAATGCTGACCTCTGCCCTTAGTCTAGCTTCCACTATTCTTTCCCATAACTTCATCGTATGGGCTCATCAACTTTATCCCTCTGTAGTTGCCGCAACTCTGCACGTGTCCCTTGTTCTTAAAAATGGGCACCAGCACACTTCTCCATATATATATATATATATATATATATATATATATATATATATATATATATATAGTCGGCCCCTACTTATTTTTTGTATATTTTTTGTACTTATATTCTTTTGTGTATTTTTTAAATTAATTTTGTTATTTTTCTGCAAATGTGGCCCAAGCATCCTAGATTTGTACAGATGGGTTAAATACAGAGATCAAATTCCTTGTTTTGTGTGTGTGCATGTAATCTAGGAGATTTAATCTAATTCACTATAAGAGTTTAAAGAGTCAGACTGCAAACCCAAATATAGGATTCCACCTGTCAACATTCGGGCAGTATGTGTGTGTGTGTGTGTGTGTGTGTGTGTGTGTGTGTGTGTGTGTGTGTGTGTGTGCGCGTGTGTGTGTGTATGTGTGTGTGGGTGGGTGTGTGCAGAGAATGTAATTTTCAAAGCCCGTTTCGCACCACAGGACTTCACACACCTGGAGTAGAGTGTGCGCAGTGATGACACAGAAAAAGCATGAGCTGTTTACTGCAGAGCATGTTCACTGGCGTACATACAAGCGACGCTTATGATGCTGTCGGATAGAAACAGCAGACGACATAAACTAAGCCATGAAGAATAATCCTTCCTGCAATATCAGCAGGTTTGTGGTGTGGTTGTGACAGTTAATAAGGAACGAGATGAAAAGCAGTTACGACAGTTTGTCATCATGAAGGTCAAAACATGCCATCATTGGCTCCAAAATGTAAAGTTCCAGAAACAAGATGTCAGATGAAGAGCACTGAACTATTTTTGTTATTAAGGGATTTCTGTGCTTTTGTATCTTCCTTATCATCTTTCGGATAAGATAACGGAGCTGTAGGGATATTAATTTAGTCAGTACAGACTCTTTATGCAGTTTGGCTTGTGTCTGGATCTAGACTAGTGTTGATTCCAGCTTTGTTGAGTAAAGCCTTCTGGGTCCGGATCTGCTGCATTTCCATCAGGGAGACGAGTGAAGTGAAATCTGATTAGTTCCAGATTGCTGCCCAGGCAACAGATTCCAAAAATACACTCATAGACAAGGCTGTGATTCTTCTGCCTCTTCATCCAAATTGTCAACGTCCCTCAGATATTCCTCTGTTAATGAGTCATTAGCCAAAAAACATCCTTGAATCACCAAGGTGACGTGAGATGTGTTATTATTTTTAAAAATTTGAAGTCGAAAGATGATCGTGTGAAAGTGTGGGATTATTTGTGAGTGACACGATTGGTATTTAATAAATTAAAATGTTTAGCAGTGCAAGAATTTAAAGGTTGCTGTTGAGGGGTCACCATGTTTTCTCATGATTGCTACTTTTCGGAATTGCACAGAGGGACTTCATACTTAATGTAATAATTTTAGTTGCACAACCGCATTACAGTCCTGTCTGTGATTCCCAAGTCAGAATAAGTGCTTGAGTTCTGCTTATAGCATCCACAGTTTGACCTTCATTCATTCACTCACTCATTTGCTCTAACACAGTGTTTCCCAACCTTTTTGGGCCAAGGCACACCTTTTACATTCGAAAAATCACGAGGCACACCACGGAACAAAAATGATACTGCCCACTAGCAGAACAGCACTGTTACTACACGCTAAGTGAAACTGGTAATCTTCCGCGGCACACCTGATGATTTCTCACGGCACACTAATAACAGGGGTTGGGAAACACTGCTCTAACACTAAATCCTATTAGGATCGAAAAAACTGGAACTTTTCTCAAAAGACTCTGGGCGAAAGCAGGGTACACCCTGAACAGCTTGCAAGACCATCACAGGCTCAACACACCACCATTCACAATCACACTCACACCTAGAGGAAATTTTGAACAGCCAATCAGTCTAATGGGCATGTCTTTGGAGTGTGGGAAGAAACCGGTGTAGTACCTGGAGGAAACCCACGAATGCAAACCTCACACAGAAGCACCTTCGACAAGCTTGGGACTCAAACCCAGGCCTTTAGTGTTGTCAGACGGATGTGCCAGCTTGACCTTATTTATATTGTATTAAAGATAAGTTTAGTTGGCAGAATATCAGTAACATACAGTACCCATAAAATAATACAAAGAATACACTTTTGCTCGCGGAATGTCTGCATTATTACTCTGAATTCTGTCAGACAAGTCTGAACTGGTGTGTAGTCCATCAGGGAATGGGTTGTTCAGGATTCCCCAGAAAGGAAAATTTGTTGTTTCAATCTGTTGATTGGAGATATCCATGGAAAGCTGCTGATGCCATCCTGTTGTCCATTAAATTAGTTATTTTAACACAGCGTGCGTGATTATGGAAATAATAATGGAATTAATTAATTATCATCATCTTCTCCCACTTGATCCAGGGTCAGGTCATAGGGGCAGCATCCTAAGCAGTGAGGTCCAGATATTTTTTTTTGCGAACCTCTTCCTCTAGATCTTCCCTGGAGACACCTAGGTGTTCTTAGACCAGCCAACGGACATAGTCTCCCAGGTGTGCTCTGGGTCGACCCCGGGGTCTCTTCCCGATTGGACATGCCCGAAACACCACACCAGGGAGGCATTCGCGAGGGGTTCTAATCAGAAGCCCGAGCCACCTCAACATGGAGGAGCAATGGTTCTACTCTGAGCTCCTGCTGGATGGACGATGTTCTCACCCTGTCTCTGAGGAAGAGCCCTGCCACCCTGTGAAGGAAACTCATTTCAGATGCTCGTACCCCGCAATCTTAATAATACTAAAATAATTATCTTGGAAAATAAGAATATTATTAGGGAAGTCTGTGCACACCAATGGACAAACATGGTCTTGTAAAGTGACATCATTATTTGTTAGGTGTGACATGACCAATAGACCTAATTTCTGGCCCTGTGATGGCCTGGCGAGCTGTCCAGGGTGTGCTCTACCCTCGCCCAGAGGTGGCTGAGACGGGCACCAGACTCCCTGCGACCCTAATTAAAATCAAGCGGTCCATAAAATGAAAGAATGAATAATTATTCCTGTAATACGACTGCATGTACCATCACAGATCCCATCAGTGATCAGAGTGCTTTGTTTATGTTCCTCCAAATAGAAATCTGTCCAAATGGGAAAGGTTGACTCATCAGGCAAAATGGCTTTTCCCCCCATTGTTCAGGGCTTCGGGTCTTAGTTTCCAAATGCGGTCTGATCCTCAGGTTTTATTAAACAGGACTCCTATAATTCTGTGCAGCTGTTATTTACCACATCTGATCGATGAACAAGGAATTAAAACAACAATGTTTAACTTTTATTCAACATTCCATACAGAGGTGTAGTCATAAACGTCTTGTACAAAATAACCGGAGCGTGGTGTTGTCATACGCTTGCAGCGGGAATGACCTGTGCATCAGTGTACCGTGTGACATGACGGTGTGAAGAGCAAGACCTGCGCTTCATGCATTTTTGTGGCTTAGAGAACTTTGTAGAGAAATTAGAAACAGACACCCTTGAAAAGCTTCAGCAGGCCAACAGCATCGAAAGGAGTGAGCCAAACAAGTAGCATTCATGCATCAAGCGGTGCACGACGTCATCCGCCAGTGACATCCCACCTGTCCTGATGTGTGAATCCTGCCTCCCGAAACATCACACATGCTCATGTGCCAGAGTCACAAAAACAACACATGAAACAGTGTTTGGTGTTGACTGTGATATCGCCAGCGTGACTCATGACAATCACCTTATTGGTCTTCTGTTGATAAGCGTTCAGAGAATGATAGATGGCTGGACACAGCACTGTCCTGCTGCTGCACAGGGGTTCCATGGAGATTTATAAAGACAGGGCCGTCGAGTAAGTAAACTGTGTTCGGTTTGATTGATAAGTGCACACTGCTGGGAATCCTAATCACCCTGATGGACAACACGGTGGCACAGTGGTTAGCACGTCCGCCTCACAGCAAGAAGGTCCCTGGTTTGATTCCTAGGCTCTCTGTGGCGTTTGTAGGTTCTTTCCTTCGGGTTCTCCAGTTTCCTCCCACAGTCCAAAAACATGCACAGTAGGCTAATTGGCTGTTCCAAAATCAACCCAAGGTGTGAGAGTGGGTGCAAAGGGCTGTGTATTGGTCCTACAATGGTCTGGCGAGCTGTTCAGGCTGTAGCGACTGAGATGGGCGCCAGCCAGCCAGCCCCCCACCTTTGGTCCTTTTTGATTAGGACCAAGCTGCTTTGAAAATGAATGGATGAATGAATAATCACCCCGCTCATGTTTTCCTTTTCACAGAGTGTTAGAGTGCCAAGACTTGCCTATCGTTAACGGACAGTGCGATCCTTACGCTGCAGTGTCCTTACAGGGGCCATCCAGGTAACTATGCCACACAGCCATAACAACTAGCAAATCAATTTTGTTAATAGTATGCAACCGTTAACGAAAACTAAAGGTTGATGTCTGTAGCCCCCAACCCCCCCCTGCCCTCCCACCACCACCCCGTTATCCCGTTATCTAAGTGCATACAATTTCTTATATTATTACCTCTCTCTCTTCTTCCTGTATCTTTCATCTCCAACAGATCAGAAGCCAAAAAGACCAAGGTCAAACGGAAAACCAACAACCCTCAGTATGATGAAGTCTTCTACTTTGAGGTAGATTAAAAAAAAACCCACGCAGATGTCTTTCACATTCTTCTGAAATCAAAACCCAATTCTTCCCAAGTAAACATTAACCAGTTAAAACATTCCGTGAACCGTTATTATTACTCTTCTGGGAAAATCAGCCTGAGATTTAGGGCATGGTGCAGGATTTGATTAAAATATTTTACTCCTCACACACATTTTTGGAGTGAATCTGTAAACGCGGATGATTCGCAGCTTGGATGTATTTGTGAACACCGCTGACAGAGTAATACGTCGGCTTTGAGGTCATTCGAATTAATCCGAGTCACGTTGTTCAGGGCTGAAATTTACAGTTTGTGGTTTTCCGCTTGACAAGTGTCCGCACCCTCAGTACCTCCTGAAAACAGACAAAACGATGTCTATGCACAATTTTCAAACAAGCTCAGTGCAGATTGGGAGAAGTGATAAGTCGTGGTTGACTGCCCTCTATGGGGGGAGAGGGAGGGGGTGGGGTTGCACAGCGAAAGTGCAAGGTTGGAGATCAAAACCAAAAGGAAGACTCATCCACACCCCTGCACTCGCCTTCGCTTCATGAGCCTCCGCTTTCAGAGGAACCTCAGGAGAGCTTGTTGATGGTTAAACTCCCATGAGGACTTGTGCGTGTAAAGAGGCAAAAAAAAAAAACAAAACAAAAAAAAAAACGGAATCTCTTAAAGTCGTCACAGTGAAAATTCTGTGCTTGCCTTTCTCTCCACCCTGCCACATGTTGTCTGTCCTGGACTGTTTAATGGCTCCATTGGGGCGCGTGTGCGTACACACACACACACACACACACACACACACACACACACACACACACACACACATGCGCGCGCACACGCGCGCGGGTGCGTGTGATGGTGGACAAGTGAAGACAACAGCAGGATTGATTCCAATGCGACGAGATACACAATCTGCTCCATTGAGCTCATCTCCATCACAGTCACGGTCTCTCCCACATAAAGCACGCCACACAGACATACCGAACCCTACAGCCCAGAGTTCATCACAGTGCCACATACCTCACCCCCCATCACCACCACCACAATCACCACCACCACCCGCAGCACCAGCATGCTGTACTACTACTAGCCATAGCATGAACTATACTTATCAAATGTAAAATTTGAACAGTTTTATCATATCACTGAGGAGTCTGTTTCAGCTCAGCCTTACATTCGGGCCAGAGCCGGTTCTCATTTTACAGTCTTTTGTGAAGTTTTAACCCAGAAATATGCTTCGGAATCCTTTTCCTCAATACGTGTGTGGTGGAATGGTAGCAGGATGTAACATCTCGATTCTGGTTGTGCCACACTGCATGTTTTTTTTGTTTTGTTTTGTTTTTTTTCTTTTCAGAAACAATGACACATCTTGTTCTGAATTAGGAAACTATGCTGGACCACCACCGAGTTACTGATATCACTGAATTACTGAGGCAGGCGGAGATGAAACTATTCAGCTTTGCTTATGGTGGATTTATTTAGTCATGTTTAGTTAACTGTCAGCGTAGGGTTTTTTTTCCTTGTTGTTGTTGTTCCACCCACCACCATATTTGAATTTACACAGTGTAGAGGACGTTACAATACAACAGGCTTAATAATGAATATGGTTAGTGGGCAGGGTGTGGCAGTAACAGGTAAAAGAAAGCTCCAAGTATGACATAAACAACTCCATTCACTGAGTGTAAAGTGTAAACATCATCTGTTCTTCTTCTGTCTGGGTTTGTTAAGATTGATACATATACAGTTTCTGTTCTTGACCAATAGGAGTGGATTTTATGATTTTTAATTTAATTTTAGATTTTTTGTTAGCTGTAATCAGCCCAGTGATTCTCCTTCAGCCTGTCTCATTAATACGGCCTGCAGTACTACAGCTCACCGGGTGTTTTTGTATCATTTGTACCGACTCTCGTACTCGACTCACTCGAATAATTCTCAAGCCTTTTTTGGGAAGTTCACATAACCCTACTTGAGCATAAGCACTAGAGCTGCATCAGTTTCTGTACAAACTCTGCGTGTCTTGTTGTTCATATTGAACGTCGTGCTGCAGCCATTTACGAGTTTCAGATACGCCTTTTCAAATCAAGCAGGATCTCGTTATGGAAAACACATCTCATGCCAGCTCAGACACCAATCTGAACTAATGCTAGGGCGAAGCCGAGCCAAGTGCAGTCCCTATTCTTCTGTTCTTCTGCCTCCGAACAAGCACCCATTGTTGTACTCCACTTTCGGCATCACCTGGCCCACAACATCCTGAACAAATCGGCGCTGATATGCAAACAAGGGCTTGAGGCAGTTACACTACACCATAAAAGATCATTGTCACTATTTAAATCAAAGGTTAAACATACACAGCATATTACTTTATATGATATTAAATGATACCATATAATATATGAGCTTTTGCACCACTTTGTGCACCAGTACTAGATGCAGTGTGAATGGAAATACAGCAAAGTTTAGAAACCTACTTTGCACATATTTTCTGCATGTTTGTAATTCCTTCTATTGTTTGTCTCTCGCGCTGCAGTTAGTCATTTGTTATAATTATCCTTCTTTAAAAGAACTGAAAGGAAAAGAAACAGTACGGAGTGATGATCACACTGGCGAGGGATACAGCAGAGCAGCAAAAGTTAAACACTTCCCTTGCCTGTGTATTTCAAAAGCACTTAATCCCTTCTTGCAACAGAAAGAGGGAAGAATACAGTGAGCAGGTTCACTGCACCGTTCAGGCTGATCATTCAAAAGTACAGTGGTACCTCACCTTACGATAGTCCCAGAAAACGAAAAATCTAGGTTACGAAAAACATTTTCCAGAATTTTTTGTCTCTGTATACAAAACAAGTTCTTCTTACAAAACACGCCAGTCAAACATTCAAACAATGCACGAGCTCTCCCATTGATTATCTTCCAACATCCTGCCCCGCTGGCCTCCCATTGGCTAGGAGGGATGACGCAGCTCCCTCAAGCAGCAGCTTGTTTATGAGTTTTTCGAGTGTGCTCATTGCGACTATTTTTTGGCTCAGGCTTTTAACTTTGCATAAACATTTGTAAGCTTATAATTCTGCTAAGAAAACATGGTCAAAACGAAGTAAGTACCTTAAAAGGTATGCTTTTATAATTTTTAAAGGGTAGTATTGGGGGCCTGTGGGGCCGGTGGTGTAGTGGTTAGGGTGCTGCGCTCATGATCGGGAGGTCATGAGTTCAAATCCCACTGAGACCCTCACTGTGCTAAGACCCCTGGGCAAGGTCTTAACCACAAGTGTGCCTCTGTTCACCCAGCAGTATAAATGGGTACCAGTAAAAAATATACTGGGAAGGTAACCCGCGATGGACTAGCGTCCCATCCAGGAGGATTTGAACTCCTAGTTGCTTCACGCTACAGAAACTGGGGATAAGCACCGGCCTGATGAGCCACTATGGCTTGGGTGTAAAAAAAAAAAAAAAAATATATATATATATATATATTGGGGGCCTTGGAACGAATCACGTGTTTTACATGTAAAATGCGGTTCTACTTCCTAAAAATCCAGGTTACGAAAAAGGCTCTGGAACGGATTAATTTCATAAGGTGAGGTAGCACTGTACTGAAATCCAGTGTACTGATGCTACAGTTTGGTTTTGTTTTTTAAGCTACGGATATGTGTGTGATGTAATGTGTTTATATCAAGCCTTTTTTTTAATGACCTGCTGTACAGATCACCAGACCACTCAACTACACCAAACGGCAGTTTGACGTGGAGGAGGAGGATGTGGATAAATTGGCGCTCAGGTGGGTTGTGTACGAACGCCAATATATTATATGTGGACCGTTAAGTAATAAATAAATAAAAACATGCACAGGTATGCTGTTAAAGGGAAATAGCCTGAGAATTATATGTTGTGATGGACTGTGAACCGTTGGTTATTTATTTTCCTTTAAAAAACATTCACTTCATGCTGAAACCACAGATTTGCTTTTGACTGTTATTGCATCACTTTACATTTACAACATTTGGAAGACACCTTCATGCAGAGTGACTTATATTTATCTATGTGCATCTGAGAAATTGAGGGTAAAGGGCCTCACTCAAGGGCCCGACGGTGGCAGTTGGGTAATACTGGTGCTCGAACCACTGACGTTCAGATCACCTATCCAGAGCCTTAACCACTGAGCCACCACTGCTCGTTATGAACCACTAACACTGGAGACTCCTTCCAAAAATACTAAGCAGACATCTGGGTGAAAATGTCACGATACGTATTTATAACAGCTCTCAGGTTCAGGATACAGGAGATTCATAGACAGCATTGATAATTTGCTGTTTATTTATTTTTTAAATTAAAAAGGGCACTTTTCAGACGCCTTTTAATTTTTTAAGAGAGACTGCTGCTCCCAGCTGTATCTCTCATCATCGGGTTCCAGTGAAGAGCACACACGAATAAAGCAAAAAATTAGATCGAGGTCCGCGTCTTCTTTTACCTACTGGCTCTGCCTGACTCCTCTCTGCCTGCATGCAGAAGAGCGCACGACCCCACCTCCACTCACACAATATCACATTTATATACTTTAAAATAGCTGTTAATGCGGAGAGTCCAGTGTACAAGGCTCTGTGTCAGTTATTCATATAGAAGAAGTGCATGAATCTATAGCTTGCAGCCTGTAGTCAGCCAATGAATCAACACTGTTCTGCAAATTCAGCAGTGCTGTGGCCTAAGAGATGATGTAATCATAATGTCTTGTGTTTCGTGGGGTTTTTCACTCTGCATGTACCTGAATATGACTTTATAAAAGCTCTGCTCCTCTTGGGGTTTTTGTTGTTGTTGTTTTTTAGGGTTGAACTGTGGAATGCCAGTAACCTGAAGTTTGGAGATGAGTTTTTAGGAGGTGTTCGGGTGCCGCTAAAGGTTTTGAGCCAGGAGGGCGTTCATGACGCATGGTATTACTGCATTATCACAATATAAAATACAGCCAAGCCTATAGCTCCAGAACTTCAACTTATTTCATTGGAAAACATGAAAAACAATTACAAGCACGTGAAACACGTGATGTTAGGGAACCATACTTATTTTAACGAGCTCAGTGTGTGCATGTCACTGATAGATATCTATTAGCCTGAGTATAATTGCTTCCTCTGTGTCCATCTCTGTCTCTCAGGTACTTCCTCCAACCGAGGGATAACAGCGGTAAGTCTGTGAAGGCCGATGAACTGGGTTCTTTAAGACTTAACATAGTTTACACAGAGGACCATGTCTTCCCTTCAGAGTGCTATAGTGACCTCACTGACCTGCTGCTGCTGTCTGCACAGATGGAGGTGAGGTTAATTTTTTTTTTTTTTTTTTTTTTTTTTACACCAAACTGGATTTGATTAAAAGTGTATTAAGGTCCATTATTTCTCTAAATATAAAGGATTCAAATTGTAAATGTTTTCTTTACTCCTTGAGTCGTCTCACATTCCTGCCCATTTTCACAGAGTTTGGGCCCTATGACCTCTAAAGAGGAGGGTCTATAAAATGACTGATAGGAAGCACATCCAAACACAAACAAGTGGGCCTGACTGAAGTTCGAGGTCCGCATGGGATTTTCAACCCCTTAATGCACTTGTGCTGAGACCACGGCTTACATTTTTATTCCTTTCTTTTCTTTCAGGTATTTTTAAAATATAAATAAGGTATTTTTAATCATGACTATTAGTTTAGTTCATGGGAAGAAAATACAGATGTCATTGTACAGATCCATTGTCAAAATAGAAACTACAACATTTTGATATGAAAGGTTGCAGGAAATGATAACACTATATTGTTGGTGGCAAAAGTACAGAATTTCATCAGCTCTTTACACACCTCACACTTGACATTGAGCCAACAGGAAATAATGACAGACAATGTGAAAAAGGTCCATCAGTTGGATCACTAGCAAGTTGTCCAGTGTAGAGGTCGCCTCATAGCAAGAAGGTCCTAGGTTTGACTCTCAGGTTCGGTGAGGGCGTTTTCTATCTACAGTTTGCATGTTATCCCGAGGCTACCAGTCCAAAGATATGCTGATTAGTCTAATTGGCTGTTTCAAATTGCCCCTAGGTGTGGATGTGAGTGTGAATCGTTGTGTATTTGTGTGTGTGTTGCCCTGTGATGGTCTGGTGATCTCTTCAGTGTGCCCTGCCTTCGACCGGTGTCGGTTGAGGTAGGCATGCTCAGAGACATGTTGTTTTTCTCTTTGGCTGTGGGATACACTGGGCAGTGTCACAGACCCCGTTCACCATAAAACATTCCTTTTTGTTCATAAATCAATTGACGACAGGAAAGCCGAGTCGGAAAAACGTTAGCTGCTGAAGCCATTTTGGATCCACCGTCGCGCTCGTCTCCGGAAGCGTGCCCGTCCTCTGAGTCACTAGAATGTGACATCCCACTGTCTCCCCAAGAGACTCCTCCCTGTCTGAATCAAACAGGGAGCCATTTACACCAATTTCCTCCGAATTGCTCCCATAGTTGCTTATTGAACGCGTATTTTTTTTAATCATTTAACATGTCTCTCGCTGAATAGATCCGCTTGTTTACTCGTGCTCGTTAACCCCACCCAAAATTCTGACATCACTTCCAGGAAAAATAACTGCTAACCATTGGTTTATCCACCGATAGTAAAGCACAGGATAAAATCACTCGGTTTTGTGCTTTTTATGGCCAGTTATATTAAAATAAGAGTCTCTTATCACTTCAGATCTATTACATACGTATGAATTATACTGTTAGGACAACCAATACCGGTACACTTTAAATTTGCAGAAACAATGCCATGGAAAGAGAGAGCGAGAGAGAGAGAGAGCGCGAGAGAGAGAGAGAGAAGAGAAAGAAAGAGAAAGCGGGGAGTGAGAATGAGAGAATCAGACAGAGAGAGAGAGAGAGAGAGAGAGAGAGAGAGAGAGATCCAATGAAATATTCGAGTGTGCAACTTTTATTTTGGCCAGGCTGTGTATAAAAGACTGTCCTGATGGGATAGATATCAGTTTACTATTTCTGTCCATCCAATTGGAAACATTTAACAGGATCCTCTTTGCTGTTGTACTGCTAACATGCAATCGTGAATTATAATAATAACAACTGTAGTACAGTATTGGATATAAAATCACACACCATTAGAATATTTTTGGTGACACCTTCATGCCTGTAACCAGGTAGGATTTGATTGTTGCTTAATGTGATAATTATGTACTCCATATTATAGTGTGTGTATGTGTGTGTGTGTGTGTGTAGCCTGTTTCATCATCAGCAGCCCACATCCTTGGAGAAGTGTGCCGGGAGAAGCAGGAGGCAGCCGTCCCGCTCGTCCGTCTCTTTCTACACTATGGAAAAATTGTGCCTTTTATCAGTGCAATTGCCAATGCAGAGGTTCACCGTACACAGTGAGTCTCCAGACACACACACACACACACACACACACACACACACACATGTGTTGACTGTCCTATTAATCTGTGTCATGTTTGTACTAAGTAATGATGTGATGTATTCTCATCCTCACTAATGAGAATTTTTTTGAGTATTCAGGGCTGTTTAGTTATACAGTGATCTCCCACTTTCCACGGTTAATGGGGACCGAGAACCCCCCGTGACTGCCGATTTCCACGAAGTAGGATCGACTGACGTATACGTACATGTATATGTATATAATATCAATAAATATTCAACGCTATAAATGCTTATAACAAACATTCAAAAATAATGCATAAGATGTAAATAAAATATAAATACACACATATACAGACGCGCACCTCACAAAAATGTAAGTTGTTTTGTTTGGGTTTTTTTTGCATACTTGGCCTTGTTTTGTGGCATTTTCCTTAACTTTTCCCTATTTTCACTTAATTTCCTTATTTTTCAATGAATATCTTTAAAAAACCCGTGATGCACTACTTAAGCACAAAGTAGCGAGGGATCACTGTATTCCTACCATTTTCTGGTCAGACAGTATGTCAATTTTATTATTACATTACTTGGTAATTGTGATCAAAATACACTGAGAAAAAAAAGACTCATTTGGGAATACATGTATCTTACCTCTGACCATTGCCAACATGGAAAGGTGTATAAAAATACTATCAAAAATACTGTAGTTTATTCATTTATTCATTTCCTGAACTGTTTTATCCAAGTAAAGATCTTACCCTACTCTGAGAGAAGGTGGAGCACACCCTGGACAGCTCGCCATTCCTGGAATAGGCTCCAGCTTTCTTGTGACCGTGATAAAAGATAAAGGAGTTCAGAAAAGGAAATTAAATATAAAAAAAAAGCCTGTTTTATTATCATGACTGCACAGTGATTACTAATAATACTTTGATTATTGATGAGCTGCCTAACCAGTATGTTGGTGTCACTCAGGGATCCCAACACGATATTTCGGGGCAATTCGTTAACGTCCAAATGCATCGATGAGACCATGAAACTGGCAGGAATGCACTATCTCCAGGTTACTCTCAAGCCCATCATCGATGAGGTGAGACTCGATTTCTCTGCCTATGTGCATCAGATTTAGAAATATTTTCACTCACTCACTCACCCACCCACCAATCAGATTATGGTTTTGGGAATGCTAGAGCCTTTCTCAGCTGAAATTGGGCAAAGGCGGGGTACTCTGTAAACAATTTACTATTCACTATCACAGGGTGACACACACACACATGCACACACTCAGAGTGATTTGGAACTGCCACTTAGCAGAATGTGCATGTCTTTGGACTGTGGGAGGAAACCGAAGTACATCAAGGTTACCCACGCAAACACAGGGAGAACACACACATGAGAACGAGACCCGATCTCAGGACCTTCTTGCTGTGAGACCGATCTGTGAACCACTACACCAATATTGTTTCTAATGTTTATGATGATCATTGTATGTGTATGATGCAGCGCCACCAATCTGCCACTGTGAGGCCCCTGTGCAAGGCCTTTAACCCTCATTGAGGCAAAAATGCAAGTTGCTCTGGATAAGAGTGTGTGTATGTGTATGTGTGTGTGTGTGTGTGTGTGTGTGTGTGTGCGTGTGTATGTGTGTGTGTGTGTGTGTGTGTGTGTGTATGTGTGTGTGTGTGTGTGTGTGTATGTGATAGATCTGTACTGAGCACAAGCCTTGTGAAATCGACCCTGTTAAGCTGAAGGAATCAGAGAATCTAGACACCAACCGAGTGAGTCATACTTCTCCTAGACTGCATGTTTATGAGCCTGTGTGTGTGTATGTGTGAGTTGTGTATCAGTTACTGAAGTATGTGATCCCGGAAGCTTGTTTGTTTAACGATGCAAAACAAAGCAATATAGACAGATGGAACATGAGGCTGGTTGTTATAAAAACACATTTCTGATTTTCAAATGTTTTTACAGTCGCCCTTATTGATTTATTTTATGGCACAAAATCTATCATATAAAATGTTGCAGCTGAGAGAGTGTGTGTGTGTGTGTGTGTGTGTGTGTGTGTGTTTGTGTTTGTGTTTGATTGAGCATTCGCTCACCTCTGTGCGTGTCTGTTCTCAGGAGAACCTTCGGCAGTACGTGGATCGCATCTTCGACGTCATCACTACCTCTGGTGTCAGATGCCCCACTGTCATGTGCGACATTTTCTTCTCACTTCGAGAATCTGCCGCAACCCGTTTCCAAGGTACACACTTCATGTGACCTTGAGTTAGCAACCGAATGCTGTGAAACATAAAATAGACTTTTATTAATGGTGCTGCTGTATTGCAGTGTTACCTTGAGCCCTATTTCCTGCCTTTTATTTATTGATTGATTGATTTTTCAGAAATATATGATGATCTTGCTGAGGAGTTTCTAAGTTCTCCTATTGTTGTTGTTTTTATCCCTTTGGTCACTCTGCATTCCCTACCTTGTCTGTCCTCATTTGCTTTCACCTCCCACTCACTGTTCCTGCTTTTTTGAAAGAAATCAGTGGCGGTTTGGAATTAAGTTTGCATGATGCCACCTGCTGGACACTGAGACACATCGCAGTGGCGCTCTACACAAACCGGGGCACATTAAAGCACGAATACCTTTAGAAATTAAGTTATTTTTGTCCTCTTTTGTGTCTGTGAAATGGAAGATGAAGCTGGTGCCTCTATATTCTTCTTTTGTCACCAAAAGTCGAGGCAGCTATGTGTGTTGAGCGATGTGTAGCTTCAATAGTGTGTTGTCAGTGTAGCAGTTTGAACAGGGTGTGATGATAAAATAGGGCAGAACATCCACCTCACAGCAAGAAGGTCCTGGGTTCAAGTGTGGGGAGTTTGCATGTTCTGCCTGTGCTGGCGTGGGTTTCCTCCGGGTTCTCCAGTTTCCTCCGACAATCCAAAGACATGCACATTAGGCTAATTGGCCATTTTATATCGACCCAAAGTGTGACTGTTTGAATTCTTGTGTTGTGTGTTGCCCTACAATGGACTGGCAAGCTGTTCAGGGTGTACTCCGTCTTCGCTCAGCGTTAACTGAGATAGGTTGCTGCCTCCGGGTAACCCTAAGAGGTTTAAGCGTCTTGGCAAATGAATGAATGTATGATAAAATATCTAATGCAGGTACAACTGTGAATTTGGCGTCAACTGTGAATTTTGAGGCTTCCATATTACTGGGTAATAGTCAATCAGATCTGCCCAGTACTATGACTAACAGCGAATAGTTATGAAATTATATTGAAGATATAATAATAATCATGATGATGATGATGATGATGATGATGATGATGATGATAATGATAAGGAGACTGATGATGTCTGTGTTTGTGGATCTTCACAGTGGACCAAGATGTGAGGTACACAGCAGTCAGCAGCTTCATCTTCCTGCGTTTCTTCGCTCCAGCGATCCTATCACCCAACCTTTTTCAACTCAGGCCGCATCATCCGGTGAGTGTGTACCATACACACACACACATACACACACACACACACACACACACACACACACACACACACACACACACACACACACACACACACAAACAAACACACACCGATCATGTGCTCTGCTTTCTGACAGAAACATCCATGGAATGAATGACGTTAGATTAAACTGATTAAAGGAAATCTAAGCTGTTACCTGTGTGTATATTTCATGTTTCATTATCATTAATGTCACTCTGATTTTTTCATTAACAGGATCCTTGCACATCACGGACTCTGACACTCATCTCCAAAACCATCCAGACCCTGGGAAGCCTTGCCAAGTCTAAATCGGTATGTGAGTCTGACTCCCGATGATGCCACAGCTACCTGTTACCCAGGATGTTACATGCTCTGTCCTGTTAGTCATAGGTTTGGGGTTTTTTTTTGTTTGTTTGTTTTTTTTTTTAAAAAAGGATTACAGTATATTAGATTCACATTGAATTCTCTGATCCAGAAGAGTTTTAAGAAGAAATGGGCTCTGAGCAACAGCCAGGAAAAGTTCTCATCTCATCTCACTCATCATCTTCCGCTTAATCCGGGGTCGGGGCGCAACCTAAGCAAAGAGGTCCAGACATCCCTCCCCCCAGCCACTCCCTCCAGCTCCAGCTGGGGACAAGCCGAGAGGCATAGTCCCTCCAGCGTGTTCCAGGTCGACCCTGGGGTCTCTTCCCGGTTGGACATACCTGAAACACCACACCAGGGAGGCGTTCGGGAAGCATGCCAGGAAAAGTTATGCAAGTTTATTCTCAACCAAAACAGATAAAACTCTGTAAACATAACTTCCAATTACATGACATGGTAGTTGTTGGTTCACTGAATGTTGGTTCACTGGTACCTAGGCACAATTTACAGACAACATGATGCCGTGTTTGTAGTGTATACTTTCGAGGTGAGAAGACACCGGTGACCAGTCTGCGGCTTGGGCTGTCATTGACAATCTCGCGCATCCATACAGCCATCATAAACAGGGACGGATTGGACAGTTGCATCTCTCTTGTGCAGAATTTAGCTATGGGCATCGTAGGGGTCAGCTTTGATTTTGTTTGTTTGTTTGCTACAAAATGCCATATAGTAAATAACTTACAGTGTAAGGTCAGTAAAAGGAAAATTGAAATCTTGGCTTTGATGCAATGAGCCCGCCATCGCTCAGTAAGAGCATTATTGTCCAAGTCTGGAATTTCCTTGTACTGACCTTACACTCAGTAACTGGGTAGTATGCTGTAGTTGGTGTTTGTGTGTGTGTGTGTGTGTGTGTGTGTGTGTATGTGTATATATATATATATATATATATATATATATATATATATATATATATATAGAGAGAGAGAGAGAGAGAGAGAGAGAGAGGATTTTCTGAGTAGATCCTTCCGTAGGAGAGTGCTCAATACTTTTTGGTAGAGCAAATAACAATAAAAATAAAAGGACAGGACAAAGACTTTCTATTGAAACTCCATTTATCACTTTTATCAGTGATAAATGGAGTTTCAATAGAAAGTCTTTGTCCTGTCCTTTTATTTTTATTATATATATACATATGGGTTTGATGATGAAACTGGTTCTGAAATGTGTGACACTGACCAGAAATTTTTTTGCAGATTTTTTATTTAAATTCCAATATGCAATATGCATTAAATCCTGGTAGATGCAGGGTAATATTCCATAGAGAAGTAGCATGATCAAATTATTAGTATGGCGACTCAAACATTTGGTATAATTATCGCTGTAGCTAAATGTCTAATTGTTTACATGATGGCAATTAATAGTTCTTGACATTTGGTACTTTTCTCTATTATCTATATTCAATAAATGATGATACTTTAGTGATTGGTGGGAGCTCAAGAGATACATTATGTAACACGGACAGAAAATGTTACATATATATATATATATATATATATATATATATATATATATATATATATATATATATATATAGAAATGTTTCACTTGTCAGGAAATTGAGTGTGAAAAACCATATGTACATAAATTATGCTGACATGATAATATCTTCCAGGCATGTGCTAAAGATTTTGATGCATTGATTAACAAATAAAATTGGCCATGGAAATATTTATTCAAATTTGAAGTTGGGTGGTTGGAAATGCTTCCTGATCACACACACACACACACACACACACACACACACACACACACACACACACACACACACACATATATATATATATATATATGTGTGTGTGTGTGTGTGTTTGTGTGTGTGTATGTGTATATATAGATATATAGATAGATAGATATATAGATATATAGATAGATAGATAGATATATAGGTGATAATAAGCTTGGTTTTTCTCACTGTTCTCCAGGGTAACTTTAAAGAGTCGTACATGGCTGCGTTTTATGATTATTTCAACGAACAGAAGTATGCGGATGCTGTGAAAAATGTGAGTTGCTTCTCTGTGCTTTCTTACTGTAATTCTATTTGGCGTGAAAGGGATTGTGGGTATTACCGAGCACCTCTCTTGCTGTAGCACGTCCCCTTCTCATCTCGGTATGGAGTTCTTTTTTTATCAGCACAGTCTATGATGATGTGTTCCGTTATCATGTAGTTTATTCATTGATTTTCTGTAACCGCTTAATTCTAATTAGGGTCATGGAAGCTGGCGCCCATTCCAGCCGGCTCTGAGCGAGGGCAGAGTACACTCTGGATAGCTCGCCAGGACATCGCAGAGCAGAAACACACTAACTGACTATGCAGCCTACTTTTAATGAAAGTCAACAATGGTTCTTTTACATGAACCTCTCACCATAGACAGTGAGAGACATGCCAGTTGTTGATAACCCAGTTAGCTACACTGAGGGGGACATTGACAACCCATGGAGAGCGGGGCTTTAACCCCCAACCTTAGGATCAGTGATCCAGCACCTTTACCACCAGGCCACCACTGCCCATGTAGTTTATTATATTAATTTAAATAAAGTGAAAAGGCTATAATTTATCTGAGGTGCATCAGTATTGTTTATTGTTTACTTGATTTCCATAACAGCTCTCTTCTTCCCCTCATCATCCACCGCATATAAACATTTCCAGGTGTGAGGAGAGAGAGAAAACCGTGCCATGTGGCAGCATTAAAAGCGATCACATACTGTTCGCTCCTCGTAGCACGTTTGCCTTGTTAGTGCATTTTCCCAGCTTTAATAAACTGATTTATGCAATACACATTGCTTTCTGTTAATGAATCCATAAATGACTGGCCTTTGATCCAGTTTTGTAAATTCTGATGGTTCTGTTCCTTCTGGTGTGTGCATGTTGTGTGCTTGTGTGCAGTTTCTCGATGTTATTTCATCATCCGGGAGGTGGGCCCAGAAAAGCATCGAGACACCCATCATGTTAAAAGAAGGGTAAGTGGCAAGAAGTAGTGTTGAGATATATTAATGATCAATGGCTAACCCGGAGAAGAGTTAATGCATGTGCTACATGAAAGTTTTGTGTCTTTTTGCAAGTGTGGTGCTTCCACTATCAACTTAAATATTAACAGCAGAGTCAATGGAAAACATATGGTACATGTGTGTATCTCTAAACTTTCTGTAAGAATTTAGGATTTGGGAACTAATTTAGCACATTGTCGTCTAATGTATCAAATATTAGTCCATCGTAATGAATCGATGAGCTGAACCCTGTATTAAATGAGGTGATATATTGATATCTGTAGTGGTGTGACTATCTAGGACTAGAGTCTGACACCTCTGACCTTTAAGACACATTCAGGTGTCTTTTCTTCTTGTATTTCTCTGCTGGGCACAGGAGCGTTAAACTGACTAATAAGAGGGTTGATGGGAAGGGTCCTTGCAGGTAAGCTGCACCTGATTGGCCGCACCTCTGACCCTCACAGCCCTTTCCACTTCCCTGATACGTGTAAATTATATAAGCAATTATCAGGGAAGTGCTGAACGTAATAATATGCCAAAGTAAACTCAGACAAAAGCTCTCGCCATTGTTCATTGTGTTGTGTGTTGTTGCCAAAGACATTATCAGAAGAGGAGACCGTGCTCTCATTGCAAGTCATCCTGGACGTGCTCCTGTTGAACTAGATGAGAAGAGAAATACACATTTAATGTAAAACATTAATGTCATTGGTATGCAATAATCTGGCAGGCCGTTCAGGGTGTGCCCTACCTTCGCCCAGTGTCAGCTGAGATAGGCATCAGCCTCCCCGCTATCCTAGTAGGATTAAGCAATTTGTCAAATGAATAAGAGTGAAGAACTTTATTCTCCTGATTGGAGTCCTAATTTGGGCAACAGACTCAAAGATATATCTATATCTACATATATACATATATACCTATATATATATATATATATATATATATATATATATATATATATATATATATATGTATATATATATATATATATATATATATATATACATATATATATATAGAGCAGTGGTTCCTAACCTAGGTTCGATCGAACCCTAGGGGTTCGGTGAGTCAGTCTCAGGGGTTCGGCGGCGGTCAAGACACACACCTGACTCATATTCATGACGACACGCCCCGCTTGGCCATCACTGGCTGCAGGTGATCACGCTACATTGCTTGGCCAATCTGTGCTGCAGGAAATTTGGTGCGCTCAGTAGTCGAATTGTGACTGTTGTGATGGTACGTCGTGTGATTTCTTTCTTAATGTTTTAATCCATACTATGTTGAGTAAAAAAAGAAAGTGGTCGGATGAATATGTACAACATGGATTCATATATATAACGGAACGTGATATTAGTCGGCGTCCTATCTGCATGATTTGCAAAGTCGGATCAACCCTGTGCTGACTGACGTATACGTACATGTATATGTACATATAATATCCATAAATACATATTCAATACTATAAATGCTTATATTAATGATTAAACATTCAAAAATAATGCATGATGTAAATAAAACAAAGATGCGTACCTCACATAAAAATGTAAATAGTGTGATGGGGGAGTTCATGCATTGTATTGGTTTTGTTCTTTGAACACAATGATGTTAATGTACGGTTCATTTTGGTGCCCCAGTAAAAACATATACCTATGTCTTGAATTTGAAAAAAAAAAATCATATTTTATTTTTCACTAAAGAAGGGTTCGGTGAATAAGCATATTAAACTGGTGGGGTTCAGTACCGCCAACAAGGTTAAGAACCACTGATATATATATATAGAGAGAGAGGATTTTCTGAGTAGATCCTTCCGTAGGAGAGTGCTCAATACTTTTTGGTAGAGCAAATAACAATAAAAAATAAAAGGACAGGACAAAGACTTTCTATTGAAACTCCATTTAACCATCCTCATCAACCATTCATAACCATCCATCATTTAACCAAGTGAAACCATCCTCTCTCTTCAGGTGATTATAGAAGAATCCTGTAAATCTATATCCATGTAAATCTATAATGTAAAGTGACTCGGTATAAATAAGTGACTTATTTAAAATTAATGTTGATATTATTTGATATATTTGATATTATTTTACAGTGTTATGTTTATAATAATTGATTTAGGGGTGTTTTATGAGATACAGTAATGGTATTTATGGACGTATAGTACAGTATGAGCGTCATGCGTCACACGTCATACGTGACTGTCACAACTTACATTCACTTCCAACTTATGTTCGGCCGTCCGGAACCAATTAAAAACGTAAGTCGGGGAGCGTCTGTATATACCTAATTTAAAAAAAAACATTTAGTCTCCATATAATGCTGCAGCGAAGAGAGCAAAATGGTAGAACAGGTAGACGATTGGAGTCCTGTCTTTCTGCTGTCAGTGACAGTTATATGAGCCAATCATGGATGTCTCGTGATTTCAGAAAGGAGCGATGAACACTCTCCTCAAACTCCGGGTTTATACTGGGACACGATGTAAACGGTCTCTGGGATTTGAGTGAATAGCGTTTGGTGGGGGGTCGTGGGTTCTAATCGTATTATACTTCAGGGAACTTGGTTTATTTGTGATGAAATTCAGTGAACTTGGCAGATTCAGGATGATCGTGCTGATTGTAGCACAATCGGTCCATGCCCAATTTTAATTTTAAGTGTGAGCAAGTGTCAACGCATACTCAGAGATATGTCCCCTTTGTGACTGGCTGTTCCAGCCTGGTAGTTACGCAGATTTATTTCGTTTGGCTGGGCTACGTCCCTGAGCCTAAACTAACTAACGATAGGAAAACTAAGTTGGCAAAACGTTAGTTGCAAAAACCGTTTTGGATTTACCGTCACGCATAATTCTGGAAACATCCGCAACTGACATGAACCCAACCTAACATACTGACATCAGCTTCGCCGCTAATCCTGGCAATTCAATCCACAGAATAAAATTACCAGTTTTGTGCCTTTTATGATCGTTTATGTTGAAATAAACGCCTGTATTGCTTAAATGTTTTACATACATACAGATTATGTGGAATACGATTATGTGGTCTCGCTAGCTGCCGGGCGATTGGGGAGAGCTGTCTGTTGGGTGGAACTAAATTGACTAAGTTAGGGAGAAATCATTTTAAGACAATTAGAGAGAGAAGTTTGCGTCAACCATGGTAAATATAGTGGTGCTTGAAAACCTAAATACAAAAAGACACTAATCCTATTGGGACCATTCAATGGTGTTAGACGCATGTCCAGATTTTTGTTAGCAAAGAGTTCTATGTAACCTAATAGGAACCCATTTCTGGCTCACCCTCTGGCAAGATTTGTTAAGTATTCTCAACTTTATTTGCTTTGTAATTATTTGCATAGTTGATGTCTCAGCTAAATTGTTTTAATAATGTTCGTAATGTCTAGTGAAGCAAAGATCGATGTCCTTAAGATGACTGAAGCATGACATCACTGGATTGAGGGCTTTTGTAACTGGAGTCAGTAGCGTGGTGGAGACGGCAGTGCCGGAAAGTCTTGGCACTTTTACCTTCAGGCTGATTGGCTCCCACAATTCAATCCTTTGTGCTCAATTCCCATTTCATTTCATCACCGTTTCCTCTCTTGATAATGTCTCTGGTTGTGGCCTCTCCGTGTTCTTTAATGGCCCCATCTCCCATTGGTTGCTTAGAGGCTGGACCAAGCACAGACATGTTCTACGAGTTGGTTAGAATGAAGTCTGTGAGTCAGTGTGTGCAATAAGCTGGTGTTTACCATTTCAGTCTGCTTGAAATTCACACAGCCATTTACTTTAATCTGTGTCTTTCTTTTTGTCATCACGGCTTTAAAATCATTCAGTAAACATTAAAACAATGATTTTAGGCATCCGATTTATGGAGGTGTTGGGAAAGTAATCATAGATTAGTTTAAAGAAACATGTCAGAAGACAATAACAGAAGAACCTGTACCTTTTTGTGTTTGAAAACATTGAAAATATTTTTGTGGGTTTTTTGTAACACACTCTGAATGTAACCTGTGCTCTTCTTTATCTCTTCTCTTTCTTCTTCTCTCCATATACACCGGGCCGACGGCCAGATTTATGATCAAAAGGGCACAAGGGAGGAATCGTTTCGGTATGAAGAACTTTAAGAAGAGATGGTTCCGGCTCACTAATCATGAGTTCACTTACCATAAAACCAAAGGTAACGCAGAAGGCGCTCAGCCTGGGATGATGGTAGACACCTTCCCTGTGCTCGAAATCACTCACCACTCAATATATAGTGAGCTCCACGTCTTGTAGTGGTGCCTGAATGTAAAGCGAGAACTGTGCAGTGGTGGGTCAGTAGTTACGGTTCTGGATTTCTGATCGGACAGTCAGCGGTTTAAGCCTCAGTTCCACCAATCTGCCACTGTGAGCCCCCTGAGCAAGGCCCTTAACCCTCATCGACTGCATCGTTGTATAAATGAGGCAAAAAATATAACTTGCTCTGAATAAGAGAGAGAGAGAGAGAGAGTGTGTGTGTGTGTGTGTGTGTGTGTGTGTGTGTGTGTGTGTGTGTGTGTGTGTGTGTGTGAAAGTGAGATGCCATTAATGTAAATCGATTGATTCATTTTCTAAACTGCATAATCCTAATTATGGTTGGAGAGAGGCTGGCACCCATCTCAGGTGAAAGCATGAGCATGACCCTGAACATCGTGCCAGGCCATCAGAGGACCAACACACATACCACCATTCACACTCACATCAAGGGGTGATTTGAACTTGCCAGATGTGGCACATCGACAAGGTGTGTGACTATTATCCTGGAGATCGCAAGTTCAAATCCAGGTTAATGCCACAGCCGCCCCTGAGGACCATGTGAGGTAATTGTCCAAGCTCTCATGGGAGGGATGGACTGCATACGCTCACTTACCTGTTACTCACAGCGATCGCCAGCCGATCGAGGGCGTCTGTGAGCTCATTTGTATGAGGGGGAGGATAGCACTTTCCCTCAGAGTGTGTTCGACCGCAACCAAATACGCATGTCGCTGCAGTTCGAAAAGAAGCGGGTGGCTATCGTGTGCATGCTTCCGCCCCTTCCTGGTTGGTGGTGATCGTGTGATAAAGAAGACAATACTTGATGGGTGTTAATTGGATACAAGTAAATTCGGGAGAAAAACTGGGGTAAATTAAAAAAAAAAAGTAATATTATAGTATCATACACTGTGTTTGGGCATTTGGAAAAAATGCTTGACAGACCAGAGGAGAAAAAGTATCGGGGAACCTTAGCTGTCCTATAAACGTAAATAATTTAGACTTTCAGTTTAAATGCTTATAAACATTAAGTAAGAGTGTATAACATAATAAATGGATAATCAATTAAAAACAAAGTACAGGTTATAAAGGTGACGGTAAATATTTAAATAAAAACAGGAGTAAGACATAAAATAGGAAAATTGAAGTCACATGGCAGTGAAAGTAACTGATAAAAGACAGCAGCAAACCACCACTTCAATTAACAACGACCTGTCACATTTTAATCACGCGATAGAATAAGAGTCTAAAAGCGTTTAACATTGTTTAGCTCACTATGTCATCCTATGCATTAATTCACTATATAGTGAGTAGGGGTAGTGAACATCTGAGTGATTTCAGACGCAGGGCGGGTGTTCGGCTTGTGTGGATTAAGTGGAATTCAGTGCATTGTGTAGATGCTCATTGTTCATGTTTCATTTATTTGTGTAAAGGTGAAGGTGCTTTGTGTAGAATCCCCATTGAGAACATTTTGGCTGTGGAGAGATTAGAGGAGGAGTCTTTCAAGATGAAGAATGTAAGAGACAACATGACACACACATGTGCAGTTCTCTTAAAGGGAAATTAAACCCAAAATTAATTTAAAAAGTTTACATGAGTCAACTGTGCTGTAGTGGTTAGGGTGCTGGGCTCATGAGCAAGAGATCATGGGTTCGAATCCCAGTTAGTGCGAATCCTGTTGGGGTTGAATCCCACTGTGCTAAGACCTGTGGGCAAGGTCTTAACCACAAGTGTGCCTCTGTTCACCCAGCAGTATAAATGGGTACCAGTAAAATACACAGGGAAGGTAATCTGTAATGGACTAGCATTCCATCCAGGAGGAGTTGAACTCCTGGTTGCTTCACCCTACGGAAACCGGGGATAAGTACCAGTCTGATGAGCCACTATGGCTCGGGTGTAAAAAGCCTTCTCTCAATATGTGGGTTGAGAGAGTGTTTTTTTTTTGTTTTTTTTACTTTTTTACTTTTTATTGCTGTGGAACTTTACATTGACTGCAGCACAGCAATTACACACATGGTTTGTTTACTACAGGATTTTTCACACAGTTTCCTCCTGGATAAATAAAGTATTCTTATTCTGAATAAAAGTGTGTACATCATAACACACTATTGTTATTATAAGCTTCTTTGTGAGAAAAAAGTATTAAATCCACACACAGGGAGTCAGTATAAAATGTGTGGGGGAAAAAAATCACACGATTCACATGCATGCCATGGTAACTATAAAAATACTGTAATTTGGATGTGAATAAAATGTGGGTTGTACCATTAATTCCTATAAACGAATCTATGTTTGTCTGATGTGAGTAAACAGAAGCTCATATTATGTGATAATGTGCACAAACCTGATCTAGTTTTTCCATTATCTTATCTCATATGAACTTATCAATCCACGTCCTATTCTCACGTTACGTCCAGATGTTTCAGGTGATCCAGCCAGAGCGGGCACTATACATTCAGGCCAACAACTGTGTCGAAGCACGGGACTGGATCGACATCCTTACTAAAGTGAGCCAGTGTAACCGAAAGCGCCTGAGCACTTATCATCCTTCAGCGTACCTCAACGGCCATTGGCTGTGCTGCAAGCAGGCCAGCGACTCGGCTCCAGGCTGCACACCCTGCACCGGGTCCGCCAAACACTTTTTTATCATCACTGTGAGAATAGTATTGAAAACATCTATACATCGATCTGCCATGACATCCAACAACATTATGAACATGGACAAATGGGATGAATAACACGGATCTTGTTACAGTGGCGCCTGCCAAACAGTGGGATGTGTTAGACAGAATGTGAACTGTCAGGTTTTTTTGACGTTGATGTGTTGGAAGCAGGAAAAAATGAGCAAGTGATATGAGTGACCCTGACAGGGTCACAAGGCCACATTGGGGTGGGGTTGTTGGCATAGTGGTTAGGGTGCTGGGCTTATGACCATATCATATATATGTGGGTGCAAATCCCCGTTAGACTCCCCCCATGCAAATGACACCACAAACACCACTTGGGGTCTGTCCACCTAGCAGTATAAATGGGTACCGGTACAAATACTGGGAAGGTAACCCTGTAGTGGACTGGCATCCCATCCAGGAGGAGTTGAGCTCCCAGTCGCTTCACGCTACAGAAAGCAGAGATAAGCTCTGGCCTGATGAGCCAATAGGCTCCGGTGACTAAACGACTAATCTCAAATACAGCAGGTCCTGCAATGCAGTGATATGTACAAAATCCTTCATAGGTGGTCCAAGGAAGGACAAACAGTGATCTGGCAAAGAGTGCTATGGGTGCCCAAGGCAGCCCCTACATACTAAGGCTAATATGTCTCAGAGCTCTCATCTCATCTCAGAAGAGCTCCTGTTCATTTTTGCTGAATAAAGAGTCAGAACACACAGTTCATTTCAGCTTGCCGTGTTCAGGGCTGCCCAGCCACAAACCAGTCAGGTGATGCAGATGTCATGGCTGATCGGTGTTTGCAGAGTGGACGTCTCAATAAAATTCAAAAGCAGCCGAAAAGCCAGTGTCCGTACTGATATGTTTTTTCTTTGTGGTTGCACAGTGGCCTACCTGCAAACATTCAGCTTGATATAGATGGAGACCGAGAGACTGAGCGCATCTATTCACTATTCAGCACCTACATGTCCAAACTCATCAAAATGCAAGGTGTGTATCACTACGTCATGCATGCTGTATAGTTTTGAGTATCGGGTGAAGGTGCCCTCAGTAACCTTTGGCCGTATCTCACCATCTCAGAGGCTTGCGGCAGCAAATCCGTATATGACGGACCCGAACAGGAGGAGTACTCCAGCTTCGTTATAGATGACCCTCAGGAGACCTACAAGATCCTAAAGCAAATCGTCTCATCTGTGCAAAAACTAGAGCAGCAGCACGCACAGTATAAGCGTGAAAAGTTCAGGAAGACCAAGTATGGTAGCCAGTGAGTATTTCCCAAAGTTTATTGTACAGTCATTTCTGAGGGTGAACCAGTTAAGAAGTTGAGCCCATTATAGTGATTATGTGTTAAATGATTTTTAGTGTTAAGACTCAGTGGTTTTATTTTTGTTCCCGTTTAAGCGTATTGGGCAAACTCCATATGATATAATTATCAGGTTGATTTCTGGTGTGAAAGAAATGAGAACATCACTATGTAGTACTTTGGCTTTTAAAGACTCAGCACACATTTGCTGAAGATACAGATAGTGTAAAAAGAGCAGTTAAAGAGTAGCCGATTGGTGGTCGTTACAGAATAATTTGTATGTAAAGTAAAATGTTTAAGTGATACAGAGCATATTTTAACATAAATGAGTGAAAAACAGCACTGTACTATGCAATTTTATCCTGTGGATTACTAGCGGGGGTCGAACCAATGAGGAACAACCATTTTTCCTCCCTGGATGTGACGTGAACTCGTTGGATTGGGTCGTCCAGCACAAGTAAACAAACATCGAGTGACATTTTAGGTGATAAACCCGCTGTGTACGAAATTCTCTTATCTTCGACTGGTTTAGACCAGGGGTCCCCAACCACCGGTCCGCGGTCCAGTACCTGTCTGTGGCTCAATTGGTACCGGTCCGCAGAAGAAATAATTCATTATTTCCTTTTTATTTATTATCTGAGTCTGAACGATCTTTATTTTTTGAAAAGCTTTTACTTTGAAAAATGACCGGATTCTCTCGGTTACATGTCGGTTTGAGTGCTAAAATGTAACCTGCAAGGGGACAGAACATGAACAGAGGCGAATTGAACATGTTTCAAACAACAGCAGGGATTTTGGGTGAGACTGAGCCTGAGCCTTCATTCTCCCAGCTGGTGCACCATCACCTGTGGTTTATATATATATATATATATATATATATATATATATATATATATATATATATATATATAAAAGTTCAAGCTCCACTTCCCAACAAACTTTATTTCAGCTGTTGAAAAATAATATTCATGGAGTGCTTATTCTTGTCTTCTTCTTCTTTTCCTTTCGGCTTTTCCCTTCAGGGGTTGCCACAGCAAACCATCCGCCTCCATCTCACTTTATCCTCTACATCTTCTACGCTTACTCCAACTACCTTCATGTCCTCCTTTACCCATCCATAAATCTTCTCTTTGGTCTTCCTCTAGACCAGGGATCACCAACGTGGTGCCCGTGGGCACCAGGTAGCCCGCAAGGACACTATAAGTTGCCCGCGGACCTGTTCACTGCTAGTTTTAGGACAGGCCCACAGCTCCATAGCGCCACTCTCCATTGAGCTGCATCTAATTTTTTTGAATATATTTTAAATCAAATCAATATCTTCACATAGATAAATATCATTAATTATTAATGATAACATATAATTAAAGGTAAATTGAGCAAATTTGTAATTTCAGAGGTGTGTTTTGACCTGGTAGCCCTTCGCATTAATTGGTACCCAAGAAGTAGCTCTCGGTTTCAAAAAGGTCGGTGACCCCTGCTCTAGACCTTCTGCCTGGTAGTTCCAACCTCAGCATCCTACTACCAATGTATTCACTATCCCCCCTTTGGATATGTCCAAACCATCTCAATCTTTCCTCTCTGACTTTGTCTCCAAAACCTCTAACATGTGCTGTCCCTCTGATGTATTCATTCCTGATCCTATCCAGCCTCGTTACTCCCAAAGAGAACCTCAACATTTTCATCTCTGCTACCTCCAGCTCTGCCTCCTGTCTTTTCCCCTGGGCCACTGTTTCTAAACCATACAACATCGCTGGCCTCATCACCGTCTTGTACACTTTTCCTTTCATTCTTGCTGATACCCTCCTATCACACATCACACTGGATACTTTTCTCCACCTTCTTTATCTCTGGTCCCTGTAACCTCACCATTCCTCTTGGGTCCTTGTCGTTCATACTTATGTATTCTGTTTTACTGAGGCTAACCTTCATTCCTCTCCTTTCCAGGGAATGCCTTCACTTGTTCTCTGCTCTCACTACAGATCACAATGTCATTTGCAAACATCGTAGTCCATGAGGAATCTTGTCTAACCTCGTCTGTCAGCCTGTCCATCACCATAGCAAACAAGAAGGGGCTCAGAGCTGACCCTTGATGCAGTCCCACCTCCACCTTGAACTCTTCTATCACACCGACAGCACACCTCACCATTGTCTTACATCTCTCATACATGTCCTGCACCACTCTAACATACTTCTCTGCCACTCCAGACTTCCTTATGCAATACCACAGTTCCTCCCTCGGCACCATGTCATATGCTTTCTCCAGATCCACAAAGGTACAATGCAGCTCCTTCTGACCTTCTCTGTACTTCTCTATTAACATGCTCAAAGCAAACACTGCTGCATCTGTGATGCTCTTTCTTGGCATGAAACCAAACTGTTGTTCACAAATGCTGACCTCTGCCCTTAGTCTAGTTTCCACTATTCTTTTCCATAACTTCATCGTATGGCTCATCAACTTTATCCCTCTGTAGTTGCCACAACTCTGCACATCTCTCTTGTTCTTAAAAATGGGCACAAGCACACTTCTCCATTCCTCCGGCATCCTCTCACTGTCTAAGACCTTGGTGAATGTTCCTAGACACTTCCTTACTTCCACCCGTATGTCATCATGACCAACTGTCTTTCCACTCTTAATCCTCTTCAATGCCCTCCTCACTTCTCCCTTACTAATCTTTGCTACTTCCTGGTCCTCAACAGTCACCTCTTCTACTCTTTTTTCTCTCTCATTTTCCTCATTCATCAGCTCTTCAAAGTACTATTTCCATCTTCCCAGCACACTTCTGTCATCAGTCAATACATTTCCCACCCTGTCCTTAATCACTCTAACTTGCTGCACGTCCTTCCCATCTCTATTTTTCTGCTGTGCCAGCCTGTTTAAATCATTTTCTCCATCCTTACTCTCCAACCCAGCATACAAGTCATCATACGCCCTCTGTTTGGCCTTTGACACCACTACTTTCGTCTTACGCTGTGTCCCCCTGTACTCCTGTTTACTCTCTTCGGTCCTCTGTACGTCCCACTTCTTCTTAGCTAACCTCTTCTTTTGTACACACTCCTGCACTTCCTCATTCCACCACCAAGTCTTCTTATCTACTCTCCTTCCAGAGGACACACCAAGTGTTCTCCTACCTGTCTCCCTTATCACATTAGCTGCAGTTGTCCAGTCATCTGGAGGCACTTCCTGACCACCCAAAACCTGTTTCAACTCCTCCTTGAAAACAACATGACACTCTTCCTTTTTCAGCTTCCACCACTTTGTCTTCTGCTCTGCCTTTGCCTTCTTCACCTTTCTTACCATCAGCATCATCCTGCACACCACCATCCTATGCTGTTTGGCAACACTCTCACCCACTACTACTTTGTAATCACTGACTTCCTTCAAATTACATCGCCTACATAAGATGTAGTCTACCTGTGTGCTCCTACCTGCGCGTTTATAAGTCACCTTATGCGTCTGTTTCTTCTTGAAGAAAGTATTCACCACAGCCATTTCCATCCTTTTTGCAAAATCGATCAACATCTGTCCTTCTGTGTTCCTGTCCTGGATACCAAACCTGCCCATCACTTCCTCGTCCCCTCTGTTGCCTGCACCAACATGTCCATTGAAGTCTGCTCCAATGACCACTCTTTCACCTCTGGGGGTACTCTGCATCACTTCATCTAACTCACTCCAGAATCTCTCCTTCTCTTCTAGCTTACATCCTGCCTGTGGGGCATAAGCACTAACAACATTGACCATCACGCCTTCAATTTCTAACTTGAGACTCATCACTCTGTCTGACACTCTTTTCACTTCTACAACATTCCTGACAAACTCCTCCTTCAAGATGACTCCTACTCCATTTCTCTTCCCATCCACACCATTATAAAACAGTTTAAACCCTGCTCCTAAGCTTCGAGCCTTGCTACCTTTCCACCTTGTCTCCTGAACACACAGTATGTCCACCTTCCTCCTCTGCATCATGTCAGCCAGCTCCCTATCTTTTCCTTGCATAGTTCCAACATTCAAAGTCCCTACTCTCAGTCCTCGGCTCACGCATTTCCTCTTCTCTCTCTGCCTACGGACACGCCTCCCGCCTCTCCTTCTTCGACGTCTTCGACCAACAGTAGTCCAATTTCCATCAGCACCCTGTTGGTTGACAGCACTGATGGCGGTCGTTGTTAACCCAGGCCTCGACCGATCCGGTATGAATTCTGTATTGATCATTTGCATTTTTAAATGTGGCAGAAGTTTTACGCCGGATGCCCTTCCTGTCGCAACCCTCTGCATTTATCCGGGCTTAGGACCTGCATAAGGGGGAGAGACACTGGTTAGTGCCCCCCCCCGCGTCATGGCTGCATTAATAATAATAATATATATAAATAAATTATAGTTACAATATAAACAATCTATGACAACAACACCCCCCCGTCCGCAGTAAAATTGCAAGCGTTGACTGGTCCGCAGTGATAAAAAGGTTAGGGACCCCTGGTTTAGATAAGGCACAATCTTTTGACATTTTACGAAGGAATTCAGTAGGAAAAGCGTCCAGATTTAGACGTAAAAACTTGGGTTTTTGTGCCAAGTAGTACTCTTCTCTGGAGGTCACATCGATAGCGTTTCGGCTTGAAGTGGACTTTGAAAGGAAACATTTTCAGAGTACGGCCTGTGCCGAAGTTATATTTTGTTTTGTACGATTTCTGCGCTTATGCTTTGCACTCTGCTGTTTTTCTGGTGATGCAGCTCAGCCCTGGGCAATAATGTGTTATCTTAGACTGGTGTGTTTTGCATGCAGCCCATCCAGTAGGACAAAACAATGAGTTCACTTCACTACAAGGGCTGGAACAGCCAGTAAGAAGGAAACAAGTCACTCCACATGCCTAGTAGCAATAGTAGTGCGGCAGCAGTCTCACGTACTTGACAGGACTCAAAGACTTGTTACTTGATGGAACCGCTGATAATCATTTTAAAGAGCTAGTTATATATATTCACCACGGGTACCCTTTAAAGCATGGGGCCGGTGGCGTAGTGGTTAGAGTGCTGGGCTCATGATCGGGAGGTTGTGAGTTCAAATCCCAGTTAGACCCCCACTGTGCTAATACCCCTGGGCAAGGTATGAACCACAAGTGTGCCTCTGTTCACCCAGCAGTATAATTGATTCCCAGTAATTTATACTGGGAAGGAAACCTGCGATGGACTAGCGTCCCATCCAGGAGGAGTTGAACTCCTAGTTGCTTCACGCTACAGAAACCAGGGATAAGCACCAGCTTATGTCTCGGGTGTAAAAAGCCCAACAGACTTTACTATTCCTTATCCTTTAAAGCAGTGGCTAGCTACCTTTCATTCATCATTCATCCGTTTGAACAACTTAGGCCTACAATGGTGTTGGTGAGGCTGGAGCAAAGGCACCAGGCAAAGACGGGGTATTCCCCGAAGAGCTCACTAGACCATGGCAGGACTCACACACGGATACACAGCCATACATTTTAAGAAATTGCAACATCAGGTCCATGTCCTAGTTTGTTATGTGATGTAAGTAATTATGTATTTTTCTGTTTGTTTGTTTGTTTGTATGTATAGGGAGCATCCCATTGGCGACAAGAGCTTCCAGTGCTATATCCGCCAACAGTCTGAGAGCTCCACCTACTCTATCTGACCCCACCCTTTACCACAATGCCCTTCTCTCTGCAACAAACACCATGGCAGTGCCTGTACATCACAGGAACAATGAGTCGTGATAGATGAGAAGAAGTTGAGAAAGGAGTGTGAGATTAAGCTAAAAAGAATCTCACACAAAGCTATACATCTTTTTTTTTTTGTATGTTGTACAGACCCGATCAACAGCTTTCCACAGAACTGTGTGCACTTTATTCGTCACACCCGCCCCGCTGAGGATGACGCTCTGCCTCGTGGCAGCTTTTTACTGAGGGACTACGTTTTCAGGTCTTGAGAATTTTATTGTAGCTCTTTTACGTCCTTAGGACCAAACTGCAGGTTGAACCCTCTGCTTTTCACTTTTACATCGGTTGCATGCCTAGTAATGAGAGCCCTGTGGCCAATCCCAGCTCAGAAGAGTTAAGAATCTAATGACTTCATCTTTAGGATACACAAATGCATCAGCATTTATTATATGAAAACATGTAGGTACTTCATTCTTCTGAGTTAGGATGTTGACCAGACGGACCTGATCTAATCAGATGTTACCTGTGAACATTTGTACTTATAAAGGCATTGTTTGAAACTGTCTCGGATTAACTGTCTTTGCCATAATTTGGGTAGAGGGGATGGAGTGGCGGCGGCAGGGGGGTTGGATTTATCACGATCGTATTTTCGGGATGCCTTGAGAATATGGAGAAAAGGTTCCAAAATGAGATCAAAAAGAATTTTTGACTTGCCTCTCCCATACATACCCCCTGAAGATACTACCATTTATTCAGTATCAAAATACCTATAATTGGGTTTTAATTATATAAAATGACATCATAATTTAATTTTATTGTAAAATTGTACATGTTTCATGACTTTAAACTGATTTTAGTCATTCTTTTCATGGTTTCTTGAGCTAAATCCCTACCCTACGGTGTGACTGTATTGGAATTTTTGTTATTATTTTTTTCTGTGGTTATCGTATTTGTGTGTGTGTGTGTGTGTGTGTGTGTGTGTGTGTTGGGTTCCAAATTTTTTGGTGGCCACAAATTAAATCTACACACGATAAAACCTATAGTTTGATGTACTATATTACAAGCCATAGTGCAGTTACTTAGTTAACCCAATCCAAAATTACAGATTTTTTTTTTTTGCTGTTAAATAGTGAAATCTTTATTCAGAAATGTTCACATAACAATTTCCAATCTTGTTTTTATTTATTTCTGGAAAAGAAAGTGATTTAACTGTAAATAAACAACAGATTAATATTTTTTACTCATCAAACAAAAGATACAAACAACAGCATGTGTTTCTTCTTCTTTTCCTTTCTGCTGTTCCCTTTTTCTCAGGGGTGGCCACAGCGAATCATTTGATTCGCATGTTTGATTTGGCGTAGGTTTTTATGTCAGATGCCCTTCCTAACACAACCCTTTAGCAAGGGGCAGAAACACGCTAATGGCTATGCAGCTACTCTTTACGAAAGTCAGCAATGGTTCTTTTACATGAATCTCTCACCATAGACAGTGACAGACATGGTCGGCCTTTGATAACCCAGTTAGCTGCATTGGGGGGGGGGAAGTGGGGCTTGAACCCCCAACCTTCGGATCAGTGATCCAGCACCTTTTACCACCAGGCCACCACTGTCCCAAAACAACAATATGTATGTCAATTAAGAAAAAAATTATCTGTGGTGCTCAGTCTCGCTCCATCAGACAGCGACACCAAACTAAATGTCTGAGGTTTAAATAGGCCGAGCCTTCTTCACAATGCTGGGTAATGATGTTCTGATGATGTGCAGCAGATCTGAAACACCAGTGTGTGATTATAGCCATTTTAAGAGGGGAAATATGTGGGCTGTCTGAATTTTTTCCTCCATTGAAATACGCATGTTGTTCATATCTTTTGTTTGACGAGTAAAACTATGTCAATTTGTGTTGTTTGTTTAATTGCAATTAAATCACTGTATTTTCCAGAAATAAAAATAGAGTTGCCTATTAAATGGGGTGTCCTCGTTTACGCATATAATCTATAATATAAACGTGTGTGTGTGTATATACAGGGATCCCTCACTTTCACAGTTAATTTGGACCGAGGTCCCCCCCCCCCCCCCACGACCATCAAATTTTACGAAGTAGGATCACCCCCCAACCCCCACGACTGACATATACGTACATGTATATGTGTATATAATATCAATAAATACATAGTCAACGCTATAAATGCTTATAATAAAAAATAAACATTCGAAAATAATGCATGAGATTTAAACAAAATATAAAGACACACACATACAGACGCGCGCGCGCACACACACAGATGTGCACCTCACAAAAATGTAAATAGTTTTGATCTGAGGTTTTGGGTTGTTTTTTATTTTGTGTTTATTTAGGGGTTTTTTTTTTTGCATAAATTTGTTTTTTCGGCATTTTGTTTCACGTTTTTTTCTCCCATTCTTCCTTAATTTCCTTGTTTTTTAATTCGATGAATATTTTTTAATAACCGCAATGCACTGAAGCCGCATGCATTGAAGCACGAAGTAGCGAGGGATCCTTGTGTGTGTGTGTGTATATATATATATGTATATATATATATATATATATATATATATATATATATATATATATATATATATATATATATATATATATAAACAATGTATAAAATGTATTGCTCCATATTTTGATGGTGTCCTCAAAGAAAAGGATTATTACTTTGTCCCTCCCCAAATCAGCCCCCACCTCCACCTTAATAAAAAGGGTTTTATTGTTATTTTTGACCATGTCCAAACCCGTTACAGTATTGATACATGTCTTTTTTAGAACATTCCTTAACATTTAACAGCCAAATAATAACAGCAGCCCCCAGTGCAGTAACTGGGTTATCAAGGGCCGGCCATGTCTCTCACTGTCTATGGTGTGAGGTTCATGTAAAAGAACCATTGCTGACTTTCATCAAGAGTAGGCTGTATAGCCGTCAGCGTGTTTCTGCCCTGCGATGGCCTGACAAGCTTGCCCGGAGACAGCTGGAATGGGCACCATCCTCCCCGTGACCCTAATTAGGATTAAGCAGTTACCGAAAATGAACGATAATTGCAGAAGAAAGATTAACTCTAACTGTAAATGTACTGGAAAACGGACCTCAGCTGACCTCACACACGGTGGGTCTGACGACAGTTACAGCTGCGTCGGAATGCAGTGACATCATCTGAACAACATGACAGTCTTCACCATGGTGACCTTCATAAAAGTGCAAAATTATCAATTGTTTGAGAATTTTTTTTTAAATTTCTTAAAATTGTGTAGCAAGGTCACCGTTTCCAAATTGCCACATCGTGACTTCACCAACTGCCATACCACCGTCGTATTAAACTGCTTCAAAACTGCCATCAAACCTGCACTCTCCCCCACCCTCCCCACGTCATGTCATTTTACCAACTCTCTCTCTCTCTTTCTCTCTCTCTCTCTCTTTCTCTCTCTCTCTCTCTCAGAAGCGCCGCCGTCACGTGAGACCAGCTTTAGTGACATCATCACTATCTATTAAAATACCCATCCAAATCTGAACAGGGCACAGACTCTCTAATATACCCAGCATGGCATGACACGAAAACTTAGTATTCAGAGACAGTATGTTTTGCATAGTGTTCCTTCAAATACTTCATTAATCGCAAAAAAAAAAAAAAATCAGAGCATATCACCTGTAAAGTTTTGATTGATTTAATTTAATCTGTCAGTTTAAATGAGCCGGTCTTAATGTTTTTGCCAGTTACACCAATGCCAGAAATTTGTGGTATTTTGTACTTTTGTTGTTTTGTGTACTGTAAATAATACACTTGTAATCTGTCTTGTACTGAGTATGATTTTCCCTCTGGTGTGTGTGTGTGTGTGTGTGTGTGTGTGTGTGTGTGTCTGGTTGAGAATTTCAGCATGTGTGAGGGAGGAATTTCTGATCTTAATTATTTTTTATTTTAACAAACATTCTCCCAACATGTAAATGTACTAATGGCTCGATTCCTTCACTATAGTTCCTCCACCAGTGCATGTTTAATTGTGAATATATTGTTATAGACAATTTTTTGCTACCCGTTTAAAAAAAGGTTCAGTATTTATTTTTATATCACAATATAACCATTCTGTGGGTGAGATACAAATGTCTTCATCCACAGGGTATGAAAGATGCAATAATTTAATGATCAGTTATTTTTTATGAATATCTGATCGGTTTCCGGTTATAAACGGAACCTCACATTAGTTTCAGATCAATGCTCTTCAGGCGCTACATTAAAGATGGGAGAACAGTGTATTTTATATAATTATATACAGAGTATTATTATACATGTGTGATGTTTAGAGGTCGATGTGAAACGACTGATGAACCTTGTAGAAAAAGTTTTTTTTGTCTAAATGAAGGTGATAAAAGTGAAATGGTGAGTGTGTGGTTTGTTCCGTTTGTGGTGTTGGTAAAGTTAGGTTCTTTAAAACACGGCCACGGCCATATGCTAAGATCAAGTCTTACATCAGACCACTCAAGCCTACTACTTGTACTATCCAGGGATCACAGAGCTCCTGTTTAGCAGAATTCTGCAATTTTTACTGTCCTATTCAGCAGAGTTCTGCTATTTTTACTCTCCTATTTAGCAGAATTCCGCTATTTTTACTCTCCTGTTTAATGAAATTCTGCAATTTTTAGTCTCCTATTTACTGTAATTCCGCTATTTTTACTCTCCTATTTAGCGGAACTCTACAATTTTTACTTTCCTATTTGGCGAAATTCTGCAATTTTTACTCTCCTATTTAGTGGAATTCCACTTTTTTACTCTCCTATTTAGCAGAATTCTGCAATTTTTACTGTTCTATTTAGCGAAATTTCGCTATTTTTACTGTCCTATTCAGCAGAGTTCCGCTATTTTTACTCTCCTGTTTAGCAGAATTCTGCAATTTTTACTGTCCTATTCAGCGGAGTTCTGCTATTTTTACTCTCCTATTTAGCAGAATTCCGCTATTTTACTCTCCTATTTAATGAAATTCCGCTGTTTTTACTCTCCTATTTAGCGGAACTCTACAATTTTTACTCTCCTTTTTAGCGAAATTCTGCTATTTTTACTCTCCTATATAGTGGAATTCCGCTTTTTTACTCTCCTATTTAGCAGAATTCTGCAATTTTTACTCTTCTATTTAGCGAAATTCCGCTTTTTTTACTGTCCTATTCAGCAGAGTTCCGCTATTTTTACTCTCCTATTAAGTGTAATTCCGCTATTTTTACTCTCCTATTTGGCAAAATTCCACAATTTTTACTCTCCTATTTAGCGAAATTCTGCTATTTTTACTCTCCTATTTAGCAGATTTCCGCTATTTTTACTCTCCTATTTAGTGGAATTCCGCTATTTGTACTGTCTTATTCAGCAGAGTTCCGCTATTTTTACTCTCCTATTTAGCGAAATTTCGCCATTTTTACTGTCCTATTCAGCAGAGTTCCGCTATTTTTACTCTCCTATATAACAGAATTCTGCTATTTTTAATCTCCTATTTAGCGGAACTCCACAATTTTTACTCTCCTATTTGGTGAAATTCCACAATTTTTACTCTCCTATTTAGCGAAATTCTGCAATTTTTACTCTCCTATTGAGCGGAATTCTGCAATTTTTACTCTCCTATTTAGCGGATTTCCGCTATTTTTACTCTCCTAATTAGGAAAATTCTGTAATTTTTACTCTCTTATTTAGCGGAATTCCACAATTATTACTCTCCTATTTAGCGAAATTCTGAAATTTTTACTTTCCTATTTAGCGGAATTTCACTATTTTTACTCTCCTATTTAGTGGAATTCCGCTTTTTTACTCTCCTATTTAGCGAAATTCTGCAATTTTTACTCTCTTATTTAGCGGAATTCCACAATTATTACTCTCCTGTCTGTCTTCCTTTCGGCTTTTTCCCTTTTACTCAGGAGTCGCCACAGCGAACCATCTGACTCGCACGTTTGATTTGGCATAGGTTTTTACGTCGGATACCCTTCCTGTCACAACCCTTTTTAGCAAGGGACAGAAACACGCTGACGACTTTGCAGCTACTCTTTACGAAAGTCAGCAATGGTTCTTTTACATGAACCTCCCACCATAGACAGTGAGAGACATGGCCCGCCTTTGATAACCCAGTTAGCTGCACTGGGGGGACAGTGACAACCTTGTGGAGAGTGGGACTCGAACCCCCAACCTTTGGATCAGTGATCCAGCGCCCTATACCACTAGACCACCACTGCCCCTAATTATTACTCTCCTATTTAGCCGAATTCTGCAATTTTTACTTTCCTATTTAGCGGAATTTCGCTATTTTTGCTCTCCTATTTAGTGGAATTCTGTAATTTTTACTCTCCTATTGAGCGGAATTCTGCAACTTTTACGCTCCTATTTCGCGGAATTCCGCTATTTTTTCAGCTTCAGGGGCCCTGTGGCCCCTTTCACACACCCCCCCCCCCCCCAACTGAAATATTTCATTTCATCTATTTCTGAACCAGTTTCCTCTACTTTTTCTAAACCTTGCTGGGATACCTGACTATCTAATCCGGCGCTGGGTGAAGGAGAGCTACACGTCAGCTACTCGTCTGACCATCACAGAGCAACACATCCACAACACTCAGTCTTACATCGTCATCAATGAATACTGTTAGGATCGCAGGGAGGCCAGAGCCTACAGCAGTTGCCTCTCGAATGTTTCTGAGGTCACGAGGAAGCTACAGTCTGTTTTAGCCAACACTGGGTAAAGGTGGAATACACCCTGAACAGCTCGCCAGACCTTCATCAGGCAACACAAACAACCTTTCTCACTCACATGCATGCCCAGGGGCAAATTGGAACTGCTAATTAGTGTAATGTGCATGTCTTTGAATTGTAGGAAGAAACCAGAGTACCCAGAGGAAACCCACAGCCACACAGAGATAATGCTATTCTGAAATTGTTCCACATTTCTTAGATGCACGTTTCTGCAGGTTGGTGAACCTCTGCCCAGATGTTCTTTTGATACCAAATCATGTGACTGTTTATTTTTTTATTTTAATTTTTTTACCAAGTAGCCAAATTCGGGGCAAAATGTCTGTCTAGCTGTTTCTTTTAAAAACTTTTTTTTTTACTTTTCCAACCTTTGTTTTGTCGTCTCAGCTTTTCTGAAACATGTTTCTGCCATCAAATCTAAAATGAGATATTTTGGACAAAATGGTCGAATGTGTCACCGGAGATGTAATCACTGCACTCTGCAATTTATTTACTTACGTACTTATTATAGTTTTTCTAGTGTCCCAACTTTTATGAGATTGGGTAGAAGCATGAGACACTCTCTCTCTCTCTCTCTCTCTCTCTCTCTCTCTCTCTCTCTCTTTCCCTTTCTCATGTCTTTTTCTCTTTCTTCTCTCTCTCTCTGTCTCTCTCTCTCTCTCTCTTTTCTCTCTTGCTCTCGCTATCTCTCTTTCTCTCTTCTCTCTCTCTCTCTCTCTCTCTCTATTCTCTCTCTGTCTTATTCTCTCTTTCTCACTCCCCGCTTTCTCTTTCTTTCTCTTCTCTCTCTCTCCTCTCTTTCTCTCGTTATCTCTCTGTCTCTCTCTCTCTCTTTCCCTCTCGCTCTAACCTCTTTTTCTCTCTCTCTCTCTTATCTCTCTTCTCTCTCTCTGTCTTTCTCTCTTCTCTCTCTGTCTTTTTCTCTCTCTTTCTCACTCCCCGTGTTCTCTTTATTTCTCTTCTCTCCTTTCTCTCTCTCTCTCTCTGTCTCTCTCTCTCTCTCTCTCTCTTTCCCTCTCCCTCTAACCTCTTTTTCTCTCTCCTATCTCTCTTCTCTCTCTCTGTCTTTCTCTCTCTCTTCTCTGTCTTTTTCTCTCTCTTTCTCACTCCCCGCGTTCTCTTTATTTCTCTTCTCTCCTTTCTATCTCTCTTGTCTCTCTCCTCTCTCTCTCTATCTCTCTCTGTCTCTCTCTCCTCTCTTTCCTCTCACTCTTCTCTCTCTCTCACTCCTCGCTCTCTCTCTTTCTCTGTCCTATGAAAATGAGGTCAAGCTGGGTGGTGTGTTTTCTCTGTGCTAATGTAAACAGGGGGTCAGTTTTCTGTTTGAGGTTCGATATCGGGAACACAGCGCTCTCTGTCCTTTCACGCTCACAGCACTTCAGCTCAGATTCTCACTCAAACATACAGAGGAAGAGCTCAACCACTCCATCAGACCTGAGCTGGGGGTCCACCAGAGATCAGGAGAGAGAGAGAGAGAGAGAGCGAGAGAGAGAGGATGGGCAGACGGAGAGAGGAGTGGAGCGGATCTGTGCTCCAGCTGCTGCTGCTGCTGCTGCTGCTGCTGTTGGTGGATCTTTGCTCAGCGCAACACTGTAAGAATCAACATTGAGATTCAGCTCTTTCATCATCATCATCATCATCATCATCATCATCATCTCGTCTACAGTTATTTATTCATTCACTTATGTATTTATGTGTTTATTTATTCTAGTGGATGGATTGGAGTGAGTTTTAAAGTGGTAGATCTTTTTGTAGACTGAGATGTTTGGTGTCTCTATGATGGTGCTGAGCTTCAACTCGGGTTAATTACAAATACTTTAACCGTCTTACACCAACAACTAACTATCTATCTATCTATTTATCTATCTGTCTATCTGTCTGTCTATCTGTCTGTCTGTCTGTCTGTCTGTCTCTCTGTCTGTCTGTGTGTGTGACTATATACTAACTTGTGTTGCTTGTCAGTTCTGTGTTGTCTTTATTTTCATCAGTCCAAGCGATTTTATTAAGTCCCATCTCTATACAGAACTCATGTACAGTACTCACTTTTACATCTTTAGAATGAAAACAATAGAACTGTTTGGGATTTATGAACACTCCCCTCCCTGCTTTCTTTTTTCCCTTCTTCATTCGTCCCTCCTGCTGCTGTAACATTAGATTTATTTCATTCATTCTTCACTTAATGCTCCTAGCGGCCCTGGGATCTTAGCCGTGGCAGAGGTAGAGTACAACCTGAACAGCTTGTGCAATGTAACACACATACAATACTCACACCCAAGGATAATTTGGAACGGCCATCTTTGGATTGTGTGATGAAACTGAAGTACAGTACTTGGAGGAAACTCACATAAGCATGGGGAGAAGATCATTTTACGTTTATTTACTTTTCCTTCTATACAAGCGAGTAATTGAGGGTAAAGGGCTTTGCTGAAGGTCTCAACAGTGGCAGCAGGTTGCTGCTGGGGCTTGAACTCCCAACCTTTGGACCTTTAAACCGCAGCCTTATACCCTCGTTTCACTGGAGCACGGCAGACTTACAGAAGCAAAAATGTTGTCATCCGCAAACCTTCCGCAATTATTCTTCTGTGTCATTCCGTGTGATTCCGTAGTTATTCCTCAAGTCTTCCTCCACTTCCGTATGCTTCCGGCAGGCCAAAATATTCCCTGAACGTTTCCTGAAAAAAATTCCGTGTGTGTTCCGTCGGGGTCACTTTGGCGTACTTTGGTGTACCTGTTCCGCACATGCTGTGAAAGTTCCGAGAGTGCAAGAATTTCCACTTTTTCGTAGGATTTTCACCCATTTTCAGTGTAAAAATGCCGAAGCTCTTCCATAGACTGTGTTCCGCGCCTTTCCGCCACGATCACTGCATGCCGTGCTCCAGTGAAATGGGGGTATTAATCACTGAGCAACCACTGCCACGCTGTCAAGCTCCACACTGAAACGCCATCACTGCTTCTAATGCATTCTTGTGTGTGTGTGTGTGTGTGTGTGTGTGTGTGTGTGTGTTCTGCTCAATATGTTAAAGTTATACTGCATCTATGAAACCCAGCACCGAAACAAAATTGCTGTTTGTTTTAGTTCTTCCACAGAACACTGCGGTCCAGTTTCTCACACGGCAACGACGAGCAAATTCCGGGTTTGAAGAGTTCGGTAAGGGCAATTTGGAGCATGAGTGCATTGAAGAGCTATGTAGTTACGAGGAGGCACGGGAGATCTTCGAGAACATCCCTGAGACGGTAGGTAGCTCTCATTTAGGTTTCCCCCTTTATTATTACTCACTACTGTATTTTCTTACTTTTACATTCGACACCTTGCAACGTTCGAGGATTAAACCCGATATAAAGCCTTAAACTCGTTTACATGTCATGTGGAAAAATTCTGACTCGCTCGTCCTGTTTGAACGTGTAGTTTGTGCGCTGCAGGATGTCACTGCCTCCACAGTTGACCATGTGTCAATAAAGCCCTCTTTATCTTTTTGATAAGATCACTGACCTTGGCCAGCAGCATGATATGGGGTTGGGTTAATGTGCTGGATCATGTGACAAGGGGTTTGCAGTTGAGGTGGATTGTAGGCCATTGGAAATACAAAACTGTGTTCAGATATAGTTATCCAGTCGTCAACTCAAAGCTGACTGGATGGTAGCTTTCCTCGGGTCGTAGAGCGGTCTCATGGTCATTTTCTTCTTCTTAGTCTTTAATCTCCCCCAGTGCGGCTAACTGGGTTATCAAAGGCGGGCCATGTCTCTCACTGTCTATGGTGAGAGGTTCATGTTAAAGAACCATTGCTGACTTTCGTAAAGAGTAGCTGCGTAGCCGTCAGCGTGGTTCTGTCCCTTTGCTAAAGGGTTGTGACAGGAAGGACACCCTACATAAAAACCTACGTCAAATCAAACATGCGAATCATTAATATGACTGTCATGAAGATGGAGGCAGATGATTCGCTGTGGCGACCACTGAAGGAAACAGCCGAAAGGAAAAGAATAAGAAAGAAGAACTGAACAATTGAAGGTTAAGGGCTTTGCACAAGGGCCCAACAGTAGTGGTACTGGGATTGAACCTCCTCCCATCGGATAAGTATCCCATTGCCTTAACCACCAAGTCACCACTGCCGTACTTTTTTTTTTTTTTTGCACCTGTTTAGTGCAAGACTATAATCACTGGATTTTTTTTTTTTTTCGACTGACAAAATAATTGTTGTTGTTTTTGTTTGTTTATAATGTTTTTTGTATTTTTAGGAATACTTCTACCCCAAGTATACGGGTAAGTTATTAAATAATTGTCCCGAATATAAAGCATTAGGTGTAGCAATAAGGCCCCATCTGGAGAAATTAATTCTCTCATAATGTAAACCCTTCGACTGACACAAATCCACTTATATAACCAAATGATGTTTCTTTCTCCACTAAATTATGTCTGATAATAACAGAAAAGTCAAAATGAAGTTCTATAAGTTTCTTCTTCTATAAGTTCCGTATTTCATGCTATACTATTACATTTCATTCCTATCCTCTGCATCTAGAGTTTATATTATGTAGATATGTATATGTGTGTTTACCACAGATGGTCATTTTCTTAATTGATTTTTACTGAAGGAAATAAAAACCTAATTTAAACATTGAAGAGCATCTGTTGTACTCTTGAGATGTGATAGACTAAATAAAGCATAAACACAATACACTGCCCAAGAAAAGTCCCACCATCTACTTTCCTGGAGAGCCATCAGCTCAGATCGCAGCATGTAATCTCCATGGTCATGTTTTACCAAACATAAGCATCATAACATTTATTTGCATCCAGTGTCGGGTTCATTTCTCACTGACATATTGAATCGATGAGAGAAAAACTGAACCCCTCCATAAAGTCTTCTCCAGCACATCCCGAACACTTTCAATAGGGTTAAGGTCAGGACTCTGAGAAGCCAATACATATGTGAAAATGATTCCTCGTGCTCCCTGAATCACTTGCACATTATTTGAGTCCCCATTTTATATCTGCGCCATCAGGGGAGGGAAAAGTGGATTGATGTGATAATCTGCCCATTCAGTACATTCAGATCATCAGCTGCTTCATTTTATTGCCACATTAATGTTGCTGAGCCTCGACTGGAACAGCTGGAGCAACAATGCCATGGATATTACATGTTGTGATTAAGGATAAATACCCTCCATGAATATTCTTAAAGCATGTGATTTTTTTGGGCTGGGCTGTGTGGTTCAGGCTTACTCAAGCTGGTGTGAATGTAAATCAGTGCTTCTCAAATAGTGGGGCGTGCCCCCCTTGGGGGGGGGGTATGATGTCAGGGGGGCATGGTGTGATGCCAGGGGGAGCGCGTATGACCCTGGGGAACATGCTTTTCTGGAATAGTGTACGAGAATTAAATGTAATTGCACCTCCAATCCACTAGTTGGAGTAAGCACTCTTATTGTCGCGCTATGGTGTAGCGGTTTTTCGCACGAGCAAACGATATGAAGTACAGTAAACAACCCCTCAAGAAACAACACGGAAAATTTCTAACAGGAACGAACAGAAAGGTGGAGAGAGATGGACATATTAAGATATAAACAAGTTGAATGAGTTTAAATAAGGATGTATTTTTTTTTTATTTCAGCCACATTTGTGCACCTTAAATCTTTTTTTATTACAGATTAAAAACAATGTTAATGAAGTTTTTCTTTATTGTAAGTTGAGCTATATTTCTTTCTTTTTTTGTTTTTAATGTTAATAAAGATACAATGTTATGCAAAGGTGTACTAATAACAATTTTATACACAAATACGTAATACTATTTATAGTCGCTCGCTGGGGGGCGTGAAATGTTTTTTTCTTCCTAGAGGGGGCGCCACAGAAAATAATTGAGAAGCACTGATGTAAAGCAAATTTCTCCTCACAATATCTACTGGACTTACACAGGCAGTCAGTTGGGCTTTTTACACCCGAGTCTATTGGCTCATCAGGCCGGCGCTTATCCCGGGTTTCTGTAGCGTGACGCTACCAGGAGTTCAACTGCTCCTGGATGGGACGCTAGTCCATCGCAGGTTACCTTCCCAGTATATTTTTTACTGCTACCCATTTATACTGCTGGGTGAACAGAGGCACACTTGTGGTTAAGACCTTGCCCAGGGGTCTTAGCACAGCGGGGGTCTAACTGGGATTCGAACACACAAGCTCCTGATGAGCACAGCACCCTAACCACTGGCCCCACTACTGGAGTTATGTAGAAATAAGTAATTCTCGGTATTCAACGATGTGTTTCGAATCGGGGGACAAACCTAAACTGAACATCTGTGATCACTGATCCTGCTGATGGCGCTGCATAAGGAATCGTAATTCATCTATATAGCTGATTTAACCACATTCTGGCTCTGGATTTCTCTGGCAAACTTTTTATTGAGTTCTCAAATAGCTAGTTACATCCACATTCAACAATTAGAACTTTACTGTATAGAAAGAAAACTTTATATTAACTCTGACCAGAAGTATATACAGGGATTCCTCACTTTCCACGGTTAATTGGGACCGGGCCCCCCGCGACCACCGAATTCCGCGAAGTAGGATCATCTCCCACGCAGATGCACACTTCACAACAATGTAAGTAGTTTTGATGGGAGGTTTTGGGTTGTTTTTTGTTTTGTGTTTGTTTAGGATTTTTTTTTTTTTTTTCATAATTGGCCTTGTTTTTGTGTCATTTTCCTTCACTTTTCCCCCTATTCTTCCTTAATTTCCTTATTTTTTTAATTCGAAGAATATTTTAAGAAAAAAACCACGATGCACTGAAGCTACGTGAATTGACGTGCGAAGTAGCGAGGTTTTGTACTATCATTTACTAGAGACGTCCACAAGACAATGAAAACCAGATTCTGCACACATTATTAAGGCGTAGCTGCGGAAGAAGAGTGCGGGACTGACCTTCTTGCAGTCCTGATCTGTCCCTAATAAAGAATGTACTCTGTACTTGTACCCTGTACCCTTGTACACGTTAAGATCTATTTGTCAGTAAGAATGGGACAAAATAACACGTGGAATATTAGAACAAGAATCAAAATGATTATTAAATATGTATTTATTTCAAAAACATTTGAGTGCAATACCTTTCAAATATTATTTCCAAACCATTGTTTTCGGTTTTAATTTCGGTCGAAATATACCGTCCCAACCATTTCTGACTTTTGTCAAGAGGAGCAGCGTCGCCGTCAGCTTGTTTCCGCCCTGCGATGGCCTGGAGAGCCGTCCAGGGTGTACTCTACCCTCGCCCAGAGTCAGCTGAAAACGGCACCAGCCTCCCTGAGACCCTAATTAGAATTAAGTGGTTCTGAAAATGAATGAATGAATTGAATGGATGAATGAATACCGTCCCATATTTTTTGAGAGTTTGGGTTGTAAATCCCAGACAGAACAAGCGGCGTGGTACAGGCGCAGTGCTTATAAAGTTCGCCTCATTCCTGGGTTTGATTCCTGGGCTTGGAGGATTCCTGTGTGGAGTTTCCATGTTCTTTCCCTGCTTGTGTTGGTTTCATCCAGGTACTCCAGTTTCCTCCCAAAGTCCAAAAACGTGCACAGTACTCAAACTCACAGTTACAAATGACTATATACAAGTGATCCCTCGCTACTTCGTGCTTCAGGTTGTGCGTCTTCAGTGCATCGCGGGTTTTTCAAAAATATTCAATGAAAAACGCCACAAAACAAGAACAATTATGCAAAAAAAAACAAAAAACAAACAAACAAAAAACAACCCAACAAAACTACAGTACTTACATTTTTATGTGAGGCACGCGTTTGTGTGAACGCGCATCTGTATGTGTGTGTACAGTGGTACCTCAATTTACGAAATTAATCCGTTCCGGAAGTCGTTTCATAACTTGGATTTTTCGTAAATTGAACCGCATTTTCATGTAAAACCTGTGATTCGTTCCAAGGCCCCCAATACTACCCCATAAACCCTTTAAAAATGATAAAAGTATACCTTTTAAGGCCTCCTTCTGCTTCAATATCATACTGATGGTAGACGGGTTTGGCCATATTCCTCAACCGCATGCCACGAGCCCACTTCTTCTTTTCGCTCGCACCGGGAATCACGCACACGTGTGTGTATGTGTGTATGTGTGTGTATGTATGTGTGTGTGTGTGTGTGTGTGTGTGTGTGTGTGTGTGTGTGTGTGTGTGTGTGTGTGTGTGTGCGCACGCGTGTGTTGACCATGTCTTCTTAGCAGAGTTAGAATCTTACAAATGTTTATGCAAGGTTAACAGCCTGAGCCAAAAAATAAAGTTGCAATGAGCACACTCAAAAAACTCAGGAAACAAGCTGCTGCTCAAGGGAGCTGCGTCATCCCTCCTAGCCAATGGGAGGCCAGTGGGGCGGGATGTTGGAAGATGGGAGAGCAATGGGAGAGCAGCTCGTGCATTGTCTGAATGTTTGAATGGCACATTTTAATGATTGAATGGTGTGTTTGAACGTTTGAATGACGCATTTGGCGCGTTTCATAAGGAGAACTTGTTTCGTATACAGAGACAAAAAATTTTGGAAAATGTATTTCGTAACCTGGATTTTTCGTTTGCGAGGAACTATCGTAAGGTGAGGTACCACTGTATTGTATATTTTATTTCCATTTTATGCATTATTTTTGAATGTTTAATTGTTATTATAAGCATTTATAGTGTTGGATATGTATTTATTGATATTATATACACATATTCATGCTTGTATACGTCACTCAGGGGGGGTCGATCCTACTTCGCGGAAATCCACAGTCACGGAGGGATCTCGGTCCCCCATTAACCGCGAAAAGTGAGGGATCCCTGTAAATAGATGTGCGTATGAATGGTTGTGTGTGTATATCGGGCCAGCAATGGTCTGGAACTCGAATCCTCATTAGACCTCCACCGTACCAGGACAACTGGACAAGGTGTTAAGAACAAGTGTGCCTCTGTCCACCCAGCAGTATAAATGGATACCAGTAAAAAAAATAGGAGGGTAACCTGCGATGGATTAGCATCCCATCCAGGAAGAGTTAAGCTCCTAGTTGCTTCACATTACGGAAACTGGGGATAATCTTCGGCCTGATGAGGGACTAGGCTCGGGTGTAATGATTGCAAACCCTCCCCCCCGCCCTCCTTTTTTTTTTTCCTTTTGTGTTTTCAGAGTGTCTGGTGAACCATCGCCGCAGTTCGTCCAATTCAAACACAAATTCTGGAATTCCTCAGGACCTCCGCATCTGTATTAAAGGCCAGTCCGATGTTGCGAATGTATAAACGCAACCACTCCTCAAAATTCAACTTCAAACGATCGTCCATGCTTCATAATGTCACGTTAAGCTTCTTGTTTCTGCCGGTGGAATTTACAGAGATCAGTGACCAGTGTTTGCCGTTGCCGTGCCATAAGGACGGATACAAGCGATGTGTTGATGGACAGGGTGCCTATACCTGTGAGTGCAAACCTGGATGGATCGGGCTCCACTGTGAGCAGGGTAAGTTCGTAACGCTTATCATATCCTTTCTTTATTTCGTAGTTTAGGTCGTGATTGAAGATAATTACATGTTCTGACAGACGTGGATGAGTGTAAGGACCATGGTTTCCTTGCTGGTTGTAAGCAGGGCTGCAGGAACACACTCGGGAGCTTTGAATGCTTTTGTTATGATGGCTACTACGATGACGTGCATGATATAACCCAGTGTATAGGTAAGTTTAGATATATAA